>JAUIMM010000241.1:11430000-11900000 GCA_031769625.1 Taudactylus pleione
GGGATGGGGAGCGTCGGTGGAGGCGAGCCGTAAATTCATGGGATGTGGGGATGAGGGTCTCTGACGCGTTTCGGCAGGGGTTCTTCAAGGAGGTGAGGAGTGTGACCATGCAGGCGTGGGGTTTAAATAGTGTACTTCTGGGTAGGCCGGCGGTCATGTGATGGTAGCGGCCAATGGGAGGCGAGTAGGGTTGGAGTGGGTGTGTGTGGTGACGGGCTGCCGCTGGTGATGCATCAGGGGAGGTCCGTGGGGATTGGCTGCTGCTTGTGACGTGTGCAGGGGGACCCGCGATGTGATTGGCGGGCGTGGAGTGGAGCTTCAGGTGTGTCCGGTGGCTGGAGTCTATGGGAGGTGGTCAGGTGATGCGGATAGTCAATGGTGGGTGGGTAGAGCTGATGTGGGTGTGTGGGAGAGGGCTCTGTGGGGATTGGTAGCGGTGTCGGTTGTTATGGTGACCACGTGGGCATGGGCTGTAGGTGACGTGACGGGGGGCTGGGGGCGGGCCTCGCGGTGTGTGTAGACGGACGCTAAGTGGAGGAGTGGGTGATCACATGGTGTTTGTTGTGATCATGTGTACGGGGGAAGGGTTGGTGTCGTGGCTAGTGTTGCTGTCACGAGTGATGCGGCGGTGTTTAATGTGTTCAGGTGGGGGGGAGTGGTGAGGGCCTGACTGTGGTGTGGGGCTGTATGTGGTGAGGAGGAGTGTGGTGGTGTTAATGGGGGGCTAGTGGGGGTAATTGCATGGAGTGGTGATGTGTGTCCTGTGGCTGGTTATGGGGGTGGAGTGGGGTGTTGGGGGGGGGGTGTTGTATGTCCTGGGAGTGGTGTGTTGGTATTGTGTGGTGGTTGCAGAGGGAGGGGGTTGTATGGGGGGTGGAGGGGTTATGGGGATGGTAGGAACCGTGGTGCAGCCGGTAATGGTTGTGTGTGCTGGAATGGTTGTGGGGGTGTTGGCAGGGGAGGGGGGCTGGGGGTGTGTGAATGTGCGGTGTTGGTGGGTGTGTTTTGGAGTGCAAAGGAAGGGTGTAAGGGGAATGTTGTGAGTGTCCTGGTTGGGGGGGGAGAGAGAGAGGATGGGTCGGGGCCCGGGTGTTGGGTCAGTCTATGTGGGTGGGGTAGTGTAGGAGGGGGGGTCTGGGCTGTGCTGAGTGAGCTTATTAACTTATGAACAACATCTCATTCATCACACAATACAACACCCACACAAACAGTATAAAACGAATCTTCAACAAACACTGGCACCTACTACTACAAGACGAACAACTCGCGGACATCCTGCCCACCAGACCCAGAGTCAGCTACAAGAAAGCCCCTAACATACACAACAAACTGGTACACAACCACATCCCACCCCCGCAACAAACACAAAGCATCCTAGACAACTCGAAACTCACAGAAGGTTTTTTTCCACTGCGGAACATGCACCAACTGCACTACCTTGAAATATCGTAGCACCACACCCACCACATCATTCACGTCATCACAAACAGGAGAAACAAACAGAATAAAGGAACACATCACATGCAACACCACCAACGTCATCTACCTCATACAATGCACCTGCAAACAACAGTACATAGGAAGGACTATCAGACCACTCAAAATCAGGATCGCGGAACACCTCAGAAACATCACCAGACAGATAACCACAGCATACCCATACACTTCAAAGAACACCACCTTAGGCATCCGATTCACAGGCATCAAACACATCAAAATCCTCAACGAAGAGGAACTCCGGTGGATCTTCACACTCAAAACACTGACACCCAAAGGACTCAACATTGACAATGAAGTAAAATCAGTCATAACCAAATAAGCTCACCCAGCACAGCCCAGACACTTATTAACACAACCTACCACCGCCCCATCATTCGGCACCTTGGAGGAGGGGGGCAGACTGTATATGTCATTAGGCCCCGCCCCACCACAGGAAATAGGCAGCGATTTGCTGGGCCGCGAAGAGGGGGTGGGGTAAATAAGACAATTTCGGGGGCTTACCCGAAAAATCGTGAGCCTCCCGCAACATTCGGGAGAGTAGGCATGTATGTTACATAGTCACAAGCAAATGTTCCTTTGAACTTATCTCTCTAGCTATAGGGTACAGCTGAGAACTATGGAGCAGATGTGCAAATATATAGGCTTACCATACTATACCTTTAAACCAGGCTGGCTGACTTAACCTGGGTTTAATGAGCCACAGAACCTGTGTAATCCATGAGTGTCCCGGTTTAAAGGGATGATATGGTAAGCCTACAAATATAGATTGTAATAATTAATACATTAGAACATTAGAACTAGAACATTGTCTAATTGAATAAATTACTACAGCATGAACTCCTCCCTGCTCAATTCCATAGGGTGTGCAAGACCCTGCATACATTTACTGTACTGTATATATATTTGAATGTTTATCTAAGGTCATTTTAAATTACTCTTGCCATTGTAAACATATTTACTTTCATTGAATTGTCTTTTTTGTAAATATTATTTTAGTTCACATTACAAGGTTCGCTGATACTTGTCACTTATCACAATCTTCTATATCCCCACAGATTTTTATGTTTCAGCTGCTCCGAGGCCTATCTTATTGTCACCATAGGAAGATCCTGCACAGGGACCTCAAGCCACAGAACCTATTAATCAATGAAAAGGGAGAGCTGAAGCTAGCAGATTTTGGTGTGTATAGTCTGTGACATTTTGTACTACCTGTGTGTGTAAACCTGTTTGTCAGGTTTGTTTGTGATTCCATGAATGGAATAAAATGTGTTTTTTTACAGAATGTATGAGTATGGCCACGTTTTGGATGCATTGTCAATTTAATCTCCAAAAAAATATTTGCGTTTTGAATAATTACACCGAAAAGTTCAATTTTTAAAATGTAAGATTTAAAATATAAACTAATAAGTAAAGTAACATTAACAAATTACCCATGCAATGTCTATTGTTCATTTAATCTATTGTTACTTGTATGTATACTACTGGTTAATAGTTTTAAACCCCCCCATTTGTCCAGTTTTTCTTCAAATTTAAACAATTCAAGTCCGGTGAGTAACCTGAAATGGTACAAAGAAAAGCAATAAACTGCTAGAGGTTAAAAAAGGTTAGGCTAGCAAAAACTGATAAATAGAGAATGTAAATTTCAGCGCAATAACAATTTCAGAGTTATTAAAAAAAAATGCCTTTTTCGGGGAACATGTAATAGGTTAAGTACATACAGCTGTTATGCAGCAATGAAATAAAGAGACTTGCCTGGGCCATGAAGTACCGCCAATGGACTACTGGAGGCTGGAAGAAAGTCTTATGGACCGATGAATCAAAATGTTAAATTGTTGGTTCATCATGCAGGGATTTTGTACGCTACCGAGTAGGTGAAAGGATTCTATGTTTCTAGAATCCATTTAGCCATTAAAAACATTGCCGTTTTAAATTTTGGCTTAAAAACACCAGGAAGCAACAGCTTTCACAAACCACTGCCTAGTAACTAAACCCCTGTGACACCAACTGTCAATCACTGTGGAGGAACCATTATGGTCTGGGGCTGTTTTGCTGGATCCCAAGTTGGCAACTTGTACAGAGTGACTTCCACACTGAACCAAAAGGCAGCGATGCAATACCCTATGGTCTACGCCTAGTTCTTGATGGCCAAGGGTTCATCCTACAGCAAGATAATGACCCAAAACAAACTTCCATAATATGTCAGAACTACAGTATATTGGAGAATATCTGCAGATTATATATACTTAATATATATACAGTATAATTTTTTATTTTAAAGTAATTATTGTAATTTGGTAAACCTATAAAATCTCCCTGCTTGAAAATTTGATCTTATTAGGATGACTAAACTATTTATTTTTTCATCTTTTGTATTCCTATACAGTACATTAATCCTTTGATTATATTTAGACATTTAAACAAATATAATTTTTATTCTTTATTAAAGAAAAAACTAGTACCAATCAAATTAATAAATACAACAAAACCACGCTAATAAAAGTTCCGTGTGACAGGATCTCTACTCCGGTCCCAAACAATTCAGTATCTAAAGCTGGGTACACACTTGCTGATATATTGTGCGTTCGATCGATGAACTATATATTGTGAGTGCATCGGCGGGTGTGTACACTCGATATTTCTGTGAACAACGTTGTAACATATATCAGGTTGGCCCTGCAGCATAGCCGATGCAGGTATATCTTGCAGATATATCAGTACGTCAGGCTGTGTGCACGGATGATCCACGGCCATCCGTACACTGGCCACAAGGACCGCCATCATTGACATCACGACTTGGCGGGCACATTTAAATGCTCACACAGTTGTGCGGCTGATTGGTAAGTGTGTATAACTTACAAATCGGCCGCTCGGATGGCGGATCGGTCTGCTGACCGATCTGTCGTTTAAGTGTGTACTCAGCATAAGTGTTGGCATACATGTAACTCAATTCTCTGCTCATTGGGTAGACTCGTGACAAATATCACATACAGAATTGTCTGATAGCAATAATGACCTAAATTGGGGGAGACATATTACTCTGTGAACCCTGACAATATATAGATCTGAGATATATATGTATACGCTTTTATCATGTTTATGCCAAGATATACACTAGTGAAGTTTACTCCCTATATACTCGTCCCAGATGCTGATTCTAAATAAACCAGTATCAATGTGAAATAAATAGTGGTTTATCCTATGGTGGACTTATACATGTATGGAGCAGCATTGATAAAAATTTACAAAAAGATGACTTTGACAATACTAATTAACAAATTGATTTACATCTCTGACGCCATTTGGGTTCAAATTGTTTTCTGCCATTCAATAATAGTGCTGCTATTACTAGTCACAAATATTAGTTTATTAAAGGTCACATACACATAAGAAACTTATATTGGCTCTAAATAAGAGCCTTTAAATCTCCTTATTAATGTAAAATATCCACAATATAAAGTGCCTGTCTTATTGCAATGCCATTAAAGCTTCTTCTTTGCATTATATGTATACAGGTCTTGCCAGAGCCAAGTCTGTACCCACTAAAACATACTCCAATGAAGTGGTGACATTATGGTACCGGCCACCCGATGTGCTGCTAGGATCTACAGAATATAGTACACCAATAGACATGTGGTGAGTGAAAAAGGATTACTTTACTGGCCCAGTCATTCTTTGGACCTATTGTACCAATGATGTAGCCAATAAATGAGTTTTATTCAAGGTAATGTCTATCATTGGTAGAGATGTGCGCCGACCCCCGTGTTTTGGTTTTGGATCTGTATCTCCTTGTGTTTTGAATCTGGATTTTGTTTTGCCAAAACCGCCCCTTTCGTGTTTTAGTTTTGGATCTGTATTTTTTTTAAAAAATTTATAAAATCTGCTAAAATCACATAATTTGTTTTTTTGTTCCTACAGTATTATTAACCTCAATAACATTAATTTCCACTTGTTTACAGTCAATTGTGACCAGCTCACAATATTGTTTTCATCAGATTTAGGCCCAAAATTTGCAACAAGCTAGCTGGCTGACTAAGCTAAGCGGCAGCAGTGGGCGGCACAAACACGTGGCAGTTCATTTTCCTACATGGCACATCAGTAAACAAAAGTTTTTATTATTCAAGAGGCCTGAGGGAGTTGGAGCATGTATGTAGTTGAAGGCAGGGACAGGAAGGGTTGATTGGTAGTAAATTTTATTTAATTTTTTGATTCCAAAGCAAATTTATGAGGGAGGAGGGGAGGCATTTACAAAAAATATTTTACTCATTCACATCAGTCCTTGCCCCAGAAGAGTCCTTGAATGCTATTTCTGCTACTGCTGGGAGTGGAATTTCATCCCAGAAGGGTACCAGGAAGACTACTAATAGTGCTTTCAAAAACAATTGACTGTTGAACAATCCCTTGCAAAGAATCCACTTCACTTGAAAAGCATTTCCCAACCTGTACAGGGACATTAAAAAAACTTAATTAGTGGCCTCCAAATTCAGTTGTACCCATTGTCCACTTAACAACAGATATGTGGACAAGCCGAACAGAGCAAATGCAAGATTTAAGGTTTAAGTCTTACGTTGTGTCTTTCTTGAGAATCTGTGAGCGCTATGCCTGCTGCTGGGAGTGGATTTTCATCCCAGAAGGGATGAAGACGTTGTGTCTTTCTTCCCAACGGACACAGATCTGAAGAGATGCAAAGAGCTGTTGGTAAGGAAATTGTCAGCTCAGTGGCACATGATGCAGCGGTGGCTTCTCCTTCAGTTTCTCCAGCAAGTGCATCTGCCGAGAAAAAACTAAACTTTCCCAAAAAAACCCACTGGTGATGCAGATGAGTCAACACAACCAAGTTTTTTTGTTTTGTGCCCAGGCATGACAATGGGCTTTTCCTTATCATGGGCAACAACTATTTCATCCACTGGTGCCTAATTTACACAAACAACATCCTCATCAACAACATCCTCATCATCAACATCCTCATCATCAACATCCTCATTAGCTTCAGCTACAAAAAATATCCTGCTCATCCTGATGCACTTCTACAGAAGCATCCTCGATTTCTATGTCAGCATGTTCACTTGTGCTTACATCATCATAAGAGGCAGAACCACCAGTCATAAATAAAAGCCAAGGCCTTAGCCTTTCCTTGCCACTTCATGTGGTGAAACTGACATATTGCCATTTTATGTCTTTCTGCAGCTAACATTCCCTTTGATGTTTTCTTCTTTACCACTGTAAAAGATTGGTTCTTGATTTTAGATGCCCTGTATGCCCTTGGGCATCGGCTTTAGTAGATGATGTAGATGGACTACTATCGTCATGACTGGTAGCACTGGCAGCAGCTCCAGCACTAGTATGTGGTACCTGCTCTCCGCTCAAGTCTCAACTGATCGTTCTCCATATCAACAAACACGAATGAAGTGGGGTACAGCACACACGTCAATTTGTACCAATTTTAAATATTACACTGCGGTATCAATGACCTACAGTGTCACAAGATTTTTTATAAATAAGAAAATAATAACACACTGCGCTGCCACTTACAGTGTCACAAGATTATTTATGAATAAGAATAACAGACTACGCTACCACCTAGTGTCACAAGATGAATTATTTATGAATAATAATAACACACTGCACTAACACTTAGTGTCACAAGATTAATTATGTATGAATAAGAATAACACACTGTGCTACCACTTAGTGTCACGAGATGAATTATTTGTGAACAAGAATAACATACTGCGCTATCACTAAGTGTCACAAGAGTAATTATTTATGAATAATAACACACTGCACTAATAGTGTCACAAGATTAATTATTTATGAATAAGAATAACATATTAATTTCACTTTTAATTTTTTTCACACTGGGGAAGAGCACCCCTGAATGAGGCAGCAGCCCCTTGATGAACAGCACAGACAGCACCCCTTTTTGATGGACAACAAAGCACCCCTGTCGAGTGCGGACAGACCACCTGTAGAGTCACAAATAAGTGGACGATAAACTGTGGCAGTGTCACCATACAATAATAGCGCAGCTAAGTTGCTAACACACACACACAAATATATATACTGTATATATTTTTTTTTTTTGTGAATTGATATATTGATATTATTAATTTAATTTCACTTTTAATTTTTTTTCACACTGGGGAAGAGCACCCCTGAATGAGGCAGCAGCCCCTTGATGAACAACACAGACAGCACCCCTTTTTGATGGACAACAGAGCGCCCCTGCCGGCACTCGGACAGACCACCTGCAGAGTCACAAATACGTGGATGATAAACTGCGGCAGTGTCACCGTTAAATAATAGCACAGCTAAGTTGCTAACACACACAATAAAAAAGCACAACTGGGGAAGAGCACCCCTAGTTGACAGAGCACCCCCCCTGGACAACACAGCACCCCTTTTTTATTATTATTATTATTATTATCGTTTATTTATATGGCGCCACAAGTGTTCCGCAGCGCCTTACAAAGTACATAAACAAATAATTTGACAAGTGACTTACAGAACAATACAACATAGGACAAGGACCTGGATAATAAACATTGCTACATTAGTGACCATAACACCTAGATATGCAACAGAGCGTAAGCAACCAAGTGTTAGATGCCCTAGTGGGGGGTAAGAAGTAGATGAAAGTAAAGTAAGGAGAAGCACAAGAGGGTGGAGGCCCTGCTCGTAAGAGCTTACATTTATGGACTGCAGCCCTAGCCTGATGGACAGGACAAAAACACAGCAGCAGCCACAGTTAATTGACAGGACAAGTGACATAGCAGCTGCAGCACCCACTGAAGGAAGTCCACCTTTATATACTGCAGCCTAATCCCCTTTATGGACAACACAGCATCAGCCTTCAGGCCAAGACCCTGACTGGACACACACACTGAGTGACTGACTACGTCTGCTAGCTTCTCTTTCTACAGCCGGAGTGAAAATGATGCCGATTGCGGGGACCTTTATATAATCCAAAACCCGTGAGAAACCAACAGCGGGAGGATGACGTTTTGCCTTGTTTTGAGATCGGGAAAACCTGAGTCTTGCTCGGTTCTCGGCTCGGATCTGGAAGTTCGGGTGGGTCCAGTTCTCAAAGAACCAGACCCGCTCATCTCTAATCATTAGATTACTTTAACAACATTTTTAGTAGCATAAACCAAAAATTTAATGGATTGCATCAACTTTATGGCTTCCTCCCATATATTTCACTAAGGCACTTTGTGTTAAAGCGAATAGAGAATAAAATAATCTCTGATATATGCAATAAGGTTTTGGTAAAGCACAAGAAAAAAAGACAGACAGACAGATAACCTAATTTACTCCACAAAAGTGTTGTAGGAGTATATGTATAAAAAATAAACTTTGTATCAAGGTGAATAATGTATTTAAAGGATAATTGAAATATTATAAATAAAAACATTTCCCAAAAGTTAATTTCCTTCAGATTCAGTGTTCATGTGATACACCGGGATCCCTGTGTATTGCCCGTGCCTGGTTCTTCTCAGCTCAGTGGAAGTCTGGTCTTTCTTTAGCTCTTCCAACCCAGTAATTTTTTTTTGACAGGCAGTGTGTTGTCCTGAACAACATACTACCAGCAAGAGTGGTAACATGCAAAATGTTAGGAGACAAGTTGTATCAAGTGTACGCTAAATCTCACTTATGTAATCTTTTGGAATCAGGTTTTACTTATATTATCTTTCAACTCTTTATTATTTAAGAAACAGAAGGAGCACTGTATATCAATAAACAAGTACATGTAGGTGCACACTTTAAGCACTAACACTATATATATGCTCATTAAAGACAGATATCTGTAAAATTGTGCAAAAACCACTTAACTTGCATAGTCGCATGGAATATTGTAGCTGACACAGGCACATAACATGCGACCATGCCCTCCTACTATGTCCCCCGGCTTTTAAAGAGTAGATCTGTTTCCTCTCACTCCCCTCCCCCCGCACAGTCTGTGACCACTAACATCACTGCCGTAACCAAGCACCAGAATGCTGTGCGATCGACAGTCTGGTGCACATGCTCCAGGGACCAACCGAAGTTCAGCAAGCCGGCATGGCCTGGTTTCAGGCGTTTGACACTGATTTCTTCTATGCCGGAATAGATGCCTAGGTATACCGTTGGAACAAGTGCTTAGACAAGTATGGGGACTACGTGGGAAAAATAGTCTGTACTGATTTTACGTATATGTATGAGATGAATAACTTTACACAATGAGAGGTCTTATTACCTTATTTATTGAACCACACTCGAGTATATATACACAATATTTTCAACAGATTTCAAAGTTTCCTATTGTTAGACGCTGCAAGTATTGTACATATTTATATGCTTCCAGCTGGTAAAGAGTCTAAATTACTAAATGAGAGAGCAAGTGATTTGTTGTGTACATGTTGTAATAATAGTATGTTTTCATGTAGGGGAGTTGGCTGCATCTTGTATGAAATGTCAGCTGGGCGACCAATGTTTCCTGGTTCTACGGTAAAGGAGGAACTGCATTTAATCTTTAGACTTCTCGGTGAGTCCTCAATATTTTATCCTTCCACAAGGTGGAGACCAAGGACTTCATCTCATGTTAAAACAAATGTGAAAAATGAAAATGCATGTGGATTTAGGCCAGTAGGACACTAGGGGGTCTATTCATCATCACTTAATTTATACAAAAGCAGGTGAAAATTAACATTTTACCTATGTTTGTATAAATTAAGTGTCAGACTCATTCATCATTCATTTAACACAGCAAGTTCAAAACATAATTATCACCATTGATATTTATGTAATGATGCATAGACCCCCTAAAAACTGTCGCTATAAATATTTGCACATCACTACAAAATATTTTTTACCTTGTCTCTATAGGAACACCCACAGAGGATACATGGTCTGGAATCTCATCTAATAAGGAGTTTAGGGCATATAACTTTCCACAGTACCGCTCACAACCCCTGAAAAGCCACACACCACGGTAAGAGTTATGGAGCACACTAAGGGGAGTTGTATCTTACCTTCGAGAAAGATAAAATGAATAAGGTGCCCGTAGCACCCAATCAGTTTCTAGCTATCATTTATCTAGCACAGTCTATGAAATTACAGACGCAATGAGCAGCTTCTCCACTTTATCTCTCTCGAAGGTTTGATACATTTCCCCATATGGTTCTGGTACAGATATGTCTTCATACACTATTGCTGCAGTTGCAATAAAAAGCCCTTGTCGGCGCGCCATGTCTTGATTTGCTCCTAGCATCTTTTTCGCTTGAAAATGCGTCTTCTCAAACGGATGCAACAAAACATTACACGTATATATCTGGTATATACCAGATATACACTGATATATCTGTGTGTGACTGAGGACAAGATGTATCAAGTCTTTTAGAGAGATAAAGTGGAGAAATTGCCCAAACCAGCCAATCAGCTTCCAGCTGTCATTTTAAAGACTGTGCTAAATAACTGACAGAAGTTGATTTGTTGCTTTGGCAAATTCTCTACTTAATCTCTCTAATGCTGGCCATACACGGTAAGATTTTCTGTCCAACCATCCAACTAGTTGATTGGTTGGAATGAAAATCTGGTAACGTATGGGAGTAAATGATGATCAGCAATTTGCTCCTAAATGCCAGAAAATAGATTAAAATGGTCGTTCAGACAAGTTTGTTAAATGTTTGCTCTAAACAATTTGTTCAAACAACAGTTTTTGTCTATTTTCCTGCGTTTGGGAGCAAATTGCTGATTGTAATTTTTTACAATATAAAAATATATATATTCATACCTTACCAGATTTACATTCCAACCAATCAACTAGTTGGATGGTTGTACACAAAATCTTACCGTGTATGGCCAGCATTGGGCTTGATACATCTCCCCCTATGTCTGAATCTGTATACAAAGTGATACGATGCAGCGGCCACAGTTTTTTTCCATGCCAAAGTTTGTTGTGCTTCATATACAGATTCAGTCGCACACAAAAGTATCACATATCAAATTAAACAGTGCAGTCTCATGAAGCGGTTTGTCGCATCCATTTGCAACTAGGGGGCATATTCAATTAGCCGCGAAAAGTCCCGTACTTTTCGCATGCTGCACTTTTTGCTGACATTGCTGGATTTCAGTTCGAAAACGTATCGCGCTCGTCCCCGATTATCTCCGTATTCCATAAAATATCTTTAAAAACGGGCCCCGGTGAAACTGTAAAATGCGAAATGTGCTGTCAGATTTGGGGAAATCAGCCTGATACCCCCAAAAAGATGGACTGACATTGGGGATCACTATAGATACCCCCGAATAGCCCTGCTAAAGGTATTTGGGGTACTTAATTGATCTTAATAGCTGCTATTTAGCGTCTTTACGTAAGTGGCGTAGAATAGCATTTAGCAGGTTTTTTGGTGAAAATAACTAGTCCCAGCAAATTTGGGGTACATGAAAATAGGTGCTAGCATATTTTAAAGTTGCTAAAGAGAACTTTTAAAAAAAGTTAAAAATCCACCTGCCGCAACCACCTGCAAACATGGGGGGCCCCCTGGAGTCTATTTGATTTTCTGCACTGGCGAAAAGTACCTGGAATTCAATACGGGGATAAGTTTACGCTGGCGAAATGACGTCATCCGCGATACTTTTCCGCAGATTCGGACTTATCGCGGCTAATTGAATACGGCCCTAAGACGCATTTTCAGGCAAAAAAAACGCTCAGCCCAAGTCGAGACATGGCATATTGAGGCTAAGTGTATGAGGACACATCTGTAGGTACAGTGCAAAATACAGTGCAGAGATACTCATTTACATATACATTCACAAAAATGTGCTGGGTGCCTCAACAAGTCATGTTTTCTTGGGGGACATTTATTCATTGTTCACTCCTGTGTGCACAGTTTCACGGCCTTTGGTTTAATTTCTTCCATTTACTATTTTGCATTGTTCACTACTATTTTATTAATTGCTGCTTGGAGTTGACTCCCGCAAAACTATTATTATTGGTAAGTGAGTGGATTAAGTAACATTCAGATTTAAAGCTGAAAACCCCTTTAACTACATCTATACAAATTAGTTAAAATATATTTCACACATCATTCTCCATTTAATCTCTTCATTGGCTTCCTGTTAAGTCTTCACTTATGACAGTTCTTGTGACACAGCCAGACTATCTGTGTGTGCTGGCACATTGCTTGGGATCTACAGCTTTGAACAAAAGCTTATTACTGATTAATGTTTTTCCTAAATGTCTAGCTTAAAAGTATCCATATGAGCATAGAGTAGGAGGCAAAATAGGCCTGTGTCTGTAAGTACATGAGAGAGAAACCTCTGCTGTACTCACTCCTGTACTTACTCCTGCACTAGCTGTGCCACGTTATGCTACCCTGCTGTATGTGGCACCGAATGGGATTGTATTGCCGGCGGCTGTCTTGCCACCGGTTCAAATCCCAACAGCGGCTGGCCAAAGGAAGGAAATCCCGACAGCGGAGGTAAGTACAGCTAACCCTCCCCTCTCCCCCTTAACCCTCCTTTAGGGGTGCCTAACCCTAACCTGCCCCTCTAGTGCCTAACCCTAACCTCCCCCCATTAGTACCTAAACCTAACCCCCTCTCCCCGTACCCTAAACCCAGCCCTCCCGGGGGGGGGAGGGGTGCATAACCCTAACCTCCCCCCCCGGGGGTGCCTAACCATAACCTCCCCTTCCCCTAGCCTAACCCTTACCCTCCCTGGGGGGTGCCTAACCCTAAGTCCCCCCCGGGGGGGCCCTAAACCTAAAACCCTCCCCATGTGGCTAAGAGGAGGGGCACCCGTACTTACCTCGTTCGGGCCCACGTCGATCTGTATTACAGCGTTGGGATCATGACAGGCGTCGGTTTCTTGACGCCTGTCATAAATCCCTAGCGGCCACCAGTCACATAACTACATCCTATGTGGCACTACCTGACTGCATAACTGTACTCTATTCAGATTGACTAGGAATGAAGGTCATTGCCTTGTCTGAAAGTAGGCATATACATTCACCTGCACTTGTTGTATTATTAACAATTGGATTTTTTGTGCATGTTTTCAGGCTAGATTCTGAGGGGATTGATTTATTGAACAGTCTCTTGTTGGTGAGTATTTCATGTTATATTGGGAATAGAAGGGTGCCTATGATGAAAGTTACAGCACATTGTTATATATATATATATATATATATATATACACATATACTGTATATCAGAAATACAAATTGTTGCTAGCACTTTAATCAATAGCTGCTTATACCATATATAAGTTGGCTAAAGCCGAACGCAGTCATATTTCTTATCTTGTTTTGATTAAACTAAATAAATTATATTCAGAAAGCATCAGTGGCTGCTACACAAACTAGAGAGCATTAGTGACCTTTCATACAATAGAGAGTAGGAGGTTTATTTACAAAGTGTCGGGTTGTAAAAACCGACACTACTGGTCGTGTTTACCTGATATTTATAAGGGCAATGCTTTCACTAGCTGTGTCTTGCTATTAAAAGCATAGCCCTTTTAAATATCGGGCATAAACACTAACAGAAGTGTTGGGTTTTACAACCCGATACTTTGCAAATAAACCCCACGGTGTGATCGCCATATAATATAGAGAGCATCAGTGATTGCTATACAATACAGAACGAATCAGTGACTGCCATAAAATACAGAGAACATTAGTGTCAGTCATATAATATAGAGAGCATCCAGTGACATGGGCTGTGCTGCATAAGTTAAGTTGGGAGGATGTGGGAAAAGGGGGAATATAGCAATTTGTGGAAACATTTTAAAAAAACGTTCCCACTTCATTTAGGCAGTTGCAAATAAAAAAAAAGTACTGATGCTGAAAACAACAGACTGCAACAGAAATTAAGGGGCTTGTGTTATGTCCCTTACTGCACTAGATCTCCAACAGCAAGTATTATTGAAGGGGTACTTTAGGTATAGTAATCTGTTGGGTCACTATTCTTTATAATTGCAAGCAGTGCTGGTATAATCAGTACATGATTGGCACTGCTGGTATTATCATTGTGTGGGAAGTATTCCTGATATAATTAGTTTGTGGTGGGCACTGCTGGTATTATAAATAAATTATCTTCAGTCAAGCACTATAATTGTTGCCATATGTGAGACGTTAATACTGATCTGCTCTCAAATAAATAGTCTCTGTAATAATCTACATGTTATGTCTCATATATGAAAAATTAAAAGATGTTGCAAAAGCTACTGGTATTATCAATGTTGATGAGAATTGCAGGTATAACAAAGTTGTGGTGGGTATTAGCGGTACAATCAATTGTTTTCAAAATGTGTTTTGCTTATTCTTTTCTTTAATAGTGATTTTGCAATCTTGCACTGCACACTTTAGGATACTACTTGTCATTTCTGTCATTTAAACCTATATAACTGACCACTAACTAGATCTTGTGACAAAGGGAGCTTGTAACGTCTGTTTTATCTCTCTCAGTATGAGGACAAGAAGAGGATATCTGCAGATGCCGGCCTCAGTCACCCCTACTTCAAAACTCTTGGAGACAGAGTAATCACTCTGCCAGACAGTAAGTAATTATGTTTTTATAGCGTATGCCAGTGACACGTACACATTACAGGTTTTATATTGTTTACTCTGTACACAGCCAGCATTCTCTTCTTCCCTATCATATTATGGGGTCTATTTACTAAGCCTTGGATGGAGATAAAGTGAATGGAGATAAAGTAACAGCCATTCAGCTCCCAACTGCCATGTCACAGACTGTGTTTAAAAAATGACAGTTAGGAGCTGGTTGGCTTGTACTTTATCTCCGTTCACTTTATCTCCATCCAAGACTTTGTAAATAGACCCCTATATGATATCAAAACATCTCTCATGTAGATACCTCAATCTTCACCCTGAAGGAGATCCAACTTCAAAAAGACCCCGGCCACCGCGGCTCCATCTTCCACCAAACCGGTACAGTAAAATAATTTCCTAATGGATGTATTTGTGCTGATGCATATAGTCTTACATTTGTGTACTGATATTGAAAACTGCTCCTTTTGCTTTTTTATCCTCCATAGAAATGTCCACCACAAAAATTCCCCCATATAAATATATTGAAAAATGCATTTATGGGTGAATAAATACATTCACATTTGTCCATTCTTTTACAGGTCGTGGAAAGACCAGACGACAGAGCATATTTTAGACCATGAGACATTGGCTGACCTCTGTCCTCTACTACCAGAGACTCCTGCAGTAATCAATAGCTTTGAATAGTAATATTAACCTACTTGTCTGCAGTGAGCTGTGTGCCATATGTACTGTTATGTGAGTAACAATGCTAGGTACAGGGACCGAGCCTGCTTGCCCAGCAGCACCTTACAAGCTACTCTGATACACGAGAGATTAACAGATGTTTTCCAAATTTATTATACATGTGATTTTCTCCTGTTATTTAAACATGCAAATCGTATTTTGCAATGCGCACATCTAGGGAGGCATAAATGCTATTATGCACAGTACTTGGCGTTTTCCTGTCACACATTCCACACTGCATGGTTAAGGAAATCCTTTCTATTTTCATATCCTCTGAGACAAGAGTATATTGTAGTACTTACCAAGTATATCACTGCACTCTAATGTGTCCATTTACAGGCACCTACTTTGTAGTATCATTTATTTTCATACCATTAGCCACTAGAGGATATGATGACGCCATCACTGATACGTGTCCAGAGGCGTAAATAGAACTTTGTGGGCCCATTAGCAAAACTTTAATAGGGCACCCCCAGCTTCTAGAGAGACACCTATCTCTGCAGCACTCAGCTGGCGGGCATGCCTAGTTATTATATATATATATATATATATATATATATATATATATATATATATATATGACAAATTTGTCTTCTCCACTCACCTTTTGGGCCTCATTTACTAACGAGTTTTATCAACAAAACGAGTGATAAATGTCACTGTGTATGATAAATGGTGCTCCAGCCAATCAGCTCCCAACTGTCAACTGTTAGAAAATGACAGTTGGGAGCTGATTGGCTGGAGCACCATTTATCATACACAGTGACATTTATCACTCGTTTTGGTGATAAAACTCGTTAGTAAATGAGGCCCTACTGTCTTAATGAATTTGTAGAATTTTCTTCAACTACCCCCCTTTAAGAATAATAACAAGGAGGTTGAAGAGGGAGAAACCCACATGGTGCTAGGCACAACTCAGATAACTTGAATAATCTGAGTCTCAACATTGTATATAAGTAAAAAGAAAAAAACATTTTACATATAAAGTGCTTTTATTTCTAACTTTAACTGATTATTCAGATTACTTTATCCAGCATTTTATTCCCCTATTGAGTGTGATTAACATATAACGTAACCATTATCCACACAGACCTGCTTACAGATGAGGGATGGTTATGGAGCTTCATTACCTGACACTTCTCATGCACCATTTGTCCATATTGTAATATAACAGCCAGAGGAGGAGGTGACATGGGAGCCATGTGACAGCTTAGTGTGCCAATTGGGCATCCATAGCACAGCACTTCACACAGCTACTTACACATGGGCAGTTGTGCAATATTATGGGTAGGGGTACCAGCATTATTTCCCTCAGATCTCCTGTGCCCCATGTGCTCCCTCCCCTATCCATTATTTTCTGATGTTTCCATTCTTTATCTTTCAGTTCTCTCCAAGCTCTCCTTACTCCTTCCACCCCACCAGCTAACCATTTTTGTTCTGGTTGTAACCTTACTGCTAGTATTCTTCCTCCCTCACCCCAGCTAACCCTCTCTGGTTTGGCTGTAACCTCCCTGCTGCTGTCCCTCCCCCCAGATAACTTTCACTCTTCTTCTCTAACCCCCCTGCTGCTGTCCTTCTTCCGACCCCCCCTCCAGCTAACCTTTTCTCTTTTCCTGTAACCCCTAACACACTACTCATACAGCCAGCACTTATTCTTCGTCCGGCCCACCAAACTGCTAGTCCAGCCCACATACTCTCCTCGTCTGGCTCGCCGTCCTGTTTTCTCGTCGAGCCCCGAACACTACTAATACGGGGCCTGGTACGGTGCTGTTAAGATTTCCACACCTCCTCCCACCGCAGCAACTAGCTCTGTTTTGTGTTGCAGTGCAGCATGACTGTGTGCAAGGGGAGTGGTGGATCCTGGAGGTAGCCTGGGTGTGGCAGCCGCACCCACTGCACAACATAGTTACGCCTATGCAGGCTGTGTCTTGTACTCTATCCTTAATGTCAGCAGTCTTGTTTCCTGTTTAAGCAGGAAAAGAAATAAAATAATATTACTATTAAAATCTCTGAGGAAAGAAATGGCTAAACATAAACATCTTTGTTTGCTTAAAAAAATTATTGGGCCCTCACTCCTAGAATACCATCCCAATGCCGAGTAGCACTGGGCCCCTGCTGGCACCACTGGCTGGTGGGTACCTGGTTAATATTCTCAAAATATAGCATAAGCACATATGAAGCAATAAGTGGCTGCAGGCATTGACAGCCCATGGCACTTCTCTATCTTCCATCACTTAGTGGCACAAGTGTGTGGTACAAGTGCATGAATGTATAGTATTGCCCCCATTATATAAGTATAAACTGTAGTACCCCTTAAGCTAAAGAATAAATGAATATTGCCCCTTTATAAAAATGGTAAATAAATATTGCCCCCTCCTATAACATAAAAAATTACTATTGCCACATTAACAATGATATTGGCTGAGTGGTAAATATGAATGTATTATTTTATTAAAGGAGGCAATATTCATGTATTTATCTAAATGATGCAGTACCATGCAGTTTGGCAATTCCACCATTTGATAAATGGGATGCGTAAAAATTTACATTGCAGTTTTTTAAAAATGTCATTTTATGTGCAGTTATGCCTTTAGTAAATCACATTGTTGGACTAATTCTGAGTCAAACGCAGATGCAGACATGTCTTTTGCCACAACTGCGTCTACTATGGAAGATTTAAATAATACTGAGACACCCACTTGCAGTAGTGCAGTTCTGTCTCCCAAGTCCTGTTCTATGTCTCAGCCCCTTTGCCTTCCTCCAAAGCCTCGTCCACTGCCTTCCTTCTGCGCACAGCCCCTCTGCCTCATTTATTCCCTCTGTCCAAGCATTCTGCATTCCACAAGAGCACCGCTCACTGCCTTTCTCCAAGTCTCTCTCCTCTGTCTAGTGTGTGTGTGTAAAACCCCCTGTAAAAATCTGGCATTTGCCCCTGCATGAGGTGTAACCACTGCAAACAATCTCCAACATCTACCAGTGCATGTTCACAGCTATGATTTTAATGCCAGATCTCAGGTGGAATTGTCCCGTGAATCGTGGCATTTTGCCATGAGGGGGCGGGGCTTAAGAAGATGGTACCTGCTCTCCCGTCTGTCAGGGGGTTTCTGGATACACAGAAACCCCCCATGCGGACGCTAGTGTCATCTAAATAAAAGATGTACACGGATGATTTGGAGCCTTTTGGTCAAGTCAGACAATATGCTTACAGAGAACCCCATCTGCCTATCATCAAACAAAAGCATCTAGTAGGTAAAGTTATACCAATGGGAAAATAGATTTAGTGCTGTGCTGTATTGTCTGGTTATAAAATATTCTGGTATGATCTATAAAAATATGATGATGGGAACCCATGGTCAGCAAGGGAAAGACTAGGGGGTAGATTTACTAAAGCTTTTAAACCAGACAAGTGGTGGTTTCCCATAGCAACCAATCAGATTCTGTAGTTTTATATATTTTGCATTGTATTTGAAATTATGAAAAAAAGAAAAAAATTCAGATTCCAGAACCTCCCCAGGCATTTGGGATATTAGTTCCCATACCTGTATGTGGTCAGCAATGGTCAGCACTGCAGTTCATGGTTTGAAAGGAGTGGGCAATAAGCGGCCCTCCAGCTGTTGTTGAACTACACATCCCAGCATGCCTTGCAACAGTTTTAGCATGGTCAAATAGCAATACTGTGGTAGGGAATGCTGGCATGTATAATTCTACAACAGCTGGGTGCTTATTAAAGGGTGCTTATTGCCCATCCCTAGTTAAACAGTACTTTTTTGTTAACTTAGTATAATATAGTGCAAAAGATTCTCAGGTTAAGTACAGGACTTGTCAGAAATGCACTACCCCATCTAAGCTCAGCACATTGGAATTAGAAATGTGGAGAGTCATTGTGAAAAGTTTATCCTATGTGGTTACTCTGTACCAAAGATTTGCAGTTTTTAAGGGTGTTATTGTCATAAGTATACGCTTTCACTTTTATCATCAGAAGATAGAAACATCCTACTGTAGGTGTATGGGTGACACTTATTCTGCTACACACACAAATACACATACACCATTTTGTGCCTCATTCCACATTCCAGTTTGGCTTTACATCATGCTTGCCTACTTTTGGAATCACCCCTCTAGAAGATCAAATTGGCAAGGGCAGGGGTCGAGGCAACAGTATTTGCTTCATAAGGACCTGCCCTACACTGCCCAATGGCAAAATTCAAGCATCACCCAGCAGAGGACAGGTTTAAACTTTATAATGATGCAATTTGCAGTAAATCACAACATGAAGCCCAGATCTCTTCATTAGGGATGTAATCAGCATACGGGAGGGAGCCCTGCTTTCCTGGGAGTCTGGGACACTCCACAACATGTGTGAGTCTCCTTAGTACTGGAAACTGAAACATTATCTAAAGCAAAAAAGTTTGAGAGCAACCAGTGGAATAACCTTTGCACTTATTTCAATATTAGAACCTGTGTGAAATGTGTGATAGAGAGAAATGCTGTGATTTATGCTTCCCTCAAGGCTTCATTAGCTGCCTAAAGGGGAAATATACCTCACTTATATGTTTTATTACCACATTCATTTACTATAAATGTTTCATTAGGCATATGGGCAGAATCAATTCTATTTAAAGAGCAACTGATCCTAAAATACAAAATGTCTTTTATAAAAAAAGTAGTACTGTAATAATATTCAGAAATAGTTGTAAAACTCTCTACAGTATATGTTTAGAAAATTCTCCTAAATATGTCATGTGGAGGTGTTGCCCATAGCGACCAATAAGATTGTTTCTATGAATGTATAGAACATAATAGATAAATTATAAAACCTGGTTGCTATGGGCAACACCTCCACTTGTCCTCTTTAGAAGGTCTGATAAATACAGCCCTGTATTTGCCTTTTTTTCCTATACAACCAAGTGCAAACTTTATCAGCCCTTTCAGACAAATAAGATGTTAGCAGGAATTTTCTGATAAGCTACTGAAATGTGTACATACATATTTCTGAATGTTATTTGTAGAAGGTTTATATATATATATATATATATATATATATATATATATTCTCAACTTAGATTATAGTTTAGTAATTTAATGACAGGGCACATATTAAGATTTTAAGATCCAATTATGTAAACCCCCATTTTCGGTAAAGAGGTACATATTTTCATCCCCATCGGTGTTCAGGGGGGAGCCTTGACATGTAGCACTTTCTTTATGCTTCCTGTTTGAACCCTGCACTTTCTAGCAGCACTTGTATATATTTTTGATTCTGTGTCCTACTGTTCTCTGTGCTGAGCAAACACATGTAAAACGGGTGATAAACATTATCATTATTGTATTTGAAATGCATATTTTTTATTTTCATTCATTTTTTCAACAAAATATATTATTTGATAGCATAAAACATTGGTGGGTAGCATGGTGATTCCGGGCGCCTCACACGTGGACCTTGGTAACTGAATATCCCCTTGGTTGAGAAGCAACAGGTTCAATTTTGAGAACAGAGCACCAACATGAAGTGTTTAGAAAGACCAACTAGTAGGTTAACCTATTGCTGTCTAGGTGGTGAGACTGCATCACTATTTAGTCAGAGGCTATCTAGAATGCGTGAACAAACTGCTTTCTCTCTCAATCCGTTGGCTCTGTCTGCCTACAGTATCCAGGCTGCATGTTGCCCCCCACTGGTTCAAAGGTACTTCTAAAATGTTAATAGTAAATAATCAAATGAAAATAAAATAATAAGAACCACTAATTGTATAGAGGTGCTATATACAGGTAGCCCTTCAAAATATCCACACTGTATCCCCTAATTTGTACCTGAGAGATAGCAATGCTGCCTGATGTGATGGATAAATTATTTATCAGAACTCAGCAGCAAAACCTCAATGTGTATGAGCTCACCTGTGTGTGAGCATATGTCTGCATGTGTATTATATGCGTATACACATAGATACATAACAGTGTGCTGCAAGTGATTTCAAACATTCAACTCTCTGGGTTGTATGATATAGAGAGATATAGATATATATATATATATATATATATATATATATATATATTTAAGATAAACACCACTGTAAAAGATAGTGGTGTGAGGAACTATGCAAATCAAAATAATTATATGAAGCTAATTTGTCAGTGTGTACAATAATTCTATTATACACAAAAGAAGTAACTGGAGCAATTCAGTTCTAAATACAGGAGAATACTTAATAGATTAGTTCTCGCTTTGCATATAAAATAAATATACCAATAAATATTGTGGTAAAGAGAAGAAGTGGCATATAGTTTTTTCCCAGCAGTAAAGATCTATAAATAGCAAAAATTTAAATAAGCCTATGCTATAATCATTGCAAGGATTAAAATAAACTAAATTGAGTTGAATTCAAATGAATATCTATCATATATATAAAAATATATGGCAAATGTTTCATTACCTCATGCTCCAGTTAAATTATGTAGGGCACGGTATGCGGTCAGAATCCTGGCACCGCCATCCCGACTGCCGGGATTTCGAAGGTAAGTAGTGGGGTGGGGGGGAGGGTTAGGTTTAGGGGTTAGGGTTAGGCACAAGGGGGAGGGTTATGGTTAGGGTGCAGGGAGGGGGAGGTTACGATTAGGTACTAGGGGAGAGATTAGATTTAGGCACTAAGGGGAGGTGTTAGGTTCAGGCACCAGGGAGGAAGGGTTAGGGTAGGGAGAGGGGGAGGGTTAGCATACTGATCACCAAGTGTCGGTATGTTAACCCTGTCGGAATCCAGGCATCAGGATTCTGACCGCCTGGATCCCGTCTGTCGGTATTACATACCGATTCCATGGGGCACGAGTGCACAGAGAACACTAAATACATGTTTCATCACATTCTAATGTTATTTTCTATATGTATATTTGCTAACTGCCATTACTTTCCAGGGAAATGTAATTGGTTTAAAAGAAATCAAAGCTGGCATTGTTTTTTGTTTTTTTTAATTGTTTGACTTACAGATGTGTCCTCATACAACTAGCGTCTTTACACCATACAGCCCAAGATGCTTCTAGTGACTGATATGCTCCAACACAGCTAGAGCAAAGTACCTTTACTCTAAATATTGTGTCTTAGTCGCATCATATCCACATACAAAGCCGCTCACAGTGTACCAGAGACGCTAGGTTGTGACTCTTGTCACAGAGGAATTGGTATAACTTACAGTATCAGGACCCTTTTTACACAGATTTGTGACTTAGTCGCTCACCGATGTACAAGTAGAGCAAGCCCAGTGGTCAGTGTACGCTAGCAATGTAGTTTTGTCGCTTCTTATAGTTTTTAGCGATGCAAATAAGATGCACATTTTGAAAAAAAATGCTGCTTGCCACGGCTAAATCCCAAGGGCCCTGGCATAACAAGAGGGGCTATTTTACACTCCTAGAGCTCAGGTGTATGAGGGCAAATCAGTGTTTTCTTCTGCGTTGCTGGGGGTATTCTTGTACCTTGGTTTTTATTCTCAGGCAACTGTACAGTATCACTCTTGTACTGTGTGCATTTTTATGTATCTTTACTTATTGTCTTATGCTGTATTGCTGTGTAAATGCTAATTTACATAAGATTATTTTTTAAAATACAATTTATTTGTGTTTTCATTAGGATCGATGGTCAAATCATGTTCTCCACCTTGAACACTATTCTAGCCACAAATGGTCATTCTGAAGCTGCCATACAGTCATCTGCTGACATATAATACTAAATAGAAAACACTTTTTTCCATAACACCCAATGGTTATAAATATGGTGTTTATAGACAGATGCTGATGGCAAATAACTAGACAAATCCAACATATTGTAGTAAATATGTTTTGAGTGCTGTATTGAACAACAACTGAATTTCAAGCCCCAATAGAGATGATAAAGGTTCATATACCACAGCCCAAGCTTATCAGTTATTCTTGTTTTATCCCTTGCATTGATACTCTTTACATATTTTTCATTTAGTGTTTTTCCATTGATTATTTAAGAAATATATGAATTTTACTGCTTGAAGTCATTCTCTATCTTGGCAAATTATTGGTATATGAGAAATATATTCTTGAAAAGTAAGTCCCAAAGCTTAATGGTGGGTTCAAGATGTTTTTTAGAGTGTCTTTTTTGGAAACTGATAATTATAAGCCTTTTTATTTAAGAGAAATGGTTGTATTGATGAGGAACGACAGAGATTGTATTCTGGAAATGCCGCTCTGAATGTTTTCTACAGATGTTTAGATTTTTGTATGTGACATACTGTGATGACCTAAATGATGTTGCTAAAAATTATTTGTGAACTGTGAATGTTACATAATAAAATAAAGTTTATTGAAGAACGTTTGCTTTACAAATATTTACTCTTTTTGCTACAGTTATTTATCTATTCTATGATGTTGATTCACTTAGCTCTGCCCCACGAGTCCATGTGAGTAAGTGTAAGTCCAGAGGGTGAGATCGGGCGTGCGGGATGGGGGAGGGTTGTCATTGCAGCAACAACTCATCCCTCCCATCGCTAATTAATCAACACCCAAGTGTCACTTGCAGACGAAGGAAGACTTTACATGTGTAAGATACTGAAATACACTTTTAGGTGTGTTTCAAACCAGATATACAATGCACAAGATTTATCTGTAAGTCATTATTTGCTCACAAAAGAGAGCAAACCTATTAATAAGAAAAATGTGCATTCCTCATACAACTATATATGAGTTGTGGTGCCCTTCTTGTCAGAGTTTACTGTCTACAGAGAGTGGGAAGGCAGAGACATTAGGTTGAAAATTAGACCTGAGTGGACATAGGAATAAAATAGTGATCGAATGAGGTGTGATGTAGGCAGTGGTAAAGAGGTGAGTGAAAGGACCTGACCCCAGATTATATAAATAGCATGTGACAGCAATCCAGACCTCTGAATGAAAAGATGAGATATCCAGCAAATCAGCAATGAGCCCCATAATAAACATCACAGATAGCACTTAACTGCTGTTCCTGATAGAAAGGAGATGTAATAACTGCCTGTGAGGCAGATATAGAGGGGCATATAGAACTTGACTTGAGAAGCCCCTGGAGAACAGTGGTAGTGGACATGACAAGCATATGAAATATATGAACATGATGGAGGAAGAAAAAAAGAAAACTCTTTTTGAGGCATCTGACTGAGGAAGCAATCAGTGAAACGCGCCGTCTCAGACCCGCAAATCCCGCTGTGCACAGGCGGGATTCATTACAGCAGCACATTTACAGGCTCTCCATGACAGATCCTCTCCATCTGACGCCGGCTCTCTATGTATGAGCACCCAGGTACTTTCCATACTTTTTCCTCACTCTAGATCATGTAGTGACCATATATCTTATGTGTGAGCATATGACCCTGCAATACCTATGGGCAACAGGGCTCTGCTCACACTGGATTAGTCACACTGTAGCTGTATTCTTATCTTCTTTCCCATTACTGCATGCGTGATCTGTGCTTCCCATCACTCACCACAACCTTTTGGTATGTGACTGGCAGCAGCACAGACTGCGATTCCATGCTGTGTGATTCATAGCATACTTTTTCTAATTATCTTATACTCTATATGGGCACTCTCATTGGAATATATGGGAAAGATTTCTGGACTGCACACCCTGAATATATATATAATGGGAGGTGCTACCTGATGAGACAAATTGCAGGCACAAAAACAGACAAATCTCAGGTGCACAACTCCAAATTATTAATAATATATAAATGCAATACAATTTTGCAATCAATAGAGGTTTTTAGTATAATTTTGGCCAAGGTTATGGGCCTACCCACCATATCCAGGTAACCTCTGTAGGGTAGGTCCCTAACATACTACGATTCAAATCCAGAGCACAGGACACCCCCAAACTAGCCCAGCTAAGCCACCCCAGGGCACCACCATAGTAAGAAAAGTGCAGTGTGAAAGAGATAGTTAGGAGCAGCTACTGCTGCATATAAAGAATGAAAATAAAAAGTGAGGTACATATATAATAAACAGTGAAGGGTCAAATTGTGTTATAAAAGAAAAATGTGTTATAATGAGGTGCCCTGAAACAGATCAACAAAGGCAATCCAGGGGGACCCACGCCCCAAAAATGAACCAAAGTTGCACTACAGTATATAAAACTTGTAGGACTTACCTAGAATTGTGCCTATTACTTGTGTGCATATTCATTACAAGACTCCATGCTTTTAAACCAATAAGGTAGGGGTGCTAATCCAGACTGAGGGCGTCTCCTTTCCCTCAGGTGTGCAATAAAGCACATTAAATAGAGTATATGGGAAAGATTTCTGGACTGCACACCCTGAATATATATATAATGGGAGGTACTACCTGATGAGACAAATTGCAGGCACAAAAACAGACAAATCTCAGGTGCACAACTCCAAATTATTAATAATATATAAATGCAATACAATTTTGCAATCAATACAGGTTTTTAGCATAATCTTGGCCAAGGTTAGAACTGCGTTGACCAGGGGGTGGTGTGTTGTGGTTTCGGGGTGCTGCTCCTTTGTGTGGGAGTACCTTTCCCGCACTGAAAACGTATGGGGGTAGGGGGGGTAAGGTGCGCTCTTCCTGCTAGTAATGGTGATGACTTGTGTGTGTTTGTGAGTGGTGTTAATTAGAATGTTTCTTCTGGTGGTGGTGATGTTTTGGGAGTGAGGAGGGTGTGATTGGGTATGGAGTGTAGTTTGGAGTAATGTGAAAAGGGGAATGGAATAGGATCAAAATGAGGCCAGCGAGACACAGTAATTTTGGGCAAAATCTTTTATTGAGTAGTCACAATGCTGCTCTGTTAAGATCCCGGGCAGGTGGGTGGGGTTCAGTGATGAGTGGTGATGAGACTGGGGAGGTAGGTGGACCCTTTTAGGGGGCTCCTTCCCGTGCGGTTCAGTGACCTTGCACGTCACCCCTGCTGGACCAATGGTCGACAGTCTAGGAAGTCTCGGGGGGTGGGGGGATTTGCAGAGTGAGTTGGAACACCTGTGCGGCGTCCCGCGTGTTGGTGTGAGTCTTGGCAGTACTTACCTACCGGTAGGTTTTTTGTGTTATGGTGATGTAGGTCGACGTTGCGGCCGTTGCAGATAGGTTGGAAGCTGCAGGTTTGTTGGTGAGCTGGATCAGCGTGTTGCTGGTGTGCTGCAAGTGCACGGCTGTTCTGATTGGTCTGCGGAGGTCAGCGACCATAGTATGCAGCTGGAATTGGCTCTTGGTCGTGCCGCTGGTGGTGCGGAGCCAGAGGTGTGGATGGGTGAGCTGCTGGGAGGCTGGGTTGCAGCGTGTGTGCGGGAGCTGCCGCAGCTATTCAATTCACCGCGCTGTTTGGGCGCGCTAAGGGTTTCTTCTCGCACTCCCCTGGGGATGTGAGGACAAATCCGACCAACGTGCCGGGCACGCAGCTGTGTTTCTGCTTAGCGCGGCACTAACAGCCGCGCGCCCGGCTCTTTGGTCAGAGAATGCCGGTTAACGCACCTTAACACCCTTGTTAAGGCGTGATAGGCATGATAACTGGCATTCTCCAACCACACAGTGCACTGAATTGAACTGCTCCGGGAGCTCGCTCCTGGCGCTATTCAATTCTTGTTGAATTGAATCGCCTCCTCTGTCTCCTCAAGTCCTCCCTCTCACTCTCCCAGCTCCTCACCAATGATGTCACGTCAGACACTTGGCACCGTTAGGTCTATCACATGCAGTGAGTGCCTGACAGTGACACTGTGAGACTGACAGCTCAGATACCAATAGCTGCAGTAGCCAGACACCCCAGCAGCCAAACAATAGGCCTGATTCAGAGCCGGACGCAATTAGCGCTCGCTCGTCCAGAAAATAGGGGTGGCTATTCAAATCAACCGTTCGCTCCATGCGGTCTGTTCACGCCTCTAGGTCTGAATGAGCGAACAAAACTTGCGGTCGTTTTTTTTAAAAATACGCCCCCCTGGCCGCTCGCATCCTACGTCATGTCCGCTATTTATTAGATTAATCGAGTACATCGACCAGGGTATGAACTGCTCGCTATTCTTGTGGTTGATTTTTGCTACCACAATCTTGCGAGCAGTTCTGGCTATAAAATAACCCAGTGACGTGGTCAATGACGCTGCTGTTTTAATTATGCACACCCATAAAGCGCCCGTTTTGACCTTTAAGCACGCCTGCGTACGTATCTCCACTCCCCGTTTTCAAGCACCTTCCCCCGTTACCACCCACATACGCCTACTCCTGTCACTCAAATTATCAGGCATTCGCTATTTTGCGAGCACATGAATTTCCACCGCACTGACTGGTTCGCGCATGCGTATAATGATCCGTACGCATGCGCAGTTGGGCAAACATCGCTCGGTGTTTTGTACTCTATTCTTAAGTTGTAACTGACTATAATACAAGGAGAGAGCCAGCTGGCAGCCGAAAGCAGTGGCAGCACCACACAGTGTCACAAAAAAAAAAAAAAAAACATTGGAAAAGCAGGGAAAAACATCGGGGGAGAAATCTTGCGAAGGTAATGAAACATTGAATCAAAAACATTGCAGGGTTAAACATCAAACATCGAAACCATTTAACCGATGTTTCCGATGAAACATCAAATGATTCCCATCCCTATCCTGCAGAGGGTGCACATAATTCTCTGGGTGCAGGGTATAATCTGGAACAAGGTTTGAGGTTTGAGCTGGTAGTAGGTCCTGATTAAGGGTTGAGAGCAGTTCTGTATACCATCTGGCACCACTTCACTGTGGGGAGCCAGGATAACACAGTGAGCGCTTCTCAGAGTCAGTAGAGCTCAGGTCTGAGGCCTGTACTACAGCCGTAGCTCACAAGAGAGGTCCTGTACAATCATAAACCTCCCAATTTCTAGACATCTTGTGAAAGATTTAGAAGATAAAGATGCCAAAATGATCGGGGGGGAGTCCTGGACAAATAATGTGGTTGGATATATAGGGGGTTGAAGGAACCCCTGATGTTATTTGATTATTGAGCCTGATGGCAGGAGTTCTACTAGTGGTCTACCCGTAAAGAGGGTATTGATTTATAGGATAGTATGCCACGGGCAAGATTGTGTAGAACTGAGCTAGGTAATCACATGTTAATTAGCATCTTGTCTGTGATACAGAATAAACGGGATGGTGTCGCCTTGACAACTGCATACCTTCACAACAAGAAAGGGGAGCACCTTCACATCTGTCTCTGAGTGTTATATGTTTCCTGTAGAAATATTCCAATGTATTTGTATATTTTATCTCATATCTATGTGGGTGGAATTCTCAGTGGGTGTCCAACCATAATCTGTTAAACTGGCTACACTGCAGGAGACAATAGATGTGATACTTCAACAAACAGATTAAATATAAAAGTGTACATTTATTATAATGCCTAGCTACAGCCGTTGATTAATTCAGTAGATATGTTCAATACAGCAATCACATCAGCAAACCCAGGAACCATTTTCTTAGCATCTAGAGACTGGATTACATTCAAAACATCCTAGCACTTCGGCAGTCAGTGTTGTTCCAGGAATAAAGCAACCCAGTGGTGTCCCTCCCCACGGTGTCACCCAGTGTGGGGAGGGACGTATGTGGTGCAGCCAAAAAGGGGGCGTGGGAAGGGAACGTGGCCACGCGGGAAGTGGGCCTGGCCACGCAGGAAGGGGTCATGGATTTGTGGCCGAATCCCCGTGCCTATTAGGGAGTGTGCAGGAGGTCTCTGTATGGAGTGACGGCTGGATCCCTCAGTGTCAGGAGCCGAGTGCTGCACTTAATGCTACAGTGCAGCACCCGGCTCCTGTCAGTGAGGGGCAGTCTGCACCTTGGTGTCACCCCTCGTCGGGTGACACCTGGGTGCGGACCGCACTACCTTTGTGACACCACTGAAGCAACAGAAAATAATATATAGATAACTAGACAAGTGTGAATCTGTTCCTATCAAGACACCCTGCAGCAGTAAATAAAGAGGTATGCCAACCCCACCAGAACAGAAAGGAGTATACTGCGCTGGTGTGTCTCAGTCAAAGCAATACAAGTATATATAAAAATATAATCAATTTATTAAAAAAAGAAAACTAAAAATAACAATAATATAAATAAACATACAAGAATAGCAGTCTAACTCATGGATAATATGTATCAGCTCAATTGCAGGGCCGTTACTAGGGTAGTGCAACCTGTGCCACCACACAGGGCACCGCAGGGCAGGGGGGCGCTGTTCGAGCCTTTCAATTTTCTGTTTATAATATTTCTCACTTGTAGCTTCCTCTTATTTTATTCCCAGCTTCTCATGGCCTCTGCTATACCTTCCCTGGCCCTTCCCCATTAGGCCAAGCCCCTTTTTCAGGTGCGTTTTTTCACCATTTGAAAAATAGGGGGACGTCAATGCTCTTTCTGGCACAGGGCACCAAAAAGTCTAGTTACGGCTCTGCTCAATTGTATCATATACAGTGAATAATAAGTTGCTACATTAATGCAACAGTATCTCATTCAAATGTGCAAAATTCATACTATAACATTTCTGTTTTCTGTAGAAAAAACCCTGTAAACAATGGCAGAGTGCAAGCTGCAGATACTGACATTAGTTACTAATACAGCACTTGTTTAAGCAGTCTCATATATCGGATAATTAAAAGTCGCCTCAAGCAATAACACGGCTCAGTGTCCAGCCAATATATATTTCCTGAAATCCACTTAATATAAATCAGTTGTGGTGGTATATGATGTTAAATATAATATATGTCCGGCTTAAAAAGAACACACTGCAGATAGCCGGATAAGGAGACTAAAGCTGGCCACACTAGACCAACTTACATCCAACCAGCCAACTAGTTGATTGGTTGGAATGAAAATCTGGTAAGGTATGAAAACAAATGACAATCAGCAATTTGCTCCCACATTCCTGGAAAATGGACAAAAACTGTTGTTTGAACAAATTGTTTAGATCAAACATTTAACAAACTTGTCTGATGACCATTTTCATGTGTTTTCTGGCATTTAGGAGCAAATTGCTGATCATCAGTTACTCCCATACCTTACCAGATTTTCATTCCAACCAATTAATTAGTTGGATGAAAGTTGGTCTAGTGCGTGGCCAGCTTTACTCCGTGTTCCCTTTAGTGATTGCCTCACCACTGTCAGATGATCTCTCCTGCCCGGGTCTCAGTAGCTGGTATGTAGCACTGTATAATTGACAGCGGCTACCTCGCTCAGTTCGGTGTAGCACCTCAACTCCCCTGGATAACTGGTGGAGGCGGAGATGTGAACCGTAGCTGCTAAAACGGACCTGTGTTGTCTAGAATATGCTGGCAAAACAGGCAGTACCTTGATGCTGTGGCCGCGTGTAGCGCCTTGGAAGGAAGATTAATAGTACTTCCTTCAGGCATTAAAGGGAGGCCGGCAGAGGGATCGTAGAGGTAGTTAGTTTCCTTGGCATAAATGAAAATGCTGGAATTTAACCAGGAGCAGCAGCAGCAACGCGTTTTGGCTTTGGCCTTTATCAAGCTGGATGACTCCTACTTTACTGGATCAGGTTTAAATAGAAGAGTTCTTTCTTTTATTGGTTAATTAAAATTAGCTCATTCCTATCTATCTTGTGTTCAATACCATATTCACAATGAGACATTCCTGCAGTGTTTAGTATGATTCAATTATCATGCACATAAATTAATATATAAAAAAACTTTTAAGAAATCAATATTTATTTAGTATTTCCATATATTGCTTTGACATAAAAATTACGGAGAACTGAAAGATATACTGTATATATTGTCACGGAGAACTAAAAGATATATATAAATACATATGTGCAACCACAATATATATTATTATTATTATTATTATTATTATTAATAATAACCTATCTCCACTCCAGATACTAAAATCATGTCTACAGGTGTACAAAGTCGTTGCACAGATGTGCATATTTATAACAATAGGACTCCTAAGAGAGCATAGTAACCATGTTATAGCACTATAGGTAAATACTCAGCACAAAAGTAACATATCTCAATCTACACATAACTATTTTTAATATTTAATTTATTTCATTTAATTTCTTCATTTGGAGGGCTAGCATCTTCTCCATATATCGACATCAATGTACATGTTTACGAATAGAGCAGGTACCAGAGTACACACATGTTTTGAACTACTGTACAACATTCTTAAGAAGAGAGGATCTCTCTAATAATCAAAAAATATCTAAGCCTAACTTAAAATTCCCTTCTCTGTGCATCTTAATGTCGATTATAATTCTCTTCTTCCTAACATTTAAAAATAAAGCCAAAGACAAAAGCACATAATGTGTATTAATTAAATGTATACCAAATATATAACCCAAATAATTTAAATCCTATGGTGATTGGGAGAGGCAGTGTCCATTCCATTTACCAGACAGTACATATGGAGAAGTGACGTCCTCTCCCAATCACAAACATTGTTCAATTTAGTCAATAATTTTGAGAGCTTCATTGAGTCCCTCTGGATGTAAAGTTTGTAATCTAAAGATCCATACAGATTCAGCGTGGCATACATTTTTGTATCTATCACCTACCCTTACAGTTTTACTTATAATCTCAAATCCCACAATTTTAAGATCACTAAGATCCTTTTTATGGACCTCAGAAAAATGACGGGATATGCTATGTGTAAATAATCCCTTCTGTATATTAAGTCTATGTTCACAAAATCTTTCCGTGAGTGTTCTAGTTGTCCGACCTACGTATTGCTTGGAACAAGTGCAAATGAGAATGTAGATGACATAGGTTGACCTGCAATTAATAAACTGCCTAATGTCAAACTGAGTCCCTATACTGGTAGATATGATAGTATTCTTTTTATTCTCAATGTAACCACAGGTGAGACATCTAGTGTGGTTACACCTAAAGCATCCAATGGGACGTTCTTCTGGTAATCAGGTCCCTGCCATCTCACTAGTTTGTTTGTTCACTTTAAGTATACTAGGTGCAGCAAGCTGTTTAGATTCTTATTTCTTTTGAAAACGATCTGAGGTTTGGGATCAATTACTTGGGAGAGAATGGGTGTAGTAGTTTATCATTTCTATTAATAATTGATTTAATCTGAATTGCGCTATTATTAAATAGAAGAGTTCTTTTGTTCTCGTCTCAGTTCCATAACACCTGTTTTATCCGAATCCTTAACACTGGAAGATTTAACTGTATTACTGTTCTTTATATATTGAGGCTGCATGTGTCTTGGCTTTCTCAGGTAGTTCTTCTGGATAACCTCTTTCAATAAAACTGGCTTGCATCCTGTCCACATGGAGATGAAAATCTGCATCATCACAACAATGACAGCGAATCCTTCCTATTTGACTTTTGGATATATTATCAACCCAAGGGCGGCAGTGTCCACTATTGTAATGTAAATAAGTACTACAGTCTACCATCTTATTGAATAAGGTTGATTTAATTTTATTGTCATCAACAAAAAGAGTGACATCTAAATAATTCACAGACACAACTAAAATGTGGCTGAAATACATGCAGGTGACGTGTACAATGACACTACTTTGCTAATTATGCACGCCGTTTAAACAGCGTTTTGGCGGCCTGACACGCCTGCGTTCGCACATCCACTCCCCCGTTCACAAGCACCTTCCCCTGTTACCACCCTCAAACAGCACTACCTGTCACTCAAAGCAACCTGATAGTGGCTTACGAGCTACCAAAATCAGATCGCAATGAATGGCTTGCGCACGCGCATTGCAAATTATACACATGCGCAGATGGTCGAAAATCGATCAGAGGGAGCGATCGCGCCTTAGCAAGCGGGTCTGAATCAGGTCCCTTGTCACAATCTGTATATGATGCAAAACCGATTGAGAGCAGAAATACACTAAAATGGCTGGACATTTTGGTCACCCCTGATACAACATTCACAAAACAGTTTTTGGGGAATGTTTTACTATCTGCTGAAGATGTACTGTTGTAGAGGTCCAGCTTGGCTCCTCAGTACAACACCTTTTCTGTACCCTTGGACAAAGAAATGGGTGTAATCAGAAAGCTTTGGTTTTCCATATATTGCTGGTGCAGTTCTTGTATTTTTTGGCACATTGCAAGCAATTACTAGTTTATTGGTTTTCAGATATCCCCACTGCTAGAAGTTTGTGCAGCACTCTAGTTGAACCCAGCAAATGGGGTGCAGTGGGTAATACCTAGAGATGAGCGGTTCGGATTCTGTGGAATCCAAACCGCTTCGAACATAGGGGATCCAAGTCTACCCGAACCCTGGGCCTGATTCAGAGCCGCTCGTAAGCAGCCACTCGTTCGCTCCGAGCGATGTTCGCACATCTGCGCATGCGTATGGGTCGTAATGCGCATGTGCCAACCAGTCAGTGCGGGCGGAAATCGTGTGTTTGCAAAATAGTGAGTGCCTGCTAATTTGAGTGACAGGATGAGGTGTTTGAAAACGGGGAGTGGTGATCCGAACGCAGGCATGCCAAATGGTCAAAACGGGCGTTTTAAGGGTGTGCATAATTAACAAAGCAGCGTCATCGGCCACGTCACTCGGTTGTCTCTTAGCCTGAACTGTTCGCATGATTGCGGTAGGAAAATCCAACCACAAGCACTGCGAGCAGTTCAGACGCCTTTTGATGTACTCGATTAATCTAATAAATAGCGAAGATGATGTATGATGCGAACGGCAAAGGGGCGTCTTTACAAAATAGCGAGCGCATGTTTCGTTCGCTCGCTCAGACATAGAGGCATCAACAGACCGCAAAGAGCGAGCGCTCAATTTAAATAGCCGGCCCCTTACGGCGGCCTCCTGATGTCAGATTCTTGCGAGAGAATCCGACGTCAGGGCTCCTCTAGTGTAGAGCAGACCGCTGTGATAGCGGTCTGTCCCACACAGAAACAAACACACAGCCTCCAGTGGCAGCTGTGTGTTTGTAATAGCAGCCAATGAGAGTCAGGCACTCTTATTAGCTGCAGCGTCCCCGGAGGGAGCCGGCTCCCCGCTGCGGGTGATGGGAGAAACGTCACGATTGACGGCTCTCCCACAGTGCAGAGAGGAGCGGATGGCTGCAGTAACAAGCAGGAGCAGGAATTCAGGTAAGTTTTTTTTTTCTGTGTAACATGGCGCAACTACTTGGGGCACAACTACAAGGGGCACAAGTACTGGGGGCGCAATCCAAGGGGCACAACTACTGGGGGCATAATCCAAGGGGCACAACTATTGGGGGCATAATACAAGGGGCACAACTACTGGGGGCATAATACAAGGGGCACAACTACTGGGGGCATAATACAAGGGGCACAACTATTGGGGGCATAATACAAGGGGCACACCTACTGGGGGGCATAATACAAGGGGCACAACTCCTGGGGCACTTCTAATGGCATACTACAAGGGGCACAACTACTGGGGGAATACTACTGGGGCACTTGTAATGGGGTCATACTACTGGGGTCATACTACTAGGGGCACTACTACTGTACTGGGGGCATACTACTACAGACACTACTACTAGGGGCACTACTAATGGGGGCATACAACTGAGGGCACTGCATAGGGGGCACTACTACTGAGGGCATTGTGTAAGGGACACCACTGCTGGGGGCATTGTGTAAGGGACACTTGCTGTGGGCATTGTATAAGGGGCATTACTACTGTGGGGTTTGTGTATAAGGGTCACTAATGTGGGCATTGTGTAAAAGGGGCACTACTGTGTGTTGTAACATAAATAAGAGATATTACTTTATGGTGTAATGTGAATCGGGCACTATGTGCGGTGTAATGTGAATAAGATTGTGCACTTGGACTCCTTGGGCTGTAGCCCACTGTGTATACAAGTACTGTGACTCTGCTGGCCGTACCCCACTGGATGGGTGGGAGGGCCCAAGGACAATTCCATCTTGCACTACCTCTCATTTCTGCCACTGCTGTGTGGCAATGTGTCATAGATGTGCTTTAAACTGTGGTGTCTGTGCCGCTGCTCTGTCACTTAGTAATCAGTCAGCTCACTGTAACCTTTGGTCAATAATGGTGAAAACTATTATTTAAACTGTGAGATGGTCTAAATTGACTGTAAATGACTGGAAATTAATGTTATTGAGGTTAATAATACTCTAAGAAAAAAAATGCCCAATTTATGTGATTTTAGCTTTTTTTGTCAACTTTTGTAAAACAATCCGAATCCAAAGCCAGTCACCGCAGTTTGGCAAATCCAAATCCGGACGACGAATTAGAACCAAATCCAAATCCGGCAAAAAATGGTCCGGCGCACATCCCTAGTAATACCAAGCAGAATCCAAAGTACAGTCTAAATCCAGTTCAAATTCCAGTTACAAGTCTTTATACCTCCCAACTTTTGGGTACTGCAGACTGGGACCTTTTCATGCGCCTCCGGTGTGTGCTCCCAAAAAAATGGGTGTGGCCTTTCTATAGGGGACATGGCCACTCTAGGGGCATGGAGTGAGATAGCTGTACACTGCCCGAAAAGTGGGACTGTTGAGATAAAATGATGCCCATAGCAACTAATCAGCTTCTGTCACTTATCTAGCACATTCTATAAAATAATAGTAGCTGATTGGCTGCTTTGGGCAACTACTCCCCCTGATGTAAATCTGTTAATAATGATGCCTATGTGTTCCCTGCCACAGCACTGTGAACTGTCCGCTCTTTTAAAAAAATAAATAAATAGAGTATATTGCTCCTGGATTACTGGGGGCCAGAGCTGTAACTAGACTTTTTCGTGCCCTGTGCCAGAAAGAACATTGGCATCCCCCTCATTTTTCAAAGGGACATAATGCACCCAAAAAAAAGGGCCATGGCTTCATGGCGAAGGGCTAGGGAAGAGATAGGAGAGGCCAGGAGATGCTGGGGATGAAATAAGAGGAAGCTACAAGCAAGAATGATAATAAACAGAAATTTGACAGGCCCAAACAGCGTCCCCTGACATGTGGTGCCCTGTGCGATGGCACCGGCCACACTACCCTAGCTACGGCCCTGCTGGGGGCCTGCCACTGCATGTTCCCAGGGGCAGGAAGTGGGGAGATCGCGGCCATAGCCTGACATGATGTCTCTTGGGCAATGTTAAATGACAGTGCAACCAGATTGGCTGCGTTGTGGCCAATGGGGACGGTCCCCAACCTGCAGAGTATACAGATAGAGTGAGAGTCACTGGGAAAGAAGTGGACAGCAGATGCTGAGTGCCGATGGAAAGGTAAGTCTCCAGCATTAAAGAGCTGCGATCACTAGCTTCTTTGTGATCTGGACCATATTTCTTTAATACAGAGTACTTTATGGCTTGAGGGGGCACATTGTCAGATTACTAGCACTGTTACCGCTCTTTGTAAAAAGTGTAATTGGGTCCATGCCTGCGGTGTCAGAGGTAGTTGTGAAGAGAATTCACTACACGGACAGCTTAAGACGGCAAATTAAAAAGTGCACACACCTCACCCTTCTTACTGATGTAGCTACTGCTCCAGAGTCCCGTTAGGATGACCGGCAAGCTGACTCGTGTTTATTTAACCTCTTTGTTGCAGGAAGCAGCACAGAGCTGCTGTGGATGAAGAGTGATGAGAAGATAGCAATGAGGTTTATAACTGCTTAGTTTTGCTGCAGTTTATTCATCTGCTGTAAACTTCTCCTGGTAAGAGATAGGGGCCCATTTATCAATGATCTCTTTTGCAACGCGATCAGGGCATGCCAGTAACGTCCATGATTGCATTGCAAAATGCAATGCAATCGGCCGGATGTATCATCCGGGACATGCATCCGAAAGGAGCCCATCCCTGCGATGTCTCCGGAGAGCTGCCGGCCAGTCAGGGCCAACTCCAGGGGTATCCGTGCCCTGTGCTGGCTCGGTGTAAAGTGACTCTAGGCGTGCGCGGCGAAGCCGCACTGACCAGAAATGGGGCGTGGCCTAATTACCATAGGCCACGCCCTGATGTTATTTGGGGGCATGTCCACATTGCATGCCTCCTGTGTAACGTCAGGCTGGGAGAGAGCCCAGCACTCCATCACTAGCTGGGCTTCCCCCAGCCCTATCCCGGCACTTCGGCCCATGGGTGGAACAGCAGGACAGTGCTGTCCCACTGAAACCTGGATGTTGGGAGGAGGTGAGCCCTCTATGGGGTGGCACCCCTGTTCGACTACACTGGTCGAACACCCCAATAGCCGGCCCTGTGGCCAGTGCTGCGCATGCTCAGTCCCGCGGACTGCACATGCACAGCTGCCAATGCTGGGGAAGGTTCCTGCGGATCCCTCTGCCGGCTAATTATGCGCAGTGTAATCCGTTGGCTGCGGGGGCCAATATCAGGAATGCATCGCATTCCGGATATTGGTAAATTTGGCAGCATCGCATCCCCCATAGAAACCTATGGGGGATGCGGCTGTCAGCGGTAATGGAGGGATCACAGCAGGTATCTCCTTAATACATGCTGCGGTCCCTCCTTAATACATATAGGGGATGCTTAATATTTGAGGTAAACCCCTGAAACGGGTGTTTTCAGGGATTATACCTCAAATACACTTTGATAAATGGGCCCCTAAAGGTGAGTACAGATATATCTGCAGATGATAGTTGTTCATACACACTGAAAACCATCATGTGTCTGCTCACAGGTCCCGGTGACCAGGGGGCATGTCGGGGGCGTGTCCCGGCGGGTGGGGTGCGTGTCCCGCCCCCCTCTTCGCGGCTGCCGCTGTGTGTGTATGGGCGGTCTGCCGACCACCAGTACACACCTCCCGATGGACAGATATGTCTGCAGACATATCTGTCCATTGGCTGTGTATCACAGCCAATGCGATATATCGGTGAACACCAGCGTTCACCGACATATCGTGGGTACACACTGCCCACGATCAGCCAATGTATCTGTCAGTGTGTACCCAGCTTTAGTCACTATGTTTCTGTGCTGTTGGGTTACAATGTTAACTGTGTACTGGCATCTCTGCTGTGTACAGTGACATAAGTGGAAGAATTCCTATCCACATAACTTCCTCTCCATATATACAAACAATGGAAGATCTGCCGTTAACTCCTTTCTTACCCATGGAGAGAAGTAAGCAGACTCATGCATCAATTGTTTCTAAGCTAAGATATTTATTACTTGAGTTAACAATGTCTAAAATCAAGTGACATATCTGTACATTGTGATGTTTTATGTAAGAAATGCACTAGTACTAATTACTAGTGATGAGCGATTTAGTTTTGTTGAAAACCTAACACACTCGAACTTTGGAGTTCCGAGTAAACTGAGTCCCGGCTCGAATCACTTTGGGGTTCCAAACAGAACTGAGTCCTGATTCAGGTCTTCTCACCCAGGTAGGAAATCGGATCAAAACACCGGATCTTGCATATTTTGGATTGCTTTTAAGTCCCTCCCTCGTAATTTCTGGAGCTGTGAGGTGGACAAAATTGACTGATAATTACTGGAAATGATTGTTATTGATGTTAATCATACTATAGGAACAAAAGCAGATCCAATTTACATGATTTTAGCTGATTTTATGCATTTTTAAAGAAAACCGAAACCCGAACCAATACACTCGAGTGTGGTTTTGCCAAAGCCAAAACACAACGATGATTTAGAACCAAAACAACAGGATATGCGCACATCTCTACTAATTATATGCTGAAAGTAATCCAAGACAGTTTATTATTCAACGCTCACCCCCACACTAATGTGGAATTAGCATTAAGTACAACAGGAAAGGACACCAGCTTTTATTTAAATATTTTTATTTTAATTTAGGGCCTTGGGCGCCTTTTTTTCCATCTGTGCTCCCCTTCCTCTAAAAAGCCGGCTACACCACTGACAACACTGTGCATGTCGAAGAAAGGCACAGCACTCCAGCATCAAAACCTCAACCCATCAGCAAAATATGGTGGAGGGACCATCATGCTTTGCTGCCTCAGAGTCTGGACCGTTTGCTCTCACTGATAGAAAAATGGATTCCAACGTTTATCAACACATTTTGCAGGAGAATGTAAGCCTAGCTGCTGAAAAATCAGACTCAACTAAAGTTGGGTGATGTAAGAGGAAAGCAACCCAAAACACAGACGGGCGGGCTGGGCCAAGGGTGCCATCTGCCCCCCAGGCCGGTACATTTTTCTGTATGTGCGCACTGCACACATACCTGAACGCTGGGCTATAGAGTGCCCCCGGTCCCTCTGATTGTGTTTAGAACACAATGAGAGTATCCTGGCATCATTTTCTGCTTACTGTCTAGCCAACAGTCACATCAACACTGGACATGGGCCTAACTACCTCAGTGCATGGCCATGGGGTGCTGTTGCTACGGGGCTGGAGCTGCCCATGGCAGGGCCGCAACTAGGGGGGGGCTAGAGGTGCACGTGCACCGGGAGGGGATTGTGGGGGGGTGAAAAAGCAGACTCTGCCATCTGAAAATGGCCGCCGCCAAAGAGGAGACTAATGCTAGAGGTCCTTACTGGACTTCTAGTGTCTGTTAGCAGAGCGCAATGCACACAGCGTTCCCGGAAGTGCCAGGAACGCTGGCGCTGCAGGGAGAGGATGCTGAGAGCTGCATCTTCTCCCTTCAAACCCCCCTGGCAACGAGCATAAACCCCCCTGGCTGAGCATAAACCCCCATGGCAACGAGCATGGAACCCCATGGCAACGAGCATGGAACCCCATTGGAACGAGCAGGTAATTTTAAAGTAATTAGAAGCATTACTGTGGGGAATAAAATGGTGTCGGGCAAATATGTAAGTGGCACTTTGGTAATAGGCATTGCAGTGTGTGGCATAATGTGTAATGGGCATTATGGTGTATGGAATAATGTAAGTCACTATACCAGGGACGTCTGAGTAATGCACTGCCTTATGGAGGAGCAAGGACAAACTCCAGGTACCGGAAGGGAGGGGGGCGCAAAATTGCTGCCTTGCACCGGGTGACAGATATCCTAGTTTCGGCCCTGCCCATGGCATGTACCAATTTTCTGCCTTACCCCCGACACAATTCAGATCTGAATGATAACGATTTCAAAAATCGTTCAATCGTTCATATCTGAAGGAAAATCTGACATATCTGTCAGATGAACGATTTGAATGATGCGCGTCCCCGATGGTCAGATAACGATATCTGACATCTGATGTGTTTGCAGTCAGACTTGGACGATTCAATTCATTGTAATGCAGTCAAAAATCATTCAATCGTTCATCTGACAGATCTGATAAATCTGACAAATCTGCCCGTGTGTATGCTCCATTAAGCTGGGTACACACTAAACGATGTGTACCCAGCACGATGTTGCTAGCGACGGGACCTGGCGGATGTACCGGAATCGACAAGTGCACACACATTTGCCAATGTCGGCAGCGGCGGAACAATGGCGGTGGCCATGCTGCATTTTCTGGCAAGATCATCGCGGCAGCCCAGATTCACTGAATTTTGCTTGGAGCCCCATAGGGCTTTGAGCATAATTCAGCGTATTCGGGTTCGGACCGGGCAGTGAAGGGTGCGAGGTGCCGGTCCGTTTTTGGTGTTTTAACGCCGTTGCAACGGAAACTCACACCTCTTGCATATAATAGGATCCCTCTGTCTATTCTTGCATCAAATCACATTTTATGACGGCGGCACTCAGGTAAATAAATCAAATACAAGGGCAATTAAGTACCTGCATTTGTATTTGATTTATTTGCCTGCGTGCATGTATATTTTGGTTCTGTGGGGCAGCGGCTGCCTGTCAGACATTTTTTTTTTTTACATTCTTTTAAAAAAACAACAACATTCCGATAGGTGAATGAAATGGGGTGCTGGTAAACTGTGTGAGGAGGGACCAAGGGCGACTGTGTGAGGAGGGCCGCGGATGACTGTGGGAGATGGGGCGGCGGGTGACTGTGGGAAGCGGGGTCGTGGGTGACTGTGTGAGAGGCGGGTGGAGCCAGGTTATGACTATGAGCACAGCAGCATCATGGGGGAAGAGGCAAACAGAGCAGTCTAACTCTGACAGCACTGAGCAGTGAAGAGGAGGCCGAAGGTGGGCGGAGCTGAGTCACAAGCAGCAACATGAAGGAGAAGTACCCTCCGGCAAGTACAGCAGGCAGCTCCAGCTAAGGAGCACTGAGGAGGAAGCGGGAGAGGAGGACGAGGGGGTGCTGGTACAGCCACCCATGAAGAGATATGAACACGGACAGCCCCGGCTGCAAACCGATGGCACCATGAACTGGGACAAAAGGCTCCTGTGGGAGGGGGTAAAGGCCTACTAAGGCCTTGCTGACAGCTCTTACTGTTCATGATCCGAGGAATGACTTATTGAGGGTGATTCAGGGGCCGGGGGAGCATTAACTGTGGAGGATACAGAGGCAGGGAAGCCCTAATTGCAGAATAGCAGGGTGCACTAATTGTTGGTGAAACAGGGGGCAGGGGCACATTAATTGTGGGTGATACAGGGGCAGAGGGGCACTAACTGTTGGTGAAATGGGCATAGGGACATTAACTGTGGGTGATACAGGGCCAGGGGCACTAATTATGGGTGATGCAGGAGGCATATACTGTAGGTGATGCAGGGGGCACTGTCGGTGAAATGGGAAAGGGATATTAATTGTGGGTGATACAGGGGCAGGGGGCACTAACTGTTGGTGAAAATGGGAACATTAATTGTGGGTGATACAGGGACAGGGGGCAGTAATTGTGGGTGATACAGGGGGGCACTAATTGTGGGTGATACAGGGGTGGGGGGAACTAACTGTGGGTGATACAAGGGCAGGGGTCACTTACTGTGGGTGATACAGGAGCAGGGGGCACTTACTGCAGGTGATACAGGGCCAGAGGGGCACTTACTGGGGCACTGATGACACTGGGGGCGCAGAGGAGATGGTTCTGGAGGGCCATGTGGATAGTTGGTGGACTGTTGCATGTTGATGACACTGGCTTTATTCCTATACAAACAGGCGGCTTCCAGACCATGTGATCTCCTGCATGAATAGAGAATACCGACACTGACTGTCCAGGAAGGATCAATTTCTTCAGAGGTTCCCTGTTGCAGAGAAATCATATACAGTCAGGTGCATAAATATTGGGACATTGACAGAATTTTCATATTTTGGCCTCTATTCACCACCACAATGGCTTTGAAATGAAACAAACAAGATGTGCTTTAACTGCAGGTAGGTAAGAAAATACTCATTCACATGCTCACTGTGTTTATTAACTGAAGAGAGGGACTAGGGGTTTGCCCATCAGCTTCGGGCATGGCATTTTACACAAAGCCACACCCCTTGCCACAAGGCCTTCAGCGTGCGCACATAAGACCGCTTTCGGTATTTTTTTCCTCCAGGACCACTTTAAATTCCCAATTCACCCCTGAATATATATATACACATACTGTATATGTGTGTAAGTGTATATATATATATATACACACACACACAGAGGTTGAGTCTCCCATATCAAAATATTCCGAAATACGGAATATTTTTAGCATGACCGAGAAAGTGAAACCTTTGCTTTCTGATGGTTCAATGTACACAAACTTTGTTTAAAGAACAAATTATTAAAAATATTGTAAAAAATAACTTTCAGGCTGTGTGTATAAGGTGTATATGAAACATAAATGAATTTCATATATGTACACAAACTTTTTTTGATGTACAAAGTTATTAAAAATATAGTATAAAATTACATTCAGGCTGTGTGTATAAGGTGTATATAAAACATAAATGCATTCTGTGTTTAGATTTGGGTCCCATTTCCAAGATATTTAATTATTTTCTGCAAATATTCCAAAATACGGAATATTCCGATTTCCAAAATACCCCTGGTCCCAAGCATTTTGGATATGGGAGACTCAACCTGTACACACACTAGCTGAAGTACGTTTTATTATGTGATGTCGTCCAAATCCATCCAGTGGAAGGCCCAGAACAGGCTCCCTGGGTCAAAGTTCTGACCAGCGCACTCCGCCGTAAGGTCTGACTGGGAACCCAACCATTTCAATAGGCATCCCAGACCAATAGGTACCCCCAATGAAGTTTTCATCTAAATCCATCCAGTGGAGGCCCCAGAATAGACTCCCCGGGTCAAAGTTCTGCCCAATGTACACCAATGGGAGGTCTGACCGGGACCTTAACCCCCTAGTATGTCTTCTGAGATTCAATGTTACCACTCTGTGAAGTTTTCGTCCAAATCCATCCAGTAGAAGGCTCAGAACAGGCTCCCTGGGTCATAGTTCTACCCAGTGTACACCAACAGGAGGTCCACCGGGACCCTAACCCCCTAAAACCTGCCAGGATCTAACTGGATCACCTTGTGTTGTTTTTGTCCCAATCGAATGCAAAACCAGACAAACAAACAGACCAATTAATTTTATATATAAGATTTGTCGCTCTGTTGCATTGTCACATTGTCGCTATGAGGTCTCATAGCTTACTTTTTTGATTATATATATATATATATATATATATACACACATATACATACATACACACTATATAGGCAAAAGTGATTGGACACTGACCGCAAATAGATCAACAAGATTTTATTGACGTCAGTACTTTGTAGGTCCACCACGTGCAGTGATTACTGCAGATACCCTTCAAACTATCCACAAGTTCCTGGACAACAGCAGGTGGTATGTTTTGCCATTCCACCTTAAGTACAGTGACCACCTGTTACACAAAAGAAAGTCGAGTCGGCCTTGAATGCATCCGTCACTCCTATTGTCCCAGAGGTTCTCAATGGGGTTAAGATCTGGACTCTGAGCTGGCCAGTTCATGCGGGTTACCGAATTTTCTGTATACCAGTCCAGCGTTACCATGGAAACATGACAGGTGGCATTGTCGTCCTGATAAGAACATTTGTTGTTTCCGTAGAATTGCCACAATGTAGTTATCAAGATCATCTCTATACTCTTTTCAGAGTTAATTTGATCATGCATTACAACTAGTGGACCCATGCCAAACCAGCTGAAACGTGATTTGGCATGGGTCCACTTGTTCACTTTCGTCAAAATATGTGTGTGTGTAGCATGTATATACAGTCAGGTGCATAAATATTGGGACATTGACAAAATTTTCATATTTTGGCCTCTATTCACCACCACAATGGCTTTGAAATGATACAAACAAGATGTGCTTTACCTGCAGACTTTCAGATTTAACTTGAGGGTAATTACATCCAAATCAGGTGAACGGTGTAGGAATTACTACGGTTTCTATATGTGCCATAATATGAAATTTCTGTCGATGTCCCAATATTTATGCACCTGACTGTATATATATATATATATATGTATATATATAATAGAACACTGCAGGTGGCACTCCCTTATAATATATTAGGGGTGAGCGGGTTCGGATTTCTGAAATCCGAACCCCCCGAGCCCCCCCGATCCGAGGCCGATCCGAGTCAGGCTCGACTTTTCCCGCCTGACTCGGATCTGAAATCGAGGCAAAACGTCATCATCCCGCCTTCCGGGTCTCGCGGGTTTTGGATCCTATATAAGGTACCCGCGTCGGCGCCATTTTCTCACTAGGCTGTGGACAGTGAAGAGGGAGGGTGGGAGTTAGGGCTGGCTGGGCTGTGTAGTGTAGTGTAGTGCAGAGTAGTGTTGTGCTGTGCTGTGCTGCTGTTGTCCATAGGGGCTGTGTCCACTACTTCAAAGTCCATAGGTGCTGGCTGTGTTGTGCTGTGCTGCTGCTGTCCATAGGGGCTGTGTCCACTACTTCAAAGTCCATAGGGGCTGGCTGGACTGTGTTGTGCAGTCAGTTGTCCATAGGAGCTGTGTCCACTCCAAAGTCCTGTGCAGTGTCCCAGTCCTAATGGGGTGCTGTAGTGTTGTCCAGGGGGTGCTCTGTCCGTCAGGGGTGCTCCCCCCAAGTGCTAAAAAAATATATATTTTTTCTGTTTGTGAACATCAACAAAGTAGTGCCAAGCGTGCGCCTGTGTCATAAGTAAGGGCCGGCTGGCTTGACCGTTAAAGGGTGCTGTAACCCCCAAAGTACACTCCAAACCAAATAAAAAAATATTTTCTGTGTTTGTGAATTGTGTGCGCAGTAGCCGCACGTGCATCAACAAAGTAGTGCCAAGCGTGCGCCTGTGTCATAAGTAAAGGGCCGGCTGGCTTGACCGTTAAAGGGTGCTGTAACCCCCAAAGTACACTCCAAACCAAATAAAAAATTTTTTTCTGTGTTTGTGAATTGTGTGCGCAGTAGCCGCATGTGCATCAACAAAGTAGTGCCAAGCGTGCGCCTGTGTCATAAGTAAAGGGCCGGCTGGCTTGACCGTTAAAGGGTGCTGTAACCCCCAAAGTACACTCCAAACCAAATAAAAAAATATTTTCATGTTTGTGAATTGTGTGCGCAGTTGCCGCACGTGCATCAACAAAGTAGTGCCAAGCGTGCGCCTATGTCATAAGTAAAGGGCCGGCTGGCTTGACCATTAAAGGGTGCTGTAACCCCCAAGGTACACTCCAAACCAAATAAAAAAATATTTTCTGTGTTTGTGAATTGTGTGCGCAGTAGCCGCACGTGCATCAACAAAGTAGTGCCAAGCGTGCGCCTGTGTCATAAGTAAAGGGCCGGCTGGCTTGACCGTTAAAGGGTGCTGTAACCCCCAAAGTACACTCCAAACCAAATAAAAAAATATTTTCTGTGTTTGTGAATTGTGTGTGCAGTAGCCCGCACGTGCATCAACAAAGTAGTGCCAAGCGTGCGCCTGTGTCATAAGTAAAGGGCCGGCTGGCTTGACCATTAAAGGGTGCTGTAACCCCCAAAGTTCACTCCAAACCAAATAAAAAAATATTTTCTGTGTTTGTGAATTGTGTGCGCAGTAGCCACACGTGCATCAACAAAGTAGTGCCAAGCGTGCGCCTGTGTCATAAGGGCCGGCTGGCTTGACCGTTAAAGGGTGCTGTAACCCCCAAAGTACACTCCAAACCAAATAAAAAAATATTTTCTGTGTTTGTGAATTGTGTGCGCAGTAGCCACACGTGCATCAACAAAGTAGTGCCAAGCGTGCGCCTGTGTCATAAGGGCCGGCTGGCTTGACCGTTAAAGGGTGCTGTAACCCCCAAAGTACACTCCAAACCAAATAAAAAAATATTTTCTGTGTTTGTGAATTGTGTGCACTGTGGCTGCACGTGCATCAACAAAGGAGCAGCGCCAAGCGTGCGCCTGTGTCCCATAAGTAAAGAGCCGGCTGGCTCATTTCTTAAAGGGTGGTGTAACCCACAAAGTGCACTACTCTCCAGCAAAAATAAAAAAATATTTTCTGTGTTTGTGTGCGCCTTAGCCACACGTATATATCAATATAACATAAACGGAGGACCAAACTTTCTCAGATAAAAATAAAATAGGGAAATATCAAGAACCACTTCCTCCTAGTGCTGTTGCTGCTGCTGGGAGTTGTTCATCATCCCAGAGAGGAAGTAGGAACACCACTACTTTTACTAAACAATTGACCCTCCAACAGTCCCTAGCGATGAGGATGAAGTACGACAGCAGTCATCCTGAAGCAAAACGTACAACTGAGGCCTTGACTGCTATGTTGGTGTTAGACGTGCGTCCGGTATCCACCATTAGTGCAGTGGGATTTAGACAATTGATGGAGGTAGTGTGTCCCCGGTTCCAAATCCCGTCTAGATTCCACCTGCATCCTCAAAGCAGCAGCGACAAGCGTGCGTCTGTCTGTTAAAGGGTGGTGACACCCTCAAAGTGTGCTCCACAAACAATAAAAATATTCTTTTTTTTTCTGTCTTTGTGAATTGTGTGGGCTGTAGCCGCACTTGCATCCTCAAAGCAGCAGCGACAAGCGTGCGTCTGTCTGTTAAAGGGTGGTGTAACCCTCAAAGTGCGCTACACAAACAATAAAAATATTCTTCTTTTTTTTTCTGTCTTTGTGAAATGTGTGGGCTGTAGCCACACCTGCATCCTTAAAGCAGCAGCGACAAGCGTGCGTCTGTCTGTTAATGGGTGGTGTAACCCTCAAAGTGCGCTACACAAACAATAAAAATATTCTTCTTTTTTTTTCTGTCTTTGTGAAATGTGTGGGCTGTAGCCACACCTGCATCCTCAAAGCAGCAGCGACAAGCATGCGTCTGTCTGTTAAAGGGTGGTGTAACCCTCAAAGTGCTCCAAAAAATAAAAAACTATTTTTTTATGTGTTTGTGACTTGTGTGCGATGTAGCCGCACGTGCATCAACACAGTAGCAGCGCCAAGCGTGCGCCTGTGTCATAAGTCAAGGGCCGGTTTGGACATCTGGTCCGGACTGAAGGACGTGCCAACAATGTCTGACAAGTCTACTGTCACTGCATATGATACTGTCCTCAAAGCAGCAGCAACAAGCGTGCGTCTGTCTGTTAAAGGGTGGTGTAACCCTCTAAGTGCGCTCCACAAACAATAAAAAAATTCTTCTTTTTTTTCTGTCTTTGTGAAATGTGTGGGCTGTAGCCGCACCTGCATCCTTAAAGCAGCAGCGACAAGCGTGTGTCTGTCTGTTAAAGGATTACATCGGTGACAGCATCCAAGTAGGCATGTCAGACAGTCCGTACCTGTACTGGCAGGAAAAAGAAGCAATTTGGAGGTCCCTGTACAAACTGGCTCTATTTTACCTGAGTTGCCCCCCCTCCAGTGTGTACTCCGAAAGAGTGTTTAGTGCAGCCGGGAACCTTGTCAGCGAAAGGCGTAGGAGGTTGCTTCCACAAAATGTGGAGAAGATGATGTTCATAAAATGAATTATCAACTCTTCCAGGGAGCCCAGCCTCCAGAACTTACAGAGGGACCTGTGGTGGTGGATTCCAGTGGGGACGAGTTAATACTCTGTGAGGATGAGGATGTACACAACACTGAAGAGGGTGAGGAATCGGTGGATGAGGAGGATGAGGACGACATCTTGCCTCCGTAGAGCCAGTTTGTGCAGGGGCAGATTAATTGCCAGCTTGTTTTGTGGGGGCCCAAACTAACCAATCATTTCAGCCACAGTTGTGTGGCAGACCCTGGCGCTGAAATTATTGCTTTGTTAAAGTGTGCATGTCCTGTTTATACAACATAAGGGTGGGTGGGAGGGCCCAAGGACAATTCCATCTTGCACCTCTTTTTTTTCTTTGCATTCTGTACAGTTTGGGGCCTAGTTTTTCAAACTGCCATCCTGTCTGCCACTGCAGTATCACTCCTATATGGGTCACGTGTTTGTGCCGCCCACTCGTGTCGCTTAGCATAGTCATCCAGCTACCTCGGTGCAACCTTTTGGACATAAAAACACTATTGTGAGGTGTTCAGAATAGACTGGAAATTAGTGGAAATTAAGGTTATTGAGGTTAATAATAGCATAGGAGCAGAAAAACCAACACATTCTGTGATTTTAGCTGTTTTTATGCTTTTTTAAAAAAAAATACAGATCCAAAACACAAAACCCAGAACCCAAAACACGGAAGGGTGGTTTTGGCAAAACCAATCCAGATCCAAAACACGAAGAAAGATCCAGATCCAAAACCAAAACACGAAAAGTGGCCGGTGCACACCCCTATAATATATATATGAGCCAGGTACGCTCCATAGAAGCACCTCAGCGGGCCTCCAATATATATTCCAGACCGACGGCACTCTGTAATAACCACTCGACAGCAGAATCAGCAATCAGATCATCTCCAATACAATAGAACACTGCAGGTGGCACTCCCTTATAATATATATATGATCCAGGTGCCCTCCATAGACAATAGAAGCACCTCAGCGGGGCTCCAATATATATTCCAGACCGGCAGCACTCTGTAATAACCACTCTACAGCAGTGGGAGTGCCACCTGCAGTGTTCTATTGTATTGGAGTCGATCTGATTCCTGTCCACAGGTTTCTTATAGACGGTAGTGTTTAAGGTGGATTCAATCTTAGTAACCAACTTGTCCAGATAATGAATTTGAGTTGGATGGATGGATGTCCCAAGTAAACTTGATGTTGGTATCCTGTTGATTGATCTATTCCATAGCCTCTACAAAGCCCTCCTTAGAACCAGTCCAAATGATGAATAGGTCATCAATATAATGTGGAAAAAATAGATCTGATGGCAATTGCTGGATCCTCAAAGAAAATGTTCTGTTCCATTTGGAACATAAAGATGTTTGCGAAGGAAGGTGCAACACAAGACCTCATCACTCAACCGAGCAATTGTAGGTAAAACCTGTTATCGAAAAGGAAATAATTTCTTGTCAGTTCTAGGAGATGGATGAATAGGGCAATCTCTGGGCCCTGGTAAAGCCTGTTGTTGCCTCTAATCCTTCACATGTGGTGTTGGTATAAAGACTGGACAAGTCCAAAGTGCACAAAAAACTGTCACTGGGAATCAGGGACACACTACATAATTTGTTAAGAAAAGTTGTGACATCCTGAAGAAAGGTGGATTGTTCCTGAATGATGGGCTGCAAAAAGTAATCCAGATATTGAGATAAAGTGGTGATTTGTCAAGCCTTTTATGGATTTTTGGGATCGTGCAAACTTGGATGTTCTTTCTGTAAAGTTTTGGCAACAGAGGGTGTCAGGATGTTATCCTCTACAGTGGTCTCAACACCTCATCTAATTCTTGCTTGAAAGTCACAGTGGGATCTGCTGGAAGCAGTTTGTAAACTGCCATATCAGCCAATTGTATAAATTTCTTCTTTATAGGCTGACAGGTCTTGCACAACTATCAAACCCCCTTGTCAGCCTGTCTAATCACTATATCAGTGTAATTCTGTAAGTCACGTAAAGCATCTCTTTCCTCTCGGAAGAATTTGGGATGCGGACCCTTATGCTGTTTGCGGTATTCAGAAGCAGATTTATCAAGTAAATGTGTAAAACATTTTGTGGAGGCATTATTAGAAACCAGGTCAACCATGGATCTGGAAAGAATGAAAGTCGGGCCATCAAAGTGCGTTTGGAATGGAGTATCACCAAATTGTTCCTTCAATCTCAACTGATGGTTGAGACGTAAATGGTCAATCATCCACCGGAATTCGTTAAAATGTGACGTAGGCATATATCTCAGACCCTTATTAGGGACTTTCAGCTCATGTTCAGACAATGGTCTAGGACAGGGGTTCCCAACCACGGTCCTCGAGGCACACTAACAGTCAAGGTTTTAAGGATAGCCATAGTTGAGCACAGGTGACTTAATTAGTACTCTAGTTATTTTGATTTAACCATCTGTGCTTAAGCATGGATATCACTAAAACCAGGACTGTTAGTGTGCCTTGAGGACCGAGGTTGGGAATCACTGGTCCAGGAGATTAGATACTACATTCTCTTGCCCATACCAACCCTTTTCCCTCTTACACTGGTGACCTATCCTGGTGTCTTCACCCATAAATGGGACTTCTTTGTAGTACCAGATGCTCCCCTTACACATTCTGACTCACTGAGATAGATATATATATATATATATATATATATATCCCACACACCCCCTTCTGGATGCTAGTCACTGTCAGAAGCCCCATTCTGTGCTCTGAACACATTCTTAAAGGCTGATTACAGGTGCAGTTTAATTAATTAGATGACAACTGATTGAGGCAGGGCCGGCTCTAGGGGTGTTCGACCAGTGCGGTTGAACAGGGGCGTCACCCATAGAGGGCGCACCCCTTCCCAACATCCCAATTTCAGCAGGACAGTGATGGCCCACTGTTCCACCCATGGGTAAAAGTGGCCCACGGGTGGTGAAATCGGGAGGTTGAGGACCCCCACTGCCGCAGCTGTGGGGCAGTGCCGGACCCCCGGAGTGTGAATGGATGCCGCAACGTGAGAGGGCTGAGGGAAGCCCAGCCAATGGCGGAGGGCCGGGCTTTACCCCCAGTCTGACATTATTTGGAGCCACGCCATGCGGGCACGCCTCCAAATAATGTCACTTAGGGGGCATGGCCTATGGTAATGAGGCCATGCCCCCTATTTCAGTTGCATGCGGCTTCACCGCACTCGATTGCTGGGTGCTGCGTACCGGGCAGGCACAGGGTGTTCAGGCTCCTGGACCGGCCCTAGATTGAGGCCATCCCAAATATTTCGCCTCCACCATTCCAATGGCATACTTCTCGGGATTAGCAGTAAACCCATGTGCCTGTAAAGACCATAACACTGCTTCTACTCTTTGAAGGTGTGACTCCCAGTCGGGGCTAAAGATGACTATGTCATCTAGATATGAGGCTGCATATTCCTTGTGAGGCCACAGCAACCTATTCATAGCCCTCTGGAAAGTTGCCGGAGCCCCATGCAAACCAAACAGCAGTACTTTATACTGAAATAAACCTGCTGGGATAGAGAAGGCTGTTTTGGCCTTAGCAGTCTCAGTCAAAGGAATCTGCCAATACCCTTTTGTCAAATCTAAGGTGGTGAGATACTGGCTGTTTGCTAAATTCTAGACCAGCTCGTCCACCCGGGGCATAGGGTAAGAATCAACCTGCAAAACTTTATTTCATTTGCAAAAATCATTGCAGAATCTTAAAGCAACTGAAGACTTAGGCACTTAAACAATGAGATTATTCCATTCGCTATTTGATTCCTCTATGACCCCTAAGCACAGCATCTCCTCTACATCCTGTTTGACTGCTGCCCGCTTTGCCTCGGGTATACGGTATGGCCTGTTTTATTACCACTCCAGGAGGAGTAACAATATCATGCTGGATAATTTGGGTTTTCCCCGGAATGGCAGAAAACACATCTTGGTGTCGTGCTACTAAATTCACCACCTGTTATTTTCTGGCTAAGATTAAGGGTATTTTCATTGGGTACCTGACATTCCAAGGTTTTCTTGGTGACCAAAGAGGGCTGACCAGCACTCTCTTTCCAGGGTTTTAAGAGGTTTACATGGCAGATTTGCAGCTCCTTCCTTCTACCCTCTTGTCGAACCTTATAGTTTAATGAAAAATACAAAACACCGCACAGATTTAGCTCAACAACCACCTTGTAAATGCAAAATAATTATTCTATATTGATATTAAATGCACCTAGGGGGTGCTACCTACTACTGTTAATTATACATACAACGGACAAACAAGAAAGAAGTAGTATATGGGTGCACTAGTCGAGATTTAAATAATAATTCTTAAAAATTAACTTTTATTAATATTTATTAAATTAGTCCCTCTAAAGATTCATAAATGGCGAAGTATTAAAATTAAAGATTAAAGAAAGAAGTAAAGTTTAAAAATGATATGCCAAGGGCTCCGTCACCAAGTGGCAGACTTATAATCTTCCTCTCAGAACGTCTACTATTATGTCTGTAAATGTATAAACCTTTATTATCCGAGTATTTTGTGTGAATAAATATTATTTGAATCAATTGTTATTTGATTTATTTATTTGTGTCCTCTAAATATAAAGCACTGTGATCACCATCTGCTCCAAAATGATGTTTATAAGTGCTTTCCAGCACAATTTTACTAAATGAATGATGGTAATCCTGCTGCTATCAAGTTGTTACAAAATGTAGCAACCTAAATTCACTCTGCAGAGTTAATGACAATGTATCAGTCTATTTGTGCTATTCAGATAGTAACATAGTTGGTATGTCAATCAGTAGTGTCACTATCAATTTGTATTTCAATTATTTATTTCACTCTTATGATACCAAATAACATGCAATCAAATGCATATCAGTCTATTTATGACATACGCCACCAAGAGTTATAGACTGATGTCAATGCAGCGTGTATATAAACAGTGCTTCTAAATACTACAGGACCTCAAAAACATATGTATATTTTTTCAATGATCATAGATGCCGCAGAGCATCAAGTCAGGCACGTTAAATACATATGGTACTTTTGAAAATATCCAGATAAATTGATTCATCCACACAATAATCGCAGTGAATGCTGTTCTATCCAATTGTATCTCTTATTAATATTAAACGTATAGCAAGGTTTATAGATTAATTGTGGTAACATTCAATACTGTAGAGCAGCATATATGTGTGTGAGACACATTAAATGGACGATATCAGTTGTTTAATCGCACCCATGTTAACTATGATAACCCAATGATGTGGTCAATGACGCTGCTGTTTTAATTATGCACACCCATAAAACGCCCGTTTTGACCTTTAAGCACGCCTGCATTCGGATCTCCACTCCCCGTTTTCAAGCACCTTCCCCCGTTACCACCCACATACGCCTCTTTCTGTCACTCAAATTATCAGGCATTCGCTATTTTGCGAGCACATGAATTTCGACCGCACTGACTGGTTCGTGCATGCGTATAACGATCCGTAGGCATGCACAGTTGGGCAAACATCGCTCAGAGCGAACGAACGGCCACTTACGAGCGGCTCTGAATCAGACCCTTAGGTTGCTACATTTTGTAACAACTTGATAGCAGCAGGATTACCATCATTCATTTAGTAGAATTGTGCTGGAAAGCACTTATAAACATCATTTTGGAGCAGATGGTGATCACAGTGCTTTATATTTAGAGGACACAAATAAATAAATCAAATAACAATTGATTCAAATAATATTTATTCACACAAAATACTCAGATAATAAAGGTTTATACATTTACAGATATAATAGTAGACGTTCTGAGAGGAAGATTATAAGTCTGCCACTTGGTGACGGAGTCCTTGGCATATCATTTTTAAACTTAACTTCTTTCTTTAATCTTTAATTTTAATACTTCGCCATTTATGAATCTTTAGAGGGACTATTTTAATAAATATTAATAAAAGTTAATTTTTAAGAATTATTATTTAATTCTCGACTAGTGCACCCATATACTACTTCTTTCTTGTTTGTCCGTTGTACGAACCTTATAGTTAACAGGTCCCACTGCCTCTATATCTTCATAAGGGCCACGCCACTGGGCATACATTTTGCTTTCACTGGTGGGCACCAGAACTAGTACCCTGTCTGCCGGTTTAAAAAACCGGTTAACTGCGGTCACGTCATAATGACGTTTCTGATGTTGTTGTGCTCTATCCATGTGCTCGTTCAGGAGTGGTCCAATTTGCCTTAAATGGCCATACAATTGGGCCACAAACTAAACGATGTTAGGTTCTTGAAATGACTGTTGTTTCCACCTCTCTTTCAACAGATCTAGGTTGCCTCCCATAGAGAAGTTCAAAAGGACTAAATGCTGTAGAAGATTGGGGTACCTCTCACACTGCAAACATTAACTAGGGTAGGAGTAAGTCCCCAATCTCGCTTTTCTTCAGACACTGCCCGTGTTATCATTTAAGGGTCTGGTTAAAGCGTTCAACCAGTCTGTCTGTTTGCGGGTGGCAGACTGAGGTAATAATCCTATCCACCTTTAACAGCCGGCACAAGTCTTTCATTAGTTTAGAGACAAAAGGGGTACCTTGGTCTGTTAAGGCCTCCTTTGGTATTTCCAAGCGGGTGTACTGTGTTAACAATTCCCGGACAACGGTACTAGATTTCGTAGTGGTATAGCCTCAGGGTATCAGGTGGCATAATCCACTACTAGTATGTATTGATGAAATTGAGCAGATCCATGCCAATTCTCTCAAAAGGCACTGAAATGATTGGGAGGGGAACCAGGGGCGCCCTGAAACCTGCAAAGAGATTACATGGTGCACCAAATAATTTTTTAAAATAAAGCATGTTACACAAGGGTAGTAAAGCAGCAACCATTTTGCCATTCATTTCTACCACATGTTTCTATAATTCTGTTGGTCTCTGCCAAAGTCCATTAAAGACACTTGCTCATCAACAGGGGACCATGGGCCTCAGAGTCTGTTTCCTCCTGCAGCTTGATGACTAAGGAAGCTTTCACAGTCGTTAAGCTCTGGTCACCCATGGTCGTCGGCTCCTGGCTCGCCTCAGCTGCTGACCTTTTATCTTCGCCATGCCACGTAAGCAACGGGAAATCCAGGCCCAGGATCAGCAGATAAGGTTGTCTGGTTGTCACCGCGGCTACCACTTTCAATGACCGGCCTTTTATCAACAGTGGTAGAGGCACACGTGGGCACTCAACATCCCCATGAATACACAACACCTTGACAGGGGGTAAAACCTGGTCGGGCCCCGGAGGCATCAGGTTAGCACTGACAATGGTGAGGGCACTACCATTATCAACTAGTGTCCAGGTCTCCTGGCCATCCACTTGTACCATCATACGGAACAGGGTGGTTTCTGCTCGAGAGATGGTCTCAGCAGCCATGCTGACCATAGATCAGGTTGCTTTCCCTGCGCTGCAATCCATCGGTTCACCCTGTATCGGACAGTCTGGCTGCAAATGACCGGACTCACTGCAGTTGAAACACACCACAGGAAGCGGGGTTTTGTCCTTAGCAACGGATACCTGGGTTCTGGGCTTCGGCACTGGTTGCCACCCTTGCTCCGTTTTGGTTAATTTACCGAAGGTAGAGTGCTGCTCAACTACCACAGCTAATTCCTCAAATGTCTGGGGGTCAGCCTGCAGGGCCCAGTGTTGCACCCCATAGTCTAATACCCGTATAGCGTAGTCTAGGGCAACAATTTCTACTATGCGTAGCGCTGCATGTTTCTCTGGCTGCAACCACACTTTACGCAATCTGGCTAGTTTAGCCAGTTGAACTCTGGGAGGCTCAGAGGGGTTCAGCTTCCAATCGTGGAACTTGTGGGCTTTACTGGGGCCCACCCCAACCCTGCTGATAATGGCCTGCTTTAGATGAGGGTATGAGCTAGCCTCCACTACCATCAGGTCAGTATAGTCTAGCTGTGATTCTCTTGTGAGACGGAGTTAACTGGGCATCCCATTCCTCCTCTGGCCATTGTAGTCAGGCGGCAGTATGTTCAAAAATGCACAAGAATACCTCAACATCATCTGTAGCTGTGAGTTTTTGCAAAATTTCACGATCCTGCCCCTTTTCCATCAGCTCTTCATGCAGTAGCCAGATTTGGGTTTGCTGCTCGGTTGCCAGTTTTTGTTGGCCTGTAGCCAATTCAGCAAACACCTTAAAAACTACTTCCATATCTCCCTGCTGCTTGTACACAAACATAGCAGGCCTGACCAGCCGGCTAGGGCAAGCCAGATTCCCAGCACACTATCCCTGCTGATTTTCCTCAACACTGCCAATCATTCTCTGGGCACAAGGCCCTATACACAGGAATTAGTAACTGCTGTGCAGAGTGCTCACTCACCAAACTGCCAGACTCTGCGCTCTCTTGGGTCCTTTGCTGCGTAGTAGCATCCAGCAAATCGGGTCCCTGTTTTGGCGCCAAATGTGACAAAAAATCACATATACAAGATTAAAGTCCAAGGGCCAAATGTAATAGGGTGAGAGTTTAGAAAATGTGAGAGATTAGCAGTAAATTCTCAGATTGGTTGAGTTTTATCTTCAAAATGGGAAAACATCTGAGATTTTAAATCGTGAGTTTTTAAAGTCTAAAAAAACATGCAAGTTCGCTCTGTTACTTTGTTTTTGGACCCTATTACATTGGCAAAGTTTAAAAAGCGTCAGAAACTCTCACTTTTCTAAACTCTCACTCTATTACATTTGGCCCCAACGCTCTTTATTACCAGCACAGACAGGTTACAGCTTCATACACCAGACTTGCAGTTCAGGCTATTAGGTCGCTCTTCAACAGCATATGTTACAGCAGTACAGGTTCACATTAGCTCACAGTTGCACATGAACATGTTAGTATATCAACATAGGAGCACCGGATCATATCACAGGAACAGTGGCCCTGACACTCCACACCCTTCCCCCCCTTCTGGATGCTAGTCACCGTCAGAAGCCCCATTCTGTGCTCTGAACACATTCTTAAAGGTTGATTACAGGTGCAGTTTAATTAATTAGATGACAACTGAATGAGGCAACACCTGAACTGAAGCCTTCGGTCCTACTGCTTTTGCTCTGCAAAACCTGAGATATCTGGACATTGCACATTCACTTCATGTGGAAATATGCTGACCCTGCCACAATATATTTATATATATATTTATATACAGTGCCGCCATCAGGGGGGGACTGCCGGGACTGGAGGCCCGGACACTGGCAGAACGGGAGGGGGCCCGTGCCGGCTCCTACCCTCTTCTACCACCAATGCATAGCCTGCACAACCCCCTGCAGTTAAAAGGGGGTGGGGTGCTGCTACAGCCTGCCGGCCTGCACTACTCGTGTGCCCGCACCTGCTCCAACCAGAGAGCCCGCTCCCCTCCTCTGATGGATGACTATAGTTCCCTTCACGCTGATCGCAACGGGGGCGGAGCCAATGTGACAAGCCCCACCCACACATGGGCGCAAATTGCGTCAACATGGAGGGGGCGGATCCTAACATTACCAAGTTGCTGTTGCTTCAGAAGTGTAAGTTAGAAGTATGTATGTGTTTTAGCATGTGTATGTATGTGTCTGTATGTTTTAGTGTGTATGTGCTAGTGTGTATATATTTATGTGTCTGTGTTAGTGTGAATATGCTAGTGTGTATATATGTGTATGTATGTATTGGTGTGTATGTGCTAGTGTGTATATATGTGTATGTGCTAGTGTGTATGTATGTGTTGGTGTGTATGTGCTAGTTTGTATATATGTGCATGTATGTTAGTGTGTATATATGTGCATGCATGTCGCTATATACTGTACATATATATATATGTGTGTGTGTATATATATATGTGTGTGTATATATATATATACATACTGTGACACAGTCGGGGTAGGGGTCCCTCTCCTGGGTTAGATGACTCCCTCTTTACACACAGCAGCCGTAGAAACAGGATACAAGTCTGGGGTTCTCGTACAAGCTGGTCGACGCCAGTCTTTACTGTGCCAAATTAATGTAAACATAAACAAAACATAAGTCCTAGCCCGGCTGGGCACTAGCTACACAGCGGATTCCCTCTCTATTATAATGGTAGGGCCTATTGCCCTTACCATCAACAAAACACGTGCACATACTTACAAGGAAAGTAACCACGTGTCTCTGAACAGGCTAGTCTGCCTGCTCTCCCAGGTGTGAGACACTAACCCAGCTTATATTAACCATTTCCAGCTGCAAGCCCTAATGAGCCTATTACCAGGCTGAAAGGCCCAAAACCTGGAGTGGCCTGTGGATGGAGCCCTCCCTCTCCTCACATCCACAACCCCAGGACCCAAACTGGCTTTTCTCTAAAGCCGACATTTCTAGTCTGTTTTTCCCAGACTTCTCCTGGGGGTTTCAGAACACATATGACAGGAACCTAGGATATACATAGAAGCCATTCCACACTTCTCCAGTGCTTCTATCACATACCCACCCTCCCTTTGTTTCGACCTGTGGGGCGGAACAACTGCAGCCCCCTAACAATGGACATGTGACAAAGCATCTGCATTGGCCAACTGGCTTCCTGGCCTGTGTTCTACTGTAAATTTAAAGGTTTGTAATGCCAAGAACCATCTCTTTATTCTCGCATTACTGTCCTTGTTTTCTGACATCCACTTAAGAGGGGCATGGTCAGTGATCAATCTGAACTTTCTTCCCACCAAGTAGTACCTGAGAGTCTCTAATGCCCAGTTTATGGCCAATGCTTCTTTCTTGACCGTAGCATAGTTTCTTTCATGTACATTTAATTTCTGGCTTAAGAAGAAAATCGGGTGTTCTTCACCCTCTTTGCTTTGGGACAGGACCGCTCCGATGCCTACATCTGACGCATGGGTTTGTATAACAAACTCTGGCAAAATCAGGGGTCACCGGAACTGGTTGGGTACATAACGCTATTTTTAACTCCTTAAAAGCCTTCTCTGCTTCAGGACCCCATTCCACCATGGATTTCTGTTTGCCTTTGGTAAGGTCAGTCAGTGGGACTGCAATGGTGGCAAAATTGGGTATATACCTCCTATAATACCCAGTGATCCCTAAGAAGGCTCTCACCTGCTTTTTATTCACGGTCGTGGACAGTTTTGGATTGCCTCAATCTTATTGAGCTGTGGCTTTATCAAACCTCTGCCAATGGTGTACCCAAGATATTTTACTTCTTCCATCCCCAGACAACACTTTTTTGGGTTGGCTGTCAAACCTGCCTTGTACTCTGGGCAAGTGAGACTGCCAATCAGGACTATGAATGACCACATCATCCAGTTAAGTAGCAGCATACTGTCTATGGGGCCTTAGAATCCTATCCATCATTCTTTGAAAGGTAGCAGGTGCCACATGTAGCCCAAAGGGCAACATTTTGTATTGAAACAGCCCCTCTGGTGCAGAAAAAACGGTCTTTTCTTTGGCGTTCTCAGTTAACGGCACTTGTCAATACCCTTTGGTTAAGTCAAGAGTAGTTAAATATCTGGCTGTCCCCAGCCTTTCAATTAGTTTGTCCACCCTAGGTATAGGGTAGGCATCAAACTCCCGTCAGGTTTTGGAATGAGCACTATGGGACTTGACCATTCACTATGCGGTTCTTCAATTACACCCAACTCTTAAAATTTTTTACATTTCCTTCGACACTGATACTCTTTGGGCTTCTGGTAACCTATAGTATTTTAGGTTAACCTTAACCTCTGGGTCAGTGATTATGTCATGTTTGATGACCGTGGTTTTCCCTGGTAGGTCAGAAAACAGCACCCTATTTCTGATCAGAAATTCCTTAACTTCCTGCTGTTGACTGGCTGACATGGTTTTTGACACTGTCACTTCGGGTACCATGAGCCCTGGGTTTACTGGAGGGGCTCGGACGGCTGACAGTGCTGCTCTATCCTTCCAGGGTTTTATAAGATTTACATGCTATATCTGTTCTGGCTTTCTTTTGCCCGGCTGGTAAACTTTATAATTGACCTGCCCCACTTCTTGTAAGATTTCAAAGGGTCCTTGCCATTTAGCCAGAAGTTTACTTTCTACTGTGGGAACCAACACTCTGTCCCCAGGAGCAAAGTTGCGTAAGCGAGCATTGTGGTTGTATACCCTCTGCTGTGCCTGTTCCAAGTGCTCTCTTACTATCAGCACCACAGCAGCAATTCTTCCTTGTATTTGAGAAACATGCTCAATAACTGTTTTATATGGATTGGACTGCCCCTCCCATGTTTCTTTGGCAATGTCAAGTAGCCCCCTTGGATGTCTCCCGTACAACAAATCAAAAGGGGAGAACCCTGTGGAGGATTGGGGAACCTCTCTTATGGCCAACAGCAAATAAGGTAACAAGTAATCCCAATCTCTACCATCTTTGTCCACTGCTTTCCTTAGCATGTGTTTTAAAGTTTTATTAAACCTCTCCACTAACCCATTGGTCTGGGGATGGTACACAGAGGTTCTTAATTGGTCAATTTTAAACAGGCGGCATAACTCCTTCATGATTTTTGACATAAATGAGGTACCTTGGTCAGTCAGGATCTCCTTAAGTATTCCCAACCTGTTAAAGACATGGACTAATTCTCTAGCAATGGTCTTGGTTGATATATTGTGTAATGGTATCGCTTCCGGGTACCTGGTAGCGTAATCCATTATCACCAAAACATATTGATGGCCCCGGGCAGATTTCATTAATGACCCAACCAAATCCATAGCTATTCTTTCAAACGGAACCTCAATAATGGGTAACGGAACCAGGGGACTTTTGAAATGTGGCCTTGGAGCATGATAATGACATTCAGGGCAGGATGCACAATAGACAGATACCTCTTTATGGACCCCAGGCCAAAAAAACCTCTGCATAATTTGCTCGGTAGTTTTCCCTACCCCTAGGTGGCCTGCCGTTATATGACCATGGGCCATATCTAATACTGTTCTTCTGTATGCTTTGGGTATTATTAATTGTTCCACAATATCTTCCCCCTTCTTAGTCACCTGATACAACAAATCCTGACATACTGCCATGTGAGGATATGACAAAGGACTATCGGGGTCTATGGGTTTACCATTAATCACCTTGACATTCTCCCTGGCTTTTACCAGAGTAGGGTCATTCAACTGCTCCACGGCAAAGACCTCTCTCCTGACCTCAAGATCAGGCAGGCGGTCCACAGGCTCAATAACACTCCCCACCTCAGTGAGAGGCACACCACTTGGTGAGCCACCATCACGCTCCAGATTCTCTAGTTCGCCAATCATACTAGAAAAGGGAACATCTCTGACTCTGCTACTATGAGTCAGGGTGATTTACCTCTGTGCAATATCGGCTTTCCCACAACTTCCAGAAGTGAGCGAAGTCTCTCTCCATTATTGCATCATACATTAAGCCCTGTACCAAACCCACAGAGACTATCGCGGAACCACATGGTGTCTCGATGTTCACTTCTGCAGTAACATAATACCGGGTATCCCCATGTATGCAGGTCACACCAACAGTTTCAGCTTTCATAGGTGTAACCAGGCTACCAGAATCTAACAGAGCCTCTACTCAGTTGCCTTCTACAGTGAGTATACACATGTGCTTATCTGTCTCAACCTGCCGGTCAGCAGTACAGGCTGGTTGTGCAAAAAAAGACATCCTGCGGTTGACATGAGCAGTATCACTTTGCATAGGTTTAGAGGTAAGCGAACAATTAGCCGCAATATGGCCGAAACCACCACATCGGAAACATTGAATTACATTAATATCTAGTCTTTTACGGGGTAGGAACCTTCCTGGCCTGGCTGGCCCGTCTCCAGGTTCCACACCCCCAGTCTTGAGTACCTTCCACCGCCCAGCACCCTTATCTCCTGTAACAGTCTTACCAGTGTCAATGGGAGTTCGCCGATGCGCCATCGGGGCTCAGTGGGGCACACTCATCAGCTCCTCAGCCGCCATGTACCTCTCCACCATTTTGACCAGCTGGTCTGCAGACTTAGGGTCTGCATGGCTCACCCACTTGCGCAGAGACGCAGGTAGCGATCGCAGATACCGGTCCATCACGACTCTTTTCACAATCTGTGGTCCTGTCAGCGTCTCAGGCTGCAGCCATTTTGTGGTTAGATGGGCGAGGTCATACATCTAATAACCCTGTCTATCAAGAAAAAGTAAGAACTAATGGAAAGACCAATCAGAATGAACTTTATTTGCATACAGCCAATCCATGAGAAGAATCCCTTCCATATAAACCCACAGAACATGACTTCCATTATTCACACAACCTCCTTGAAAAAGGCCAAACCTGGCTGAAACGCGTTGGAGACATTGAAACCTGAGACTCTATCAATACCATTTGGAGATCTTTTATACCCAAATCATTGCTGAATAAGGACCCACCAAGCCGCGGCTCGATCACCACCACGTGATCACAACCCGGAAGTAACAGACGGAGAAGCAGACTGCTGCACGTAACCAAGCCACTACACGAGGAGAAGGAAGGACATGGACTATAAGCAAATAACCAGCCGGAGGAAGGAGCGGACAGCGGCGAGACACAGGAAGGTAAGTCTCTAGTGTGGAGGGGGAATATGGCAGTCAGCTTCATACAGCTCAAACCCTCCCCACCAATGTAGCAGCCACTCCGTGGGGCGGTGCTGGCATGCGCCTGGGCCCAGACGTACTGCTAGCAGTTGCACTAGGAGTGCCAAGCCGTTTGAGAATAACCCCTCACTTGCTGACTAGTCCGTACTCCCTTCCTCAAGAAATCTATCCCGGGCATCTCAGTACCAACACCAGAACTGTATCGTCAGGCATCAGCGGGACGCCGCTGGTACCATCATCATTCTGCGTATAAGACTCTTCCTATATATCCCCGATATTCTCCATATATCAGGAATTTCCTCCTTGTGACTTTTTCTGGAATTTTGACCCATACATATAAATCATTCATTAAGTACTCTCTTCACATTCAGCAGTATTGAATATTGATCTTCTTTGTGTTTATTCATATAATTGTGTGCCAAATTGATTATTGGTATTCAGTTAATTCCACTTTATGCGTGTTACATGTTTTTTGTGTTACTTATATTTATTGAGATTTATGTGCTATATGTACCAATTCATTTGATATTCTCCATTAAAGTGCGTTATATATCTACATATTTATTCATTCATTAGCAAGACTAGTGTATATTGGATTAGGTTCCCAATTAAGAACATCAGAGCTGAGCGCAGTATATAACTCTATTTGTCGAATTTATGTCCAACAGAGTCAGCTGTTAATTATACTGCAGCTTGCTAGCAATCAATTTAACTTTTTATGCAGAAAGTGACTGGCCCGTATTGTGTGAGTGTTAGTTAGAAGAGCAGGGGAAGCATCTCCAGACCGGACTACAAGCTGTTGTACCACCTCTTTTATGGACTGGCTGTTTTCTGCTATGGCCTGGCGGGTTTCAGGTACCCCCCCTCTTTTTTTCTAATTTAATAACCTGACTACGGACCTGCAGCAAGAGTTTCACAGATGGGACTACTTGATTATTATTATTATTATCATTTATTTATATGGCGCCACAAGTGTTCCGCAGCGCCTTACAAAGTACAAAAACAAATTGTATACTAGTGACTTACAGAACAATACAATACAGGACATGGATAATATATATTGCTACATTAGCGACCATATCACCCAGATAAGCAACAGAGCATAAGCAACCAAGTGTAAGGTGCCCTAGTGGTGAGTAAGAAGTAAATGACACTATAGTAAGGAGAAGCACAAGAGGGTAGATGGCCCTGCTCGTGAGAGCTTACATTCTAAAAAGGTGGGGGAAGACAAACTGGGTTGACACAGATGGGGACGAAGGAGCATGTAGCAAGGAGTTAGAATGATAGCTGGAAGGCTTTGATGAAGTAGTGGGTCTTGAGAGCCCGTTTGAAGGATTGGAAACAGGTGGAGAGTCTGATGCGGAGTGGGAGAGAGTTCCAGAGGTGGGGAGCAGTGCGGGCAAAATCTTGGAGGCGGGAGTGGGAGGAAGTAATCAGCTGGCATGAAAGGCGGCGTGCATTAGTTGAGCGAAGAGGGCAGAGAGGAGCGTGAAGGGAGATGAGATCAGAGATGTATATGGGAGAAGATTGGGTGAGGGCTTTGTGAGCGAGCGTGAGAACCTTAAATTGGGTTCTAAAAGGGAAGGGGAGCCAGTGGAGAGCTTGTAGGAGAGGGGAGGCAGATGTAGAGCGCTTGGAGAGGAAGATAAGCCATGCAGGAGCATTAAAGATAGACTGGAGAGGAGAGAGATGGGATTTGGGGAGGCCAGATAGGAGGAGGTTACAATAGTCCAATCTGGAGATGACCAGTGAGTGTATGAGGGTTTTAGTAGCATCCTGGGTGAGATAGGGTCTGATCTTAGAAATATTTTTGACATGGATCTAAGACTAAATAGACTCAATAGGGCAAACATTGTGCTTTCAGATATAAATAAACATATTCCACCGAAACACAATAGCAACACCTTTTGCGACACGTTTTTACAGCTAGAAAGACTTATCACTAAAGAGACACGCATCTGGTGGGATACTATACCAAAAGGCTTACGTATAAAGAAGATACCGACACACAATCAAGATGACACAGAATTTATGACTAATTGGAACAATATTTTGATAGATTGTTCCAACAAACTTATTCAACTATTAATAGACACTCACTCACAACAACTTCAATCATTAGACCTAGAGATCAAAGTATTGGATCAATTATTAGATCCTTACAAAGAAGACAGCGAGTTTATAACTCTATCCAATTTAACAGCCAACAGAGTCACCAAGAATGAGGAGAAACTGATTTCAATTAAAAAAGACAAAATACTTAGAGACAAATACGGTCTCAAAAAACATTTTCCAAAAAAAACAAAACAATTAACCAATAAAAGTATACGAGTTCACAAGACCAAAACAATTCCCATTAAACTGAACAATCCTCTCCCTATCAACACACCTGTCTATCGTAGGCTGAATTTAACATATCAGGAATACATATCAAGATTACACAATACAACAAAATCTAAAAAACCTATAACATTCTCAGGACCAATTCAATACACAGAACCTTCCTTTGAGACATCCTCGGACAGCTCAGTTCTAGAAACATCCTTTTCAATCCATGAAGTAGACGACGATTTTGATTATGAACATATATAGCTAGATTATCATTAGACAAAGGTTGGAAGAGTATCGACATCAACACAACTGTACCTATTGACATCCAACCAAACACATCTACTGCAACACTAGAAGTCATCAACTCACAAGAATGTGTCTCCCTACCAGCTGTTTTTTAGAGGAACTCCTACACAAAACACCTCTCACAGCAAACAATGCAAACCAAAATACAGGAAAAAGAAAACTGGATACACAAGAAGGGGATGTAGGGGGGGAGAAAAAAGCAAGGGTCTAGCGCAAACTACATCTATTGAGTCAGGACAAGGTATATTCAATTTAAGTAATATCACACTATCCAACGACCATATTAAGTTATTAGACAAAGGCCTAAAATTCGCTCCGACGAATAACATGAACAAATTTCAGACCTATGTGGACTTACATAAGTTTACTAGGAAGCTCACTTTAAAAAAATACTTTGCAACGACAATACCAAGTGAAATTAGAAATGCAAACACAGACTTTCCCAACAAACTAACAGAACTGAAACAACACTCCACATTTTATCCCAGTCATATGAAAGGGACACATATAGAGACTTTTACCAAATTAGTAGAAAAGGACATAAATTACATCATTATCCGCAACACAAAATATAACAATCTGACGAGGAAAGAACGAACAACACTACAGGATTTGCAGGACACTCAATCTATCATCATAAAACCAGCAGACAAGGGGGGAGACATTGTGATCTTAAACAAATCAGATTATTTGGAAGAAGCACATCGCATTCTAGGAGACAGAACAACTTACCAAATTCTAAACAATGACCCCCCATAGAGGTTTAAAAAGGAACTCCTTGATCACCTACAGACAGGTAGTTCGACTGGAGTACTAGCTAATCAGGAACGAAAATTTATCGAAACACAATATCCCATAATTCCGGTATTTTTCTAGTTGCCCAAAGTGCATAAGAATCCAGTTACACCACCAGGGAGACCGATCATATCGGGAATCGGATCATTAACCTCCAACTTATCAGAGTACTTGGATACTGTGCTACAACCATACGTCTGTAGACAAATGGCATTTCTTAAAGATACCACTCAAATTCTAAACATTCTGAAAGACATCCACTAGGAGGAACAATTCTGACTTGTAACTACTGATATAACTTCACTATATTCAGTTATAGATCATGCACAAGGTATTTCAAGTATAAAGTACCATCTAGACAAACACAAATCCATGACAGAGACACAACCAGACTTTATTATAAATAGTATACATTTTATACTTAAACATAACTACATATGGTTCGACAATCAGTTCTATTTACAAATTACGGGTACAGCAATGGGTACGAGATTTGCCCCAAGCTACGCCAACTTATTTATGAGTTGGTGGGAAGACCACAATATTTGGGGCAAGTCTCGTACTCTGGAGACGATACATTGACGACGTATTTTTTATTTGGCGAGGGGATGAACAATCTCTGATGAATTTCCTGACCTCAATCAATAACAATGACAACCATTTATGCTTTACCTCCAATTACAGTAAGACACAAGTTACATTCTTAGACCTCAACATATTTATAGAAGAAGGAAATATACACACAAACACCTACAGGAAATCAGTGGATGTCAATAGTTTTATTTTGTCCAGTAGTTGGCATCATCCCCGTTGGCTTGAAACTATACCAAAAGGACAGTTTCTCAGATTGAGGAGGAACTGTTCAAAATTAGAAGACTTTCAGATACAAGGACAAGAATTAGCAATTCAATTTTTGGAGAAACAATATGACAAACAAACAGTAGATCAAGCATTCAGGGAAGCAGAACACCTAGAAAGAAGTGATCTACTTAACTACAGACAAGACAAGAACCAAAAAGACAGACACCTTACTATTCATCACACAATACTCTAGACAAGCGAAACAAATACAACAAATCATAAAAAGACGATGGCCAATTCTACTTGGAGATGATAATTTGGCAGAATTTTTACCATCAAAACCAAGGATTGTGTACAAAAAAGCACCTGATCTGAGACACAAGTTAGTACACAATCACATCCCACCAAAAATATCAAGACAAACTACCATTGATAATAGCACCCTCAAGCCAGGATTCTTTCATTGTGGGACATGTATAGGTTGCAATAATATGGGACAAAGAGCAACTAAACCCACCAGCACATTTAAATCAACTAATACAGGACAGGAATATCCAATAACAAGCAGAATCACATGTCATAGTAAAGGGGTAATTTATTTACTAGAATGTGGATGCCACAAACAATATATAGGGAGGACTACAAGATCTTTGAGGACATGAATTAATGAACATATTAGGAACATCAAGAAAGGAGTGGTAGAACATAATCTTTCAAACCATTTTAAAATCTGCCACAATAGCGACCCCAAATCATTAAAATTCCTAGGAATAGAAGTAGTCATACCAAATTGGAGAGGTGGCAGTTATGAACATAAAATCAACATAAGGGAGTTGAAATGGATGTACAAACTCGACACATTCGTACCCAAAGCACACAATCTGGATAACGAAATAAAATCTATAATATGCAAGAAATGACCTAAGAGCCTTACAGATAAGATGATGTATCGCACCCCCTTGAATACAACTACATTGATGTTCATATACACTATCTTCATTTCCCTGTGAGACTATATAGTTTAGTTCTTGGTTTAGATTAGAAGATTATGCACACGGTGCATGTATACTGATGTTCATGTGTGTATGTGCATGTGTATATATATATATTTGCTTACATATGTCTATGCAGGTAGATATGCATCTACACACAACGCAATATGCATTGCAAACATTAATCACTGGTATTATAAAGTGTATGTACATACATTTATTCAATTCCCTATCCATATTGTTTTTACTTTTATATTTATTTCTATTATTTTTACTTTATTTTATTTTCGAATCTACAGTTATATTTATTATCTATTATCGTTGCCAGTTATATTTATAATTATGATTATTTATTTACCTACCTAAATGTGTAAGTTACATGCCCATATAGACAATCAGTCAGGCACTTATATCCTACTAGTCTTTGTAGAGCATACAACTGGCTAATAACCCTGTTGTCACACGCTGCCCTGGAGACCCCAGAATCAGACCCCGCCGCTTACCTTTGCGGGTGCTGACCCGCGCTATCTTCCGGCTCCCGCGCCGTACTCCTCTCTCAGGGCGGTCTCCTCTGTTGTCCTCTGGAGGGTCCCGCTGCTGTGCTGCTTCCACGCCGGCTCCTGCTGATCACTGGTCTCCGCTGGTTACATCCAAGAAGCGCTGTCCTCCGGTCCATGGGCGTGGCCATCTTGGATTGCCCATGTGACTCCATTCCACCAATGAGGAATCTTCTCCTTCTTTCTCAGCCTGTCAGCTCTCAGCGTCTACTATAAAAGGATCCCAATGCTGACACAAGTTGCCAGTGCAACTGGTCTCTTAGTTTTACTAAGTGAGCCTTCTAAAGGTGTTTCGGCTATCCAGCCGCTCCACGTAACGTCCCAGCTACCAACGTCTCCACTTGGCTACCCAGCCACTCCACGTAGCGTCCCAGCTACCAACGTCTCCACTCGGCTACCCAGCCGCTCCACGTAGCGTCCCAGCTACCAACGTCTCCACTCGGCTACCCAGCCGCTCCACGTAGTGTCCCAGCTACCAACGTCTCCACTCGGCTCCCCAGCCGCTCCACGTAGTGTCCCAGCTACCAACGTCTCCACTCGGCTAACCAGCCGCTCCACGTAGCCACCCAGCTACCAATGTCTACCCACGGCTATCCAGCTGCTCCACGTAGCCACCCAGCTACCAACGTCTACCCACGGCTCTACAGCCACTCCACGTAGCCACTCAGCTACCAACGTCTACCCATGGCTATCCAGCCGCTCCACGTAGCCACTCAGCTACCAACGTCTACCCACGGCTATCCAGCCGCTCCACATAGCTTCCCAGCTCCTAACGTCCACTCAAGGCTATCCAGTCTTTCCAAGTGGCTTCCAAGCTACCACGCTACTTCTACACTACTCAAACTCCCCATCAGTTCACTGCTCCCTCTCATGCGGAGGAACTTTATTAAGCCAAGTCTCCTCCAGCGAGCGTCTGTGCCAACTTGTACAGGTCCTAGGCCCAGTCCGGGAACACAGCCTCTAAATCCCATGTCTGTGACAGTTTGCACTGGCCTAATGGACTCGGCAAGTGGTCAAGGATCTGGGGTAGATCCCTCGCAGGATGTACTATCTCGTCTGGAAAGACAGGAGACCTCTCAGGCCCAGTTGATCCAGTTCATCCAAGATATGTCATCACGCTTGGACAACATTCAGTCCTTATTGGCTCATCCCGCTCCCGCTGGCTCCCAAGTCGCCTCTCCTCCTGTGGTGCCACCTGCTCCTCCGCTTCTACCTCCTGCTCGTCTTCAGCTTTCCCCTCCGAGCAAGTTCGATGGCAACCCCAAATTGTGCAGGGGTTTTTTAAACCAATGCAAAATCCAGTTCAAGCTACAATCCGCCAATTTTCCGACAGCCAGAACCAGGGTGGCATATATCATCTCTCTGCTCTCTGGCCAAGCACTCGACTGGGTCTCGCCCCTTTGGGAGAAGTCGGATCCTTTGCTCTCCAACTACCCCAAATTTATTTCCACATTTCGCAAGATCTTTGACGAACCTGGAAGAACCACTTCCGCATCAGCTGATATTCTACGCCTCCGTCAGGGTAGCAGGACTGTTGGTCAATATGTAGTCCAGTTCCAAACTCTGGCTTCAGAACTCGATTGGAACGAAGATGCTCTCATCGCTGCCTTCTGGAGTGGCCTTTCAGAAAGGCTCAAAGACGACCTAGCTTCCCGTGACCTTCCAATTTGGATGATTTAATTTCCCTTTGCAACAAGGTGGATCTTCGTCACAGGGAGCATGCCTTGGAAAGAGGTAGACTTGATCGCGGAAGGCCACGTCCAGCTTCCCGTTTACCATCTCCTCCTGTGGGTGAAGAACCCATGCAGGTCAACCGCTCTCGTCTATCGGCTGAGGAACGACAGAAAAGGCAGAGGCAGAACCTCTGTATGTACTGCGGATCTCCTCAACATTTAGTTAGATCCTGTCCCATCCGTCCTATTCATCCGGGAAACGCCTCCTCCTAACTTATGACAGAGAGGTTAAGTTAGGAGTTGCCATTGAATCACATAGGAAGTCTGATTCCACCATCCAGGCTCATTTAAAGCTTCCTCGAGGTTCCAAAGCTGTATTAGCTCTTCTAGATTCTGGAGCAGCAGAGAACTTTGTCACTACGGACTTTGCCCAGACACATCAAATCCCCATAGAAGCGTTGCCTCGAGTCATCACTTTAACCACCATCGATGGTAGTCGCATTACTAGTGGAACCATCACCCATCGTACAGCACCACTTAGACTTACCATTGGAGTGCTCCATACTGAACAACTGTCCTTCCTAGTGATTCCCAAAGCCTCTCATTCTTTAGTCCTCTGACTACCCTGGGTACAGAGACATTCACCACAAATCGATTGGACCACCATGCAAATAACCTCTTGGGGTTCCAATTGTTTCAAAGGCTGCCTTCAGCGGGTAGTACCTGTCCGATCTTCCGTCTTACAGGATTCTAATAACCTGCCCAAAGCTTATGGTGGGTTTTTTGTCGTCTTCAGCAAACAGAGCGCGGATCTATTACCTCCCCATCGTGATTGGGTCTGTCCCATAGATCTGATTCCCGGAAAGAATCCTCCTAGAGGCCGAACCTACCCTCTATCTCACCCTGAGACTCAAGCCATGTCAGAGTACATCAAGGAAAACTTAAGTAAAGGCTTCATTCGACCTTCCACGTCTCCAGCCGGGGCTGGATTCTTCGTAAAAAAGACGGGGGGCTGTGCCCGTGCATTGACTACCGGGGTCTTAATGAAATAACTATTAAGAATCGCTACCCTCTTCCTCTCATAGCGGAGTTATTCGATAGAGTCAAGGGATCCACAGTTTTTACCAAACTCGACCTAAGAGGGGCCTATAATTTAATTCGTATCCATCCAGGCGATGAATGGAAAACGGCCTTCAACACCAGGGATGGGCACTACGAATACCTCGTTATGCCCTTCGGCCTCTGTAATGCTCCAGCCGTCTTCCAGTTTTTCATCAACGAAATCTTCCGGGATCTTTTGTACAAGTGTGTGGTCGTTTACTTGGACGACATTTTGATTTTTTCTCAAGACCTCCAAACTCATCGAGACCAGGTGAAAGAAGTCCTTCTGAGGTTGCGGTCCAATCAACTTTTTTGCAAATTAGAGAAGTGTCTCTTTGAAGTCTCAACTGTACCATTCCTGGGGTACATCATCTCCAGAACAGGCCTTCAAATGGATTCTTCAAAGCTACAAGCCATTCTTGATTGGTCTCTTCCTTCTTCCTTGAAAGCCATACAAAGGTTCCTAGGATTTGCCAACTATTATCGCAAGTTTGTGAAAGGTTTTTCTACACTGGTAGTTCCTATTACCGCCCTCACCCGTAAGGGAGCAGATTCAACTAAGTGGCCCGTCGAAGCTACCTCGGCATTTCAGCTCCTTAAGCAAGCCTTCATCTCCGCTCCCATCTTAAAGCAACCGGATTCCACCCGGCCATTTATCCTGGATGTGGACGCATCCTCTGAAGGTGTCGGTGCTGTGCTCTCCCAACGGTTTGAAGATGAAAAACTTCATCCTTGTGGTTACTTTTCCCGGAAATTTTTGCCTGCAGAAAAGAACTACACCATCGGAGATCAAGAGCTACTCGCCATGAAACTAGCCCTCGAAGAATGGCGATATCTTCTAGAAGGAGCTCACTATCCCATTACCATTTTTACAGATCACAAGAACCTGCTTTATCTTAAATCTGCAAATTGCTTGAACCCTCGTCAAGCCCGGTGGGCAATGTTTTTCTCCAGATTTAACTTCAAACTCTCCTATCGCCCCGGCTCACAAAATCTCAAAGACGACGCACTCTCCCGTTCCATGACAAGCAACCCTGATCTACCCATGGAACAGCCCCAACCAATCCTAAATCCTGCTTTCTTCGCCTCTACCAAATTATCTTCTATACCCCCGGTTGGGAAGTCTTTTGTTGCTCCAGAACTCTGCAAGAGGTTGCTGCATTGGGCCATGCTTCCCGGTTCTCTGGACACTTGGGTATGGATAAAACCCTTGAATTCATCCAGCGGTCCTATTGGTGGCCTTCGATGAAAAAGGACGTCAGGTCTTACGTATCGTCATGCATCAAATGTGCCCAACACAAAATACCTCGGCGGGTTCCACACGGTCAACTCCAGCCTCTTGCAATTCCACTTAAGCCATGGACTCATCTCTCTATGGATTTCATCTCTGATCTTCCTCCATCTCGGGGCCACAACACCATTTGGGTTATCGTGGATCGCTTTTCCAAAATGGCTCATTTTGTACCTCTTACTGGGCTTCCGTCTGCACCTCTACTCGCCCAGAGTTTTATAAAAGAGATCTTCAAGCTCCACGGCCTTCCTCAAGAGATCATCTCCGACAGGGGAGTACAGTTCGTAGCGAAGTTTTGGAGGTCACTCTGCTCAGCCCTTCACATAAAACTCAAATTTTCTACCGCTTATCACCCCCAGACCAATGGTCAGACCGAAAGGGTCAATCAAGACCTGGAACAGTTCCTGCGCACTTTTGTCTCCTCCTCCCAAGATGACTGGATTGAACTTCTTCCTTGGGTCGAATTTGCTCACAATAATCATTATCACACGTCCACCAACTCAACTCCTTTTTTTACAGTTTTTGGTCATCATCCCCGAGTGCCAGATTTCCCTCTTCTTCCAACATTGGATTTGCCTGCAGCCAAGATGTCTCTTCAACGGTTCTCCAACATCTGGGAAAAGGTTCGTTCCTCTCTGACTAAAACCTCAGCTTGGTACAAGAGATTTGCTGACCGCCATAGACGAGCGGTTCCCAAGATCCAACCTGGGGATATGGTCTGTCTCTCTACCCGAAACCTAAGACTCCGAGTTCCCTCAATGAAATTTGCCCCGCGGTACATTGGTCCATTCCCAATCGTCAAAGTCTTGAATCCTGTGGCCTACAAGCTAAAACTTCCTCCATTCCTTCGCATTCCAAGCTCTTTCCATATTTCTCTTCTAAAACCACTGGTCTTAAACCGATTTCAGAAGGTCCTTCCCAAAGTTTCTAGTGTTCAAACACAGCAAGGAGAGGAGTTCGAAGTTGACAGAATCTTAGATTCCCATTGTCGATACAATCGTCATCAATACTTCATCGACTGGAAAAATTATGGTCCGGAAGAACGAATCTGGATAAATGCCTCCGATGTCCATGCGCCCTGTCTGGTCAAAGCGTTCCATATGAAATTTCCTCATAAACCAAGGAAGTGTCCGGTGGCCACTCTTGAAGAAGGGGGTACTGTCACATGCTGCCCTGGAGACCCCAGAATCAGACCCCGCCGCTTACCTTTGCGGGTGCTGTACTCCTCTCTCAGGGCGGTCTCCTCTGTTGTCCTCTGGAGGGTCCCGCTGCTATGCTGCTTCCACGCCGGCTCCTGCTGATCGCTGGTCTCTGCTGGTTACATCCAAGAAGCGCTGTCCTCCGGTCCATGGGCGCGGCCATCTTGGATTGCCCATGTGACTCCATTCCACCAATGAGGAATCTTCTCCTTCTTTCTCAGCCTGTCAGCTCTCAGTGTCTACTATAAAAGGATCCCCAATGCTGACACAAGTGGCCAATGCAACTAGTCTCTTAGTTTTACTAAGTGAGCCTTCTCACTGTGCTCCAAAGGTGTTTCGGCTATCCAGCCGCTCCACCTAGCGTACCAGCTACCAATGTCTCCACTCGGCTACCCAGCCGCTCCACGTAGCGTCCCAGCTACCAACGTCTCCACTCGGCTACCCAGCCGCTCCACGTAGCGTCCCAGCTACCAACGTCTCCACTCGGCTACCCAGCCGCTCCACGTAGCATCCCAGCTACCAATGTCTCCACTCGGCTCCCCAGCCGCTCCACGTAGGGTCCCAGCTACCAACGTCTCCACTCGGCTACCCAGCTGCTCCACGTAGCGTCCCAGCTATCAACGTCTCCACTCGGCTACCCAGCCGCTCCACGTAGTGCCCCAGCTACCGTCTCCACGGCTATCCAGCCGCTCCACGTAGCCACACAGCTACCAACGTCTACCCACGGCTATCCAGCTGCTCCACGTAGCCACCCAGCTACCAACGTCTACTCACGGCTATGCAGCCGCTCCACGTAGCCACCCAGCTACCAACGTCTACCCACGGCTATCCAGCCGCTCCACGTAGCCACCCAGCTACCAACATCTACTCACGGCTCTCCAGCCGCTCCACGTAGCCACTCAGCTACCAATGTCTACCCATGGCTATCCAGATGCTCCACGTAGCCACTCAGCTACCCACGGCTATCCAGCCGCTCCACATAGCTTCCCAGCTCCTAACGTCCACTCAAGGCTATCCAATCTTTCCAAGTGGCTTCCAAGCTACCACGCTACTTCTACACTACTCAAACTCCCCATCAGTTCACTGCTCCCTCTCATGCGGAGGAACTTTATTAAGCCAAGTCTCCTCCAGCGAGCGTCTGCGCCAACTAGTACAGGTCCTAGGCCCAGTCCGGGAACACAGCCTCTAAATCCCACATCTGTGACACCTGTCTATCAAGAAAAAGTAAGAACTAATGGAAAGACCAATCAGAATGAACTTTATTTGCATACAACCAATCCATGAGAAGAATCCCTTCCATATAAACCCACAGACCATGACTTCCAATATTCACACAACCTCCTTGAAAAAGGCCAAACCTGGCTGAAACGCATTGGAGTCATTGAAACCTGAGACTCTATCAATATCATTTGGAGATCTTTTATACCCAAATCACTGCTGAATGAGGACACACCAAGCCACGGCTCGATCACCACCACGTAATCACAACCCGGAAGTAACAGACGGAGAAGACTGCTGCACGTAACCAAGCCACTACATGAGAAGGATGCGGACTTCAAGCAAATAACCGGCCGGAGGAAGGAGCGGACAGCGGTGAGACACAGGAAGGTAAGTCTCTAGTGTGGAGGGGGAATATGGCAGTCGGCTTCATACAGCCCAAACCATAACATCCCTCCCCACCAATGTAGCAGCCACTCCGTGGGACGGTGCTGGCAGGCGCCTGGGACCAGACATACTGCTAGCAGTTGCACTAGGAGTGCCAAGCCGTTTGAGAATAACCCCTCACTTGCTGACTAGTCCGTTCTCCCTTCCTCAAGAAATCTATCCCGGGCATCTCAGTACCAACACCAGAACTGTATCGTCAGGTATCAACGGGATGCCGCTGGTACCACCATCATTCTGCGTATAAGACTCTTCCTATATATCCCCGATATTCTCCATATATCAGGAATTTCCTCCTTGTGACTTTTTCTGGAATTTTGACCCATACATACAAATCATCCATTAAGTACTCTCTTCACATTCAGCAGTATTGAATATTGATCTTCTTTGTGTTTATTCATATAATTGTGTGCCAAATTGATTTTTGGTATTCAGTTAATTCCGCTTTATGTGTGTTACATGTTTTTTGTGTTACTTATATTTATTGAGATTTATATGTGCTATATGTACCAATTCATTTGATATTCTCCATTAAAGTACGTTATATATCTACATATTTATTCATTCATTAGCAAGACTAGTGTATATTGGATTAGGTTCCCAATTAAGAACATCAGAGCTGAGCGCAGTATATAACTCTATTTGTCGAATTTATGTCCAACAGAGTCAGCTGTTAATTATACTGCAGCTTGCTAGCAATCAATTTAACTTTTTATGCAGAAAGTGACTGGCCCGTATTGTGTGAGTGTTAGTTAGAAGAGCAGGGGAAGCATCTCCAGACCGGACTACAAGCTGTTGTACCACCTCTTTTATGGACTGGCTGTTTTCCGCTATGGCCTGGCGGGTTTCCTCGATGGTGACTTGTTGTTGCCTCTGGGCTGCCTCCAAGGCCAATAGTTGCACCTGATTGGTTTTCTGCTGAGCCCTGGTAGCTTCTTGCTGAACTTTGTTTCCTGCTGAGCCCTGGTAGCTTCTTGCTGCAGTTTGTTAGTTTCCTGGTGAGCTGCCGTAGCTTGGAGCAAGGCTTTAAAAATGTCCTCCATTTTGTCCTGGGGTGTAGGTTGGAAGCAGAATCTGGCTTCCCTAAGCATCTGCGGACGCCACCTCTATGGACTTCAAAGGACCCAACTTTATATCAACACTGACGAATTGGTGTCTGTCCCTTTAAATTTTAAACGAAAATTTTTCCAAGCTGCAATTTCAGTGTGTGATTGCCCGCATTCTCCACCAAATGTGACATAGTCAAGGTAGGGGTCCGTCTCCTGGGGTAGATGGACTCCCTCTTTACACACACAGCAGCCGTTGAAACAGGATACAAGTCTGGGTTTCTCGTACAAACTGGTCGTCACCAGTCTTTATTGTGCCAAATAAACAAAACATAAGTCCTAGCCCGGCTGGGCACTAGCTACACAGCAGATTCCCTCTCTATAATAATGGTAGAGCCTATTGCCCTCACCATCAACAAAACATGTGCACAGTACTTACAAGGAAAGTAACCAAGTCTCTGAACAGGCTAGTCTTCCTGCTCTCCCAGGTGTGAGACACTCAGCCACAAACAAACCCAGCTTATATTAGCCATTTCCAGCTGCAAGCCCTAATGAGCCTGTTACCAGGCTGAAAGGCCCAAACCTGGAGTGGCCTGTGGATGGAGCCCTCCCTCTCCTCACATCCACACCCCCAGGACCCAAACTGGCTTTTCTCTAAAGCCGACATTTGTAGTCTGTTTTTCCCAAACAGACTTCTCCTAGGGGTTTCAGAACACATATGACAGGAACCTAGGACATACACAGAAGCCATTCCACACTTCTCCAGTGCTTCTATCACAATACATACAGTATATTAGAACCCCCCTGCACCAGTAAATCTTTTGTTTGCCCCTGCTCTTGTTCAATATTTATTTTTTGGAGTCGGAGCGCGTGACTTCATGACGCCACACCGCTGGAAGGGGGAGGTCAGAGGAGCCGCGACAGCCAGACCTGAAGGAGAAGAAGCCAGAAGGAGCATTCTTCAAGGAGATAAGGTAAGTCATGATTAATGAGACTTATAGTGCATATACACGGGATGATTCGCTCCATGAACAAAATCATCCCGTGTGTCCCCGGCAGGGGTCTGCTCAGTGTCGTTAACGACACTGAGCACAAACACTGAACGAAATCAAGAACGATTTAGTTCAGTGCCGGGCTCCCTCCCTCATACCCAAACATGTTCAACCTGACAATAATGTCAGGGTGGACAGGAGGTTCGGCCGATGAACATTAACTACCAACTACAAACGGGAGCGGATATTGGTAGTTATCGTTCATTGTTTTGGGGCAAAAACTGAACGTTTTTTTTGACGACTGAACGATAACGATATCGTTCAGTCATCCAAAAAAATCACTGCACCTTTAGTGGTGGCGGGAGGATGGGGGCCCAGGGGCCCTGCCTATTTTGGCGGTCCCGGGCCCCACAATTGCTGATGGCAGCCATATATATATATATATATACACACACGTGTTTTTAGAGGGTAATTCAGACTGTAAGCTCCAATGGGGCAGGAACTGTTATGAATCATGACATGTTTTCTGTACAAGAAAAACACTGCGTAATATGATTGACATTATGTAAATAAATGTTACTAATAATTAAAATTTGTTAAAGGTCCCAGGAAGTTATGGCCAAGGCAATATAATAAAGTCAATAGAGGGCTGTTACTTCAATTTGGAGACATTCCTTTAATGAGGCTGAACAATTTTAAAGGCAGCATAGTATAGTTTCAGTCGGCGACAACCCCTACATGCCTCCTCTCTCAATGCCAAGTGACAGTCAACACAGGGACCATGCTTTTGTTCATGCAGTCTATAGAAAGTGCATAGAAGTAAATGACAGAACTGTAGCTTCCACTCCTCCTCTGTACCGTCTTTGGTCACTGCAGTAATAAGGAATAAGGCGATAGCAGGAGGCAGCCCACAGGGATATGGATCACTGTATGTTTCCAACTACGGTACTATTATTGCTAATGGAACCTGTAACGGGAGGCAATCGGGAAGCCGACTGCCTAAATACCGGCAGCCGGCTTCCCGACTGTCTTATCCCGGCAAGGGTGAAATGCCGGGCGTCTAAATGTAGACGCCCGCATTTCCCCGACGCCGGGAGACCGGCACCCGGCATCACGATCGTAGTGATGCCGGGCGCCGCGAGCGGACAGCCGTGGGGGGGAGGGTTAGGTTTAGGGCTCCCGGGGGGGACTTAGGGATAGGCACCCCCCCGGGAGGGTTAGGCTAGGGGGAGGGAGGGTTAGGCACCCCCGGGGGGGACTTAGGGTTAGGCACCCCCCCGGGGGACTTAGGTTTAGGCAGTGGGGAAGGGGGTGGTTAGGGTTATGCACTTAGAGGGGGGATTAGGGTTAGGCACTTGTGGCGGGAGTTAGGGTTAGGCACCCCTAAGGAGGGTTAGGTTAGTGGATACTTACCTATCCACGATCGGGATTTCCAGCGCTGTTGGGCTTCCGCTGCATCGCACTCTGCTCCTGTCGGGCTGCCGCTAACGGGAATCAGCGGCCGACGGTATTTCATACCAATTCCCCTGTAACTGCAGCTGGAGGGAGTTTAGAGGGTGAGGACTTTGGAGCCTTCAGGGAGCTCCACCCTGGTCTGTACTGATACCTTTTTATTTGGTAGCTTCATGATTGATATTTTAAGCAGCGCGCATTGTTACCTGGCTCTCAGCCACTCACCAGAATTGTTCATGACCATTGTCCCTCCTCCAGCAGCTGATCTTCCGCTACTAAAACAAACCAAGCTGGATAACCACCTGTATTTGCAAAATCCTCAATATTTAAGGCATGTCATATCCACATAAAGTACTTCAATAAATAATGCTGAACATGGTACAACAGACAAATAGTTACATGGCTTTTTGGCAGCGTCTGTTGTTATGCAGCTTAAAACTTTAATCTATCACTAAAATAACTAGTTTCACAGGACCTTATATAGCTACTTGAACTTGTGAAAAAAAACAAAGTGATATTTCACTTTCTTTTGCATATGTTGATGATGACAAATGTGTAACACAATATCAGCTGATAGTATGGGCTTTTCAATAAGTTGTTTACAGTGTTTTCCTTATGGTTGGATGCTTCTTCTTTCCGGTCGTGGTGGGCACCTAGTGTACCTGGCTTAGGCAGGGTACACCTCAGAACGATGACAAAACGACATGATGGTTGTTCCAATTTCCCTTTATCCCAGAACAAACAATATTGAGCATATACACTGTGCAATCCTTAAAACGACAGAATGATTTATCATGTTGTTTGATCATATATGATTTATCATTGCTCCTGTACATACTATATAACCATCTTCTGATTGTGCATACAGACTGCTCGATGTGCACCACATCGTTCATGATATCTTCTGGTTTGTCTTGCAGCACGGCCAAACAGAAGATGTCATATACAATGAATGGATGAAGCATGCAATTGAACGTACACACTGCGCGATCCGCACTATATTGCTCTACTGTGTACCCAGCCTTAGGCTCTGTTACTTTTCCTCTGGTCTGCATGTGATTAGCTGTTCACAGTGTTGTGGTAGAAACTTGTTCCAAAGTATTATTTATTAGAAGTGTAGTGCACTTGTGTACAGTCTCCTGTTTCCTTAGCAAGATTGCCGCTGATAACCTAGCTGCGCATAGGGGGTGCCATATTGCTTCACTGTGTATGAGCAATACAGTGGATTTTGACAGCCGTCTTGGCACATATGCGATGCCAAGATGACCGCCAATACCCTAGCTGTGCATACGCAGTGCCATCTTGCTTCACTGTGTATGAGTGATACAGTGGATACTCTTTTTAGCTTCTGAGACCAGTAACTGCTTGTTCCAGTGCCTGCGCTGTTGCCGCAGTACATAAGACAGTGACCGGCTAATGAGCTGCCTAATGCCACTCTGATTCATATCTTGGACAAAACCAGTGTAACAGTGAGTATGGCTGTACACAAAAAAACCACACCTCCTGGGTAAGTAAGACTGGACTAGTTGCTGGGTTCTTTATATAACCATTGGTGTGTTCTCAACTCAATCAATCAATCAAAATATATTGTCACATCCACATTACAAATGTATCAGCAAAATTGTGATGCAAGAAAACTCAGATAAAATAACATAAAAAATACGATTAAGAATTTAGACAATTGCAGCAGGAAAAAAACTGTTCCGAAACCTAGTTTGACACCCAATACACCTAAAACGCTTACCAGAGAACAAAGAATCACACGGATGGCTAGAATCCGCAACAAACTTGTTCGCTTTTAATACACAAGTTTTAGCATAAATTTCTTCTAACCTAGGCAGAGATTGGCCAATGATTCTTTCAGATGCTTTAACCACCCTAAATAATGATACACGGTTCAAACATTTGGAGTTCCCATACCAAACAGTGATGGAATATGTTAGAAGACTCTCAATTACACAACAATAAAAATTGTTACACAATAAAAGTTCAGCTAGAAAACCAAATTGTACACACATTTCCAACAGTTTATGGGACCTTAGGAAAGTCCATTTCACTCAGCACATAGGCCTCAGCAAGTCTCTTGACTTTTTAATTGCTGTCACTGTTACAAATCTTGATACCTTTTACGTTTTGACTCCTACCTTATGAAAAGTCTTATTTCCTACTTTAGACTTCCATTCACACAAATCGGTCCACTGAATGCAGTGTTTGCAAATTCCTCATAATATCTTTCTTTTGGGTGGTTTGCCAATATTAGATCTAGATCTATGTTGATTTACATATCTAACCTTCCCTCTTTAATACAGGTAGCTTTATGAATAAGTTTGTGTAACATGGAGAAGCTTGTAGCGAGGGGTGTGTTAGAAGTGGAGTGTGCTACTGCACAGTCTCCAATATGGCTCCTCAAGGGACACTTCAGTTCCCTTACCAAGATGGCCACTGGTACCCATTTTGCTTCACTGTGTATGAGCTATACAGTGGAGGACCGCTGTCCTCCTTTTAGCTCCTGAGACCAGTAACCACTTATTACTGCTGTTCCACCATCTGCACCATTGCTTCAGTACATGAGTGACAGTCACGAGCTGGTGAGCTGCATAACCCCGCTCTGCTTCATGTCTTGGAACAAAACCAGTGTAACAGTGAGTACGGCTGTACACAATAAACCACATCCTGGTTAAGTTCCACAGAACTAGTTGTCTAGGTTAACTATATATCCACTGGTTTGTACACATTCCTGCTAGAACACCAAGTCATACACTCATTTCTAACATTATTAGAGAGTACCTGTTCACTGCTGTTCTCCAAGGCAGAAGATACTGATTCCAGCTCTCCAACTGAGGGACGAGGCCCTCAAATCAGGACTGTCACACCTAAATCAGAACATTGGGGAGTTATGTAAATATGGCATAAAAATATTGTCTGCTGTTCTCAGAAATAATGACAGGGTCCAAACATTCAAACCTTCTCTCGATAACTAATACATTTCAGTGGGCATAGTGGAGGTATTCAGACATTAGGAGTACAGAAGGCCCTACCTGCAATAATACTGAATGAGGTTTACTGAGCATTATATTTATAAAGCAGGCTTATCCTTCATATATGTAGTGGTATCCCGGGTGGATCAGGCAGCCTCCTTGGATCCTCCTTAGTCTAGCACATAGCAGCTACTGCTGGCAGGTAAGTGGGGGGTGGCATGGACCTTTTTACTGGGCGTCAACTAAACATTTGCACATAGATTTAGGGTTCTGAAGGCATGTTGTGGCCGTATAGGCAGACAGATCTCTTGCACCAACTCTGTGGCTGATGCACCTGAGCACTGATGATGGCTAATTTCACAAACAGATACAGGGGCAGTGCAGAAGACCTAAATTTATATATGAGCTTGCAATCAGGCCCAATATACCGGAGGATAGAAGTGTCTTCATATATTAAGGGATTGTGCCAAAGAAACAGGTTATCACTGCTTCTCCTTATTTAACAAGCTACATAGAAATCAGTGATTTTTCCGGCAGTTCTAGCAGTCCCGCTATTTGTGCATGTTACTGCCAACCCCATAGCCTGCTATGGGGACTGTGAAAAAGCTCAATAGCAGTGAGGCTCTGTTATGAAATCTTGAGAAGAGGTTACCTATACCTGGCAAAGGGGGACAAGTAAGAGCCATTGATTGATTAACTGGGTCAAAATAACTCCCACCTAGATAGATATCTTGAGATACAAGTATCTACCGATATTAAGGGGTCTATTTATTATTCAGCAACAACCCCTTTGCAGCATTGTACTGTAACAATCACAGAGGTGCAGGTTTTTGTGTCTTGGTAAATTGAAGCACAACTACAATCTATATTGCTGCGACAAACGGCACACAGATGGTTATTTAGTGCACAACTATGATAAATATGCTCTCTACCACACGTTGACACTTTAAAGTGGTATATTCAGAAATGGCACAAACCTACTATTTCTTGGTTTTGCAGATGCAACATAATACCCCCAAGACTATGGTTTGTATAACTACATCATAAAGGTTCTTTAAAACAATACAACAAAATACCATTATTTGTACATAGAGCCATAATAGATTAAATAAGATAGTCTTTCATTGCCCAAAACTGGTGAGTGGTGTTAGTGTATCTGATTGTCCAAAAATATGTAATAGTAGAATGGTGTAAAAATTCCTCCCACAAATTGTGCTTTAACTAATAATACATCCAAACGTTCTTGGGTTGTCCTCTCCACCATAGAATAGTAGAATTTTGTTTTTGGCATTGGCTAACAAACAGAGGGCCTGATTAAGAGACGGACGCTCTGAACGTGCGCTCGCGCTGAATCTGGGCTTTTTTTTTTTTCTTTTTGTTCGGCCTCCTGGCCACTCGCATAGCTGTCGATGACCACCCACAGCTGTTGCGAGCGGCCAGGTTGACGGTCGCGATGGACAAGACCATCGGGCTTGCGACGAGACCCTTGTGGTAGGGTCTCGTGGCCGCAAGCCCCAGAGAGCTTCTGGCTCTAATAGAGCCGAAGCTCTCACACTGACATCACTGGTGATGTCAGTGGGGCCGTCCCCAAACGGCAGGCGTTCCTTCGGGAACGCCTCAGTTTGGTCTGCCACCCCCCCTGAACGCCTGATAAACGACCATCGACAGCTCGCCCCCTTTGGTGCGAGACCCGGAGCAACGGAGCACTCGTCGCTAGCCGGGTCTCGCGCATGCGCACGACGGAGCCGGCTCCGTCGTGTGCATGCCCAGTGGGCAAACATCGACCCGGTTGCGAGCACTCAGCGCTCGCGACCGGGTCTGAATCAGGCCCAGAGTATTGCAGGCATGAAACATCTTGGAAATAGATGCCTGGGTACCACTGAATGACAATTTTAGACCCTGGTTATAAAGGGTTCGTCTCAATTAGCCGGGAGTCGGCTAGCTCTGCCTGTAAGGGGCTACCTACAAAAATCTGTGTGTCGAGGGAAAGATGGGGGCTAGATGATGTGCTGTTGCCGCCATTTTCAAGCCATTGCTATGGCACATCGGCCATCTATAGCTTGAAAACACATACAAATTAACCTAAACACAATGGGGTAGATGTTTGAAGCAGTGAAAAGAGTGGAGAAGTGTGATAGTGGAGAAGTTGCCCATGGCAACCAATTAGCTTTGAGGTTGCATTTATCAAGTACAATCTATAAAATGATAGGTAGAATTTGATTGGTTGCTATGGATAACTTCTCCACTGGCACAGTTCTCTACTCTTTTCACTGCTTCAAACATTTACACCGATGTTTCTTAAAGAGCATGTTGCAAACAATCCCTGATGTAAACAATCAGCAACTGAACATTAGACATCAGCAGCAGGTAGTGAACACTTCAAGAACAGGTATGAGAAAGAAGCACATTCTGCCATCTGTCTTCATTCTGGGGACGCAGTTCCAGGTTTAGAGGGCTGTGCTGTTCAGGTAAGACTTTTAGGCCGGGATGTACTAAGGTTGCGGTGATCATTCCGCCAGTCACCGCAACCTTACTAAATGCATATGTACTAACAAATGCGATTAGTATTGCAAATGACAGCTCTTGCGATGAGCTGCCCTTTGTGAAGCAGCTGACGCCGGGTGTCGGGGTCTCCGTGGGACCCCGCCCCCTCCGAGCCCAGGGAGCTACCTGCTGGTCATCTGTGCAGGAAGCCCCGGGCTCCTTAACCCTGCACACGGAAGATTAGGAGTCGGAGGACCCAGGAGGAGCACGGGCCGGCGACCATGGCGAGAAGGTGAGTGGGGGCCAGCGATGGCGGGGTGGCGGCGAAGCGTCAGGATCAGGATGCGGTAAGAAGCCCATAGGCTTCTATAGGGTAACGCCAGGTTTTTCTGGCGTTACCCTCTGCACCGATAAAAGTGCGCCCGGTGCTTAGTACATATGGAAATGCGGTAAAAACCCAGTTTTCAGGGTTTTTACCGCATTTTTCCTTTAGTACATCCCGGCTTCACTCTGCTCTGCTTGGGAAGGGGGAGCTTTGTGCTTCTAGCAGTATTGCAGGTAGCAATGCCCAAGTATTTGAATAGATTTGAAGGCGGACTAGTACGGTGTAAAGCAATAGCTACATTCCTTGCGTGCTGTTCATACCCACAATGGTGGAGCAGTGATACATACATTCCCATTTTTTGGTCCCACTGTATTTTGCATACTTAGATATGTAATTACTACAGTAATTCACAGTGGTACAGTGGTACATTGCTAACTTATTGGTATTTAGCTGTCCATTTTTAAAGCAAAATATTAATAAGGGGTCTATTTACTAAGCAGTGTTAGGAGACAGAGTGAAAAGTGATAATGTGCCAGCCAATCAGCTCCTAACTGTCATCTCACAGGCTGTGTTTGAAAATTGGCAGCTGGGAGCTGATTGGCTGGCACCTTATCACTTTTCACTCTGTCTCCTAACACTGCTTAGTAAATAGACCCCTAAGAAAGTGTAGTTAGAGAGGAAGACAAATATTAAGTGGAGGATAATTCAAAGATGGGGTAGGGTTGGAAACGGAAGAAAGGGGCATTGCCTTCTTCATCTGTACTGGGCCCTGCAAATTCTTCATGGACATGACTTAAACACACTACATCGCTAACATTTGCTTTGGTACAGTATTGACAGATAGTTACGTGAATTTGTCAGAGAATAAGAAGAAAAAATGCCAAACTAAACAACAAAGAAAGAATATTCTGTGTATTTAGTGGTCCTGCGTGTAAGAGTGGTGCTTGGGCCAATATATGTTACAACAAGAGGAGAATGCTAAGGGAATATGTGACAAAGGGAAAGTGGGAAAAGCACATGTCACATAAGCCCTCCCTACTAACACCAAGGTATTCAGAGTGGCTAGTGATGTAGCAGATGCACATTTTTTGGGAAAAAATAAATCTAATTGGGTACTTGACATCTTTCCCCAAGAGTCTGTAGGTAAGCACTGACTTTTGTAGATCAAATACTTGTCAAATGCATTTCAAATTGTAGTTTTACTAGTCCTGATTGTAACATGGAGGCATCACTGGTACAAAATAATGGATATTGTATATGGGAAAAAGAAAGAGACTGCTGGCTCCTGGTAAATTGCTAATTTGAGAAAGTCTCAAACCAAATACCCCAATGGTACCAAAGATCATAATGTTGTGATTAACATGTAAAGGAGACTCTTGTAAATTGACAAGTAATGTTGCAGTAATGAGTGATAGAGCTGCAAGGACCACATCATATGTATCTAATTTGGTAACCTGCACTATTAATTGAAACCAGAACAGTCAAAGTTAGCCAAGGCTACATTACCATGTGCCACATTAGCCAGTGGTCTGGGATGCCATTGTCATATTTTTAGATGGCTCCGCAAGACAATTAAGGTGACCACTCTATTTTATCCTCCTCATTTTAACCAATGTACTTATAATGCAGTCATAGTAGCCTATTAATCATCCAAACTTATAATGGCTTACAGCTTTAATTTTCTGTCAGGCTGTCAATGAAGGAACATTTTATTCTATAACTTTATTCTAGTTAAGTCAGCATTAGTGGTGATACTAAACTATTTAGCACGCTGTTTCTCCACAAGTTGTCTTCACTCAAATATCAAGTGTCCCAAAGCTTTGCATTAAAAATTAGCTTGCAAATTGGAACTCATTATACCCTTAATTACTATAGTGGTTACCATCACTAAAAAAACTATCTTAATTAATTGGATTTCAAATTGAGCCCCTCTTCTAGGGATGGTAAATTCAATGCTTACCAAGACAATGTATTTTGAGCGACAATTTATATTGCGTGATGTGGAAAACGGTTCTCCTCATTTTTATAAGTGGGGGCCATATATTGAGCCCTTAGACCAACCTACACAAACACAAGTGTTGCAACTTTTTGAACATACTGAATGGTTTCTACTACATAACCTCTATATTTCTAACTAATTTGGAATTTTATCTCACTGCAAGGACTCTGACAGCGCTTTTACCTCCACTAACACCATTCTCCCCCCTCTACCATCTTCCTCCTTTCCTTATTTTATTGTCAATGTATATTGTATATTATATTTGTCATTGCTCCATGTTAATATATATTTTGGGCATACTTTTTAGATTTATTCTTTTGCTAACTGTATTTATTTGTTTGATAATGTTTATAAAATTATTGCTTATTTTGGCAATATTCTGTATCAATGATCTGCCTTGATGGTTTTGCTCAGTATCTAGCTATTTAGTTTAATGTGTGAGCAACGTATTCTATTGTTTATTTGCTATTGATCATTTCAATAAACAGATGTTTGAAAAAAAATGTAGCTTGCACAACAGCTGCAGTCTTCTGGGGTGGTGAGAGGGGGGATTTATTTAGCAAAATGAAGATTAACCAAGGAAAGTAAATATATTGGAAAAGGGCAGTAGAATGCCATGGGGAATAACATATTGACAGGAAGGAAGAGCAATGCCTACAGTATATCATGGTGTTTTAATCTGGGTCTTCTCCTGAGATGTTGGGAGCAGGGAAAAAGCCACCACAGAGAGTTAAGGAATTGGGGCAATGTCCCAGTCATTGGCATGCCTCCTGGTTGCTGTCCCTTTCCATTGGAACAAGCCAGCTTACTGTATGCACTCACAGATCAATTTGATCCATCCCCCAATCTCTCTCTCTGCGTGTGCCAGCCTTCACCATCTCATCCCCCAAACAACAGGAAGCAATGAAGGTGACCAGAAGAGTCTGCTTCATACAGCATGCAGCTCAGGTGTCCGGACAGAAAAAGGTAAGTCTAGTGAGGATACTTAGGGGACTGATGCAGAGTTAAACGCAAGTCGGCCATAATTGTTCCTGCATTGTGCGTATGTAAGTAAATGCCTATTTTCGCCCATTTGCAGAGCTGTATATATAGCTGCGGCTGGAATGTCCTCATTAGTATGCTTGTTTTCATAATCATTGTCAATCACCTGCACTGCCCAATCCTTGGTGCGAAAGATCAGTCTAAAACTGGCATATTTCCACTTACTATTAATTTAATTTGAATGCTATCAGTTTAATGTTGGGCATACTGTAGCTACAGGTAGGGAAACCTAAAGGTGGGTACGCACCTATGCGATCATTTGGCTGATCGGTAAATGCTCCCGATCAGCAGAGTGCTGTGTCCTCAGCTTGAACCCCATTCAGCTGCTGCAGAGACCAGTTCACACTGTGCAGACATAGCACAGTGTGTACCAGCTTCTATGGGATCGGGAAATCGGGCCAACAAATATTAAACATGAGATGAGACCTCTCTATCCTGTCCGTTGCAGGAGTGTTAGTAGCCGTTTATCGGTTAACGCTACTGCATTGGTCTGCATACACAACTATACAATCTTCGACCCGATCATCCAATATCGGGAGATTGGCTGGCGATTGTATAGGTGTGTACCCATTCATTTCTTGGCTTTCCATATTTAATGTACCTTCCATTTTTTCCAGCAGTGCCCTTACATTACATTGACTTTTGGCAACTGCCATGCACAATCAGTACATTGAGGCTAATTCCGAGATGTACGATAACCCGATGGTTAGCGCACATCTCCGTTTGTAGTCGTTTTGCGTCGACGCAAGACCCGTACTGCGCATGTGCGGTATGGGTCTGCGATCCTGCACACAGATCAGCAGCAGACTGTCAGGAATTCACGATCTGCCACTGTTTCTGGGCAAAGTGGGGATGGCGACGGCCTCCGTTTCCCAAAAGGAAGAGGTCAGGATCTCCAATGGCTGATGGAAATTTCCTGGCCTCTTTTGAGCAACTGCGATTGCTGACTTGAGTAACCCCATGGTTACTCAGCCGGCAGAGGATCACAAAGATGTTCTGATCCTGCGTCCATGGAGTTCTCTTGCCGCTACTACTACCAGCTGCAATAGCAATAGTGTCAGAGCTTGAATCACCCCCATTGTCTTTCCTACAGGTGCACTCATGAGGTGTTTCTTGCTTCTAACTGCTTTGCTTATAAAACGTGAGAGCTACCTGTATCTTACAGTAGTATGTGCAGCATTGAATGTGTATTTATTAAGTTATTGGTACTTGCACTGCTTGACTCTTGTTTAGTTAGATGTTTTATAACTGCATTTTACAATGGTGAATTGAGAAGGCAGAGAGCCTAATATTGGGTAGAGGAGAGTTTAGAAATGAAGGATGGGATGAGAAAAAGAAACAGAGGGCACTATTTGTTTTATTGTACTGGGTCCCGGAATTTCTATGGGCAACACTGCATGAACTTGCAATTTTAAGTGTTCACAAATTATGAATCTATTCTTTATTTCCACACTAATGTAATCCTGTATCTGCACATACTGAGATATATGAGAAATATCTGATTTCTGGGTTTTTCTTTTCATAAAGCACTCTGCCAGTCTATATAGAAAAAGTCAGGAACATATTGGGGATCATTTACGACGACATGGTACATCTGAAACTCACTTAATTCCATCGGCTGTCTTTGTAATCTGCATTGTAATTGTTCATCGACTCACACTCTTGTGTTCTCCTTGCACCCTGTCTGATGCACATCATTAAACAGTACATGGGGTGCCAAAGTGAAAGAGCAGCGCAAGCATTTCCTACATTCCTGTATACACTTCCCTCTTCCTTAATTAGCAGAGATGGTGGTGACAGCAGGTGATAGTGTAAACTGTCACAAAGATGCGCATTAGGCCTGATTCAGAGTTGTATAGTATTACACAGCTGCAGGGAAGTGGCTGTCCAATACTGTACAACTAATATGCTAATGCAGCAGGAGGTGTCTGGTGTAAATAGACGTATCCTGACAGCATCGCAGATCTGAGTGCTGCACCCTAAAATGCATCATCGGATCTTCTGTGAGACCATCGAAAATCTGAGTAATTCTGAGGTTACTGAGATTGCCCTTCACAGCTCCGTAGTCGAGACAGGAAGTCTGTGTCAGAAGATGCTGACCCTGGCCTTGGAACTCTCAGATAATGGGGGCAACATGCCCTTTTTTCCAAGTTTTGGGGAACTGCAAGAGATCTCGCAGTAGAAGACAGGTGCATGCTCAGTACAAATCCAGCACATGCGCCAATCCTCTAACATTGGAGTAGTATGCAAACCATTTGCGTACTACTCTGAATTAGGACCATTGTGTGCTGGGTTCTGACACTGGTGGATAGTAGCACTGGTGGTCTAGTGTATAACAGTGGTGGTAGAGTATACTTGCGGGCTTACAGCAGAACACTGTAGGGCTCTTTGGGGGTAAGAGTCCCCTGATCCAATGTGTCCTCATGTAGCGTTCCCGCTAGGCTGTTTCTGCGCCCTGTCTTATTTCTAAAGGGAAGAAAGCACCCTGCCCTCCGGCGCGGTGCTCCACTGAAACAGCCTGCGGGTTCTGTCCCCTCCCACGGGCCGCATTGTCCCACGGATGGGGAAAACGGCGGTGCAGTGGTCAGCACCACTGAATGTATGCCGGGCGCATCCAGCCTGACGCCGAACCTAGAGTGAACACTACCTCATGGAAGCTGGGGAGTAAAGACGTGCGGATATATCAAGCAGGTGCAGCACTCCTTCCAACACCAGCCTCCCCTCACTGAAGATTGCCATCCATCACAGTACACAACACAAGCATCATAACACATTTGATGTCTCTTTCCTGCAATGGAAGAGATGGAGAGTTAGGAAAGACATTTTGCAAAGCAAAGCATCAACATTTTGAAACAGTTTCACTCCACATTCCTGCAAAAGAAAAATTTGAGCATGAGCAATCATGACATTTGCTCAACATTTCCCTGGAAACATAAACTGCACTGACTAAAACATTCTTCATCAAATCCCAGATAAAGTGGTATTCAGCAGCAATGTTGATGGCCCTTCCTGAACTAAACAGATCTCTAAATTACATTTACTTCCAGAAACAAGAAAAGCAAATGCAGAGGTTCTTCCACTTTCTTCATTCATAGTGTGATACGCAACATTTGATACATTCATGCTTTTTAGTAATTTGTATAGGAAATTGGGATCAATGGTAGACTTCCATTCCTGAGAATGATAGGTTGGTTTTGGATGATAAGGTCTCTGGGGTATACAGCGAACAAGTCAAGCAAACTCCTCACTAAACTACCTAGGAGGTTTCCCTTGTTGCCCCTCATTGTTATGTCACTCTTGTCAGACACGCTGTCAGCTGCAGGCATATCTAGCAACATTGGTCTTTGGGACATTGTGACATTCCTGTTAACATTAACAGAAGTAGTCTCACGAAACACAACACCCCATGATAATATACATTTTCTGTTGTTACAGTCCCAAAGACGGTAGTCATTGCTCTGATCACAATATCTAGGCATGATATACTGTAGTCGATGGATTTGGATTGTCTTGTTTCCTTGGGTACATGAATGTAATCTCTACTTCCAAACATACATAGATGGCTGATATGTGGTTTTTCACCTGTCCTCGACCCTACTGTCAATAGTGTCATCTCCTTGACTGCCATTGTAGGCGATCAATTTTTAAGGTAAATAGCTGTTCTTACTGCATCAGCCTAAAATTTCTTAATGAGATTTGTATCACTCAGCATAGCTGTGGTTCTCTCAACTATTGTTCAGTTAGCTCTTTCGCTGATGGCATTTTGTTCTGGTGTATAGGCAATAGTTAGCTGATCCTGGATGTAATTTTCTCCTAGTACTTGGCTAGTTCACTATTCTCATAAAATCCACTGTTATCAGATCTTAGAACCTTCAGCTTCTGACCTGTTTGGTTTTCATCAAGATTCTTATATACTTTGAACCTACTAGTTATTTTGCTTGTTTTTCAGTAACTAAACATGTGTCATAATTGTAGCATCGATGAGTGTCATAAAGTAATGCCTGACACTCATGGATTGGTCCACACACTTCAGTATGTACTAATTCCAATGGCACTCATGCTCTGCATGCAAATTTAGGAAAGGTACAACGTGTTTGCTTGCCTTTCCTGGTTTTTCAGGATTGTCCTTTGACATCCAGCCAATCCACTCTAAAGCTTCTGTACTTCGTCATAGCTTAGATGTCCTATCTGCCTTTGCGACAGTTCAATTGATTGAGTAGATTCCTGAGTGTCTATTGCTTGGCACTCCACTGTGTCAAGGCTATATAGTTGTTGGTACTGGGTAGCTGTGGCAATGACAGTCCCTTGTTGGTTGTACACAATGTGGATTCTCTATCCTCTCCACTCAAGAACATTCACAGCAATCAGGTTGGCTCCTAGGTTAGGTACAAAAAGTACGCCTTCCACGTCAGTGACAACGTCCTTGCCTCTCACTCTTGGGCAGTGTAATAGTTCCAACATGTGTAGTGTATAAGATCTTGCCTCCCATTCCCGGACCACTTATCTTCATAAGCCATTTGTAGTGTTATCCAAATATAAACTGTAATTTTCCAGTGGATAACAGAATAAACATGTGATTCCACTGCTAGACCAATTGTCCTTATACTGTAGTTCTGTCTACATCTTCAAGACTTGGATTGTCATCTGGGCTAGTAGTGACCTTCCACAATTTTTCCTGCTTTAACTGCATTTTCATGGCAAACTTTCATGTACAGTGTCAGGATGCGGCCTGTGATCGGCCACTACTCACCTTCGCACCAGCGTTGTTGGGCTTAGGTGTTCAGTCGCTGGGAGTGGAGGTGAGTGGTGTCTGAGTAGTCTCCCTGGGGTCTGCTAGGGCTTTTGAGCTTGCGTCCTGGTTTCTGGGGTGCCGGGCATGGGCACAGCCATGTTGGTCCATATCACCTGACTAGTCTCTACCAATGGTAGCCCTGTGGTCACTCAGCTGATCCTCTGACCAGCTACCCAGGGGTATTTAAGTCTGACTCCAGGAAGAGGAAACTGCTGTTCAACTTCGCTGTTCCAGTGACTGTGAGACTCTCCAGTGTTGTTCTGTGTTTTTCCCTGCACAGTGTTGCTTCAGCCTATTCACAGTTTTCCAGGGTTACCTGTATTAGCTTCCATGCTAAACTCTCAGTCTGAGACTTTAGTGCTCTCTCAGAAGTCCAGTGTTTTATGTTATTTTTCCTGTGTGTCTTGTAGTGTGCTGCTAGCCTCTACTGCAGCTTCCCTGTGTTACTGAGGTGTCAGGTTTCCTGCTAATTTCTAGTTAGTTCTCAGCTGGATCTATAGCAATACCCAGTACATGCCTGTGTCCACTTCTTTCTGTGTCTCTCTGTGCAAATCAGCGCCAGAATCTGTAGCAGTTCCCAGTACATTTCCCTGTGTTCTCAAGCAAGCCTGCGACTAGGATCTCTTCATTCTCAAGTTAATTTCCAGTGTTCAAGTATTCCGTTCATCACCAGTGTTCATGTATTTAGTTCATCACCAGTGTTCAAGTTTTCCGTTCATCTTCAGTGTTCAAGTATTCAGTGCATCTCCAGTGTTCCAGTATTTAGTTCATCTACAGTGTTCAAGTATTTACTTAATCTCCAATATTGCAGTATTCAGCTCATCTTCAGTATTCCAATATTTCAGTTCATCTCCAGTGTTCAAGTATTCAGTGCATCTCCAGTGTTCAAGTATTTAGTTCTTCTCTAATGTTCAAGCATTTAACTCATTTAATATCCGGTCTTCTGCCGCTCCCAGGTACCTGTTCAGAGGGCCGCGACCTGCTCACTTGGTGTAGCAAAACTCAGATCCCGACTGGAGGGGTCACTGGTGAAGACCACCAAGTGGGTTAGACTCCGCGCCTCTGGGCAGGTCTAGCCAAACCTGGGTTTGGCCACAATAGGGAGACCTAGCCATCACTCACCTGCTTATTCCCTAGCCACCCTAACCCCCTCACTTTTGTCCTCACCTGAGGATTTCCCATACGGATCTTTACGTATAGTAGTTTTCAGCATCTGTCAGCTTTTCAAAAGGCATGCTGCTCCCTGCACTGTACATTTATATCATATTGATGAATAGCGCGTTTCATGATTGGATTGATGCACTCACATGGTTGATTGATACGCTCACTCTCCCATTGGTGGCTGGGAACACAGAGATTGTCCACACAGCCTTTGGATCAACACTGACCCGTAACAATCAGTTCCTTCTAATCAGCTGCATAATAAGAGTACCAGCAGCTTGGAGGAAAGAGGACTTTGGGTCTGATTCGGCTTGGATTGCAGTTGCTAATACGCATGCAACTGGCCAATAGTTGTGTACTGCGCATGAGCAAACCAGGCAATGCGATCGGGACTGCGATCGCAGTGACTACGCAGACTGATCGCAGAGTGATTGACTGGAAGTACAGTTTGTGGGTGGTGATGAGGTGTGGTCGGCGAAACGCAGGCATGCCAGTGCGTTTGAACGCTGTTGCATGATGGGCGTGCATAAATTATCCACTGTGGTTCTCTAAGCAGCCTGAGGCCTTATAGCGTGAGCTGAAGTTAGCAATTTCTGAGTAAGGTCTGACCTTGTGCAAGTGTGCGTGAGGCTGTGATGATACTCGAATGTACCGATGTTTTCGCAGTCTTGCTAAACATTACGGATGTGTCTAAGATAAAGTGGGCATCCTTATATAGTGCTGCGGCGGTGTAGTGATCGCAATGGTTTAGCATACTATCACAGTTGAACTGCGTGCGTAATCGCAGCTGCGATCGCAATGGCGATCCTTGCTGAATCAGGCCCTTTGTCAGCTGTAAAGTGTGGACATCACAGGGACAGGATATGGATTGATATACTGTTTGGACATTCAATTACTAACTTATAAGACATTCTAACACCTATTATCAACTTGGAGCCATTAGTAACAAACTAATAATACTTAGACTAACCAAATTACAACAAATGTGGATTTATTTTACTATATAACTAATGTGCATCTAACCAAATATTGACAACAAATATAACATTGTTTCTAAGGTTAAAATTGTGAATGTTTTTAACCATTGCCGGATGTGTGTTATTAATGACTATATGTATTTTTTTTTATAGTTGTTATATGGCCAAATTTGTTTTTTATAATTGATTTTTATTTTTGTGTTTAATAAAATGTTGAACAGTACTTCTGCGGTAAACTTAGGGATGATTCAGAGATGGACGCTCGCAGCTGCGATTTCACACAGAACGCAGCTGTGAAAATATGCTAAAAGTTCCAAAGCTTACCAGAGCATAAGGACGCCCACCACTGCCTTGTCATAGGCGGACAAGGTCACTGTACAGGTCCGATGCCTGCGCAGTTGCTGAGTAAGGCCACCTGCTTGGGGAATACTTCACCATATTAGCTTTCTGATATCTTTACCTTTACATGTAAATCAGATGCAGAGAGAGTGTACATCTGGATCTGGAATAAAGGAAATAAATTAATTGGAGCAGAATTGATATGTACAATGAACTATTGATACCTTGCCACCCTTCCTGCAGAATCAAAAATCTGCTCACATAACATCTTATTTTTGAAAACTGAGATTGCGTAATTCTCGTGACTTTCAAAATGTTGAAGTCCAAAAAGCAGCATTCTCCGGGGATGATGCAGAGTTGTAAGTAAATGTGTATATTACTCAATAGAAATGAGTATGCTTATAGCCCCTGTCGGCACAACAGTTCCTGTGTGAGTCGGCTGTGTCTAGTGTCTTTCTCGCTCAAAATGTGCAGCTTATTCGCAAAACAACATTGCTAGATTACACTGATTAATATGATGTGTGACATTTGTACATCAGTGTTTGACTAAGGGGGGTATTCAATTAAGGTGCGAAAGGTTGCCGATGACATCATTTTTGCCTATTTCAATTATCCCCGTATTCAATTTCAAAGACTTTTTGCAAGTTCAAAAAGTCTTTGAAAAAAAACGGGGATAATTTTTCAACATGTTTTACATGGCGAAAAAAAGTGCAGAATTGGGGTTTAGGGGTGCAGGCTTAAAAAAATAGCATGCACCCCGGGGAATAGCCCCTAAAAACGAACTGTGTCAAAAAAAGTTTTTTTAAAAAAAAAATAGGGACACCCCAAAATAATTATTTTAATTTTGGGGTAAAACAAAAATAAAATGGGGAACAGTGTTTAAAAATAGCACAATAGGTTCAGGGGTATTCTGTAAGTATGTGGCAGGTGTTTTCTAGGATAGGCTATTAGCGGCAGGTGCATTTTTGCAGAATTTTTTAAAAATTAGTTTAGAGACTTAAAAATATGGTAGTACCCATTTTCATGTACCCCAAATTTGATGGGACCACTTTTTAAAACGAGAAAAAAAAAAACCTGTGCTCTTCTGCATCACTTCTTTAAAAACACCTGCTGCGGCTATTTAAAAGTGCAGAACACATTTTGCAGGGATAAACGGGAGTACCCACAGTGATCCCCCATGTCTGGACATCATTAGAGGGGTCCCTGGATGAATTCCCAAAAATTCCCCTATTTTTCCCGATACTTACCTTTCCACCGGCTCCTGTTTTCGCCGGCTCCAAATTGAATACGGGGACAAAGCGGTCACGCGCCCGATACTTTATCCCAAGAAAAGCTCCGATGTGGAGCGGAATGTCCAGCACGGACGTTTCACTCCAATATTGAATACGGGCCATAGTCTGAATCTGTGTAAAAAGGGCTCCGGTGTGAGAGGCCGCGGCTTTTCCTCACACCGAGTTCTGTTTTGCTTCATCTGCCCCTTTGTATGTATAAAACCAATTCATGTGCGGGTTGTATCGGGTGTCTAGCATCATATGATGTACAGACAAACAGTAAGTGAGGACACATCTGTTGATTAATACATCAGACTCGAGCTATTACAAAAAAAGGAAGACTCTCAATGATGTTGAGCAAACTTCAATGGAAAATAAAAATATTCTGCAGTTTCTAAAGAAGGAAACAAATTTTCTTCACTTACTACAGCAATACTGCATAAAGGATTTATTAAGAAATTATACATGGGATACATCTCTGCACATGCTATGGCTGACGTGGAATGTGGCATGACCAGTATAGATGGAATCCTCCCTCTCGCTACGTAATGCATTTGAATAGCATCTTTAATCCACCTGTCTATAGTTATTCTAGAAGCAGCTTTGCCCCTGTTGTCTCCTGCAACAAACAGGTTGTCCACATTCTTGGATGCCTGAGTGCAACTGACATACAGTTTCAGGAACCTATAGACAGTAGTTAAAAGTGGTGTAGGTATCCAGTCAGGAAGCCGACTGTCGAAATGCCGACAGCCGGCTTCCAGACTGTGCAATTCCAACAGGGGACTAATGATAGGCGTCAAAATCCCGACGCCTATCATTATCCCTACACCGGGAGTCCGACGCCCGGCATACCGAACGAAGGAACAGTTTACAAACAAGAGAAAATTACTTTGATTGAAAGTGCTTCTGGTCCATTACTTTTGGCACATCGTCCTTAGGGATTTATGGAATATAAACAGAGGGGGGAAGTGGAGCAGGTTACCTACTCCACTTCCACTAAACTTTCTCTCACTTGCCCTGCATACAAGTAGAAACAGGATAAAGATGCAGAGATTCCCAAATTATTCTAATATCTATATACATTTTTTGGTGGCGTGACCTAATATCAGTAGGTGTGGACTCCTTACAAAATGTTTTTGCTGGGCAAATATACAGGGGGGGATTGCTATCACCCCCTCCCCCCCTCTCCTTCACACAGCCAGGGAATACTGCATTGCTGATCAGCAGCCTTCCTGGTCCCATCGCAGCCCAGGAAACAGCAGCGTACACTGGGTTGAATTGGCATTGACAGGTAAGGGAGGGGAGGATGACGGACCCGGGCCACCGCTGGGCCCCTCCATCAAGCCTGGGCTCTGGTAATTAGTACCTGCCCCCCCCTCCTCGACGTCCTTCAAAACTTGTGAAATTAATGTTAAAAAAACCCCCCCATAAATTATATTCAGTGAATACTGGCCCTGATTCAGAGCCGGTAGCTCTGACTGAGCGCTCGCTCTGAATCAGGGCCGGTGTTTTTTTTTTTCAGAACGGCCTCCTGGCCGCTCGCATAGCTGTGGGTGACCACCCACAGCTATAGTGAGCGGCCAGGAAGATGGTTGCGATGGTCAAGACCATCACGACCATCGGGCTTGCGATGAGACCCTTGTGGTAGGGTCTCATTGCCACAAGCCACAGAGAGATTTCGGCTCTAACAGAGCCGAAATCTCTCCCACTGACATCACTCGTGATGTCAGTGGGGCCGACCCCAAACGGAGGCTTTCACATTGGAACGCCTCCGTTTGGGCAGCCACTCCTCCGGTCCGCCCACCAAAGGGGGCGTGCTGTCACTCAACATCGACAGCACGCCCCCTTTGTTGCGAGACCCAGAGCGACGGAGTGGCTGTCGCTATCCGGTTTCGCGCATGCGCACTGGCCCACCATCGACCCGGTTGCGAGCGCACAGATGTACGTCGACCCCCGTGTTTTGGTTTTGGATCTCCCTTGGTTTGGGATCTGGATTGGTTTTGCAAAACCTCACCTCCGTGTTTTGTTTTTTGGTTTTGGATCTGATTTTTTTCTTAAAAAAATCATAAAAACAGCTAAATTCACATAAAATGGGCCTGTTTTTGTTCCTACAGTATTATTAACCTCAAAAACATTTATTTACAGTAATTTCCAATCAATTTTGACCACCTCACAATATTATTCTTTTCATCTAGTTAAGGTCAAAAGTTTGCATCCAGCTAGCTGACGGGCTAAGCTAAGCTACACAGTGGGCGGCACTAACATGTGGCAGTTCAGCTTCCAATTTCCAACATGGATACAGTGTCTAGCATTGTCCTCAGTGCAGGAAACCAGCAGTGTCAGCAGAGTGGAGGTGCCAGCGGTGTCTTCAGTGCAGGTTTGCTTGCTGTTTCGGCAATTCGGGGGTTGCAGACGGTGTCCTCAGTACATGGAATGGCAGTGCTGTGGTGCTGGCAGTATTCTCAGTGCAGGGTACTGGCGTTGTCAGCAGAGAGCGGGGGTGCCAGCGGTGTCTTCAGTGCAGGCTTGCTGGCTGTGTCTGCAATGCAGGGGTTGCTGACGGTGTCCTCAGTACATGGAATGGCAGTGCTGCGGTGCTGGCAGTGTCCTCAGTGAAGGGTACCTGCGGTGTCGGCAGTGCGGGGGTGCCAGCGGTGTCTTTAGTGCATGTTTGCTGGCTGTGTCGGCAGAGCAGGGGGTTGCTGATAGTGTCCTCAGTACATGGAATGGCAGTGTGGGAGTCCTGGTTCTCAATGCAGAGTGCCGGCGGTGTCGCCAACATGGGGAAGCCAGTGGTGTCAGCAGCGGGGCTGCCGGCGGTGTCAGCAGTGGGGGTGCCAACTGCTGGTGTGCTGGGAGCGGGGGGTGCCGGCAGCAGGTGTATGTCGGCAGCGGGAGGTGCCGGCCGCGGGTGTGTCAGCAACGGGAACCAGCACCATCTTCTTTTTTTCCCTGCATTCAATGGGCTTAACGCTGACTAGCTGAGAGCCGTAACAGACGGCTCTGTCAGCCAATCAGCGTTTTGCCCATTGAAGGCAAAGGGATTATTAAAAATAGCCGCTCGAGGCAAAACCTTGAGATCTGACAGAGGATCGCAAGGTTTTACCTTGATTAGGGATCCGGGGCAGGAGGAGAGATCCAAGGGGGGCCTCAGATCGCCCCGGAACCCCCGAAGTTCGGGCCGGTCCTGTTCTCAGGGAAGTATAGTCTGAAGTATAAAAAATGGGTCAATTCAAATTGGAGTGAGGAGGGCGAGTCGCCCCATGGGGCTGTGAACGTAAATACAGGAGTCCGGCGATACAGAAAGTGCAGCATAGTTGTGTCAAATTGATTTGAGTCCATAGTTCTAGGCAAAAGGTGCAAGACACAAAACACACAAATAAGATAACGTGCTCTGCGCCTTACAGACACTCCTGGTTTCCCATCCCATATATAAGTGATTTTCCATCAACCCTGAGTCATCGTTGACCCTGGCTAAAGGACACAGGGGCCCATTTATCAAAGTCCTGTCCAGGATCAGAGGGGTGACCACTTCCTCCTGGGACAGAACTACACTTGTTCTTAAAAGGCAGAGACGCAGTACAGTAACTCGTCTTTTCTAATGCAGCTAATTGTGTTTACATGACTGGGCAGGGCAGGCAGCACGGAATTTGGAAAAGCAATAGATAAAATCAACTGCTTAAGTCAGAGGGAACAATTCAGCAAGTTATGGCAAAGCATTAATTCTTCATGTGACTCATTAGCATCGTTTTTCTGACCAAGAAAATAGCAAAACAACAAGTACAAATCTAAAGGAAGGAGGCATAAAGCACAGACCTGAGGCTTCCTTTAGCCATACTCTGCCCTATTGCCTATACCCCCTCCCCGGGCAGTGCCTGGGCGGCTCCCGAGTCCCTTCCCTTTATCACACCTCCTGGAAGCAATAACTGCAGTACACACACATGAAACAATTACTCCCTAAAGCAAATAACGGGAGGAGAGTAGAAAGAACGACTATTAGAAGCAGAATGCAGAGGTAGAAAGTCAGGTGGAGTGCACCGGCACTCAGGCAGTGCAGATCAAACAGGAGGCGGCATAACAATACTGGGAAGTAGTGACTGTGAGGGAGAGAACGTAATACAAAGGTACTCACAGTCTCACACCTTTATTAGTCACCACTAGTGCTGAGCTTCTGCTGACCTCTGTGCCTGCTGCTCCCCACGTTCAGTGTCGGGGTTGTTGCTCTCCCCCGGCGCCCCAGCCGTAAGAGGGGAACATGTGGTGGGATGAGAGCCTTCTTGTCCTCTTTAAGAGGAATCTGCAGCCGACTATCACCTACTGGAGCGTGTTCTTCAGTTTTGGATTATGCATAGCGTTCCTGGGTCCCACACTGCTGGACCTGCGGTGCCAGACACAGAGCAGCCTGCAGGACATCACCTGGGTCTTCTTCTCTCAGCAGTTCTGCCTCCTGGTTGGGAGTTCCTTGGTGGGGGTCGTGAAAAAGTCGTGAGTACACTATAGCATGCTTTGTTCTGTGATTTCCCTGAACAATGTTTTATTCACAGTCATAACCATTTTGTGGAGTTTATTATGTGATGACTACCTTATGATTAGAGATTAGTCAGGTGCCCTGTGCCCGCTTGGTACAACTGAATGCAACAAAGCATCTCTGGGCCTGATTCAGACGCGATCGCTCTGAGCGAGCGATGTTTTTCAATGTGCGCATGCGTACGCTCCCTATTGCGCGTGCGCGAACTAGTACGAGCGATCTGGAAACACTTGCTCGCTAAGCATACACAGCCCAGCTGAATGAGTGACAGGTCAAGCTGTTTGTGGGTGGTAACAGGGGCAGGCCACTGGAAACGGGGGAGTGGGGGTGTGAACACAGGCATGCCTGAGAATTTTAACGCCATTTCAGAGGCGTGCATAATTAATAGCCAGCGTCATAGGACACGTCACTTGGTTGAAATATACACTGAAGTGCTCGCAGTGCTTGCAGTAGGGCATGGTCATCCTCAAGCGCTGCAATCACATCCGTTAGTGCTCGATGAACCAATGGTTTCATGCATTTCCGGGAGATGATGTGCGCAAGTGGGCGTCTTAAGACAGGCTGGTGGGCGTCTACATACACAAAGTGATCGCTCACCAAGACATAGTGGGCGTGTTTATGACTTGCCGTGCAATCGCTTGCCTTGACGTCATTTCCATATGCTGTGAGCGAGCGATCCCATCTAGCGAGTGGGTATGAATCAGGCCCTCTGTTCTCTTTTCTCTATGCACATTTATGTACTTCTTTGCACTAATTAATAATCTCGTGGGATTCACGTGCACCGAATAAAATGGTTATCAAGAAATAAGTTACTCATTTTTTTAAGACAAGGGGGCCTATGTACCAAGCTGTTAGTTACATAAAATTGTGCAGTAACTGCAGTTTCATAATAATCAGCAGTACTGCGATTATTAGTACATAGACTCCAAGATCTTGATAAGATTAGTTACTATGGGGTCTGTGTGCTAATAATTTCGGTACTGCTGCAATTATTATGTATTCAGCTCGCAGGGGATATCTCCATCTTTAATGAAAATATCTTTGTACAAAGGAGAACTCGCAAGGACAGCGATTGCAGTAACCGCTGTCCCTGCAAGTTATATTCCCGGCAAATTAGAGGAGTCTTCACAGAAGTGAAAGACTGCTCCGGGGGAAGCTGACACTGCGCATGCGCATAGTGTCAGCTTCCGGAGCCAGCCGGGGGCTGCGAGAGAGAGGTCGAAAGCCTCCTTAGGCTTACAGTAGTTTACACCATCTGAAGAAACTAAACTACCGGGGCTAAACGGCAAAAAAATTTGTTTTTGGAGTTTAGTACATAGGAGTCAGATTGTAGTCCCCGTTGATAATAATAATGTATCTATCTCAAATAGAGGGCACTCGCCAAAGTAATTTAATTCTCAGAATATTTTGAATGGGTTACTTGATGCCATATAGTGCTGCAACGTTTCGATCGATCCGGACCTATATCAAGCTGTCCAAGAGTACAATAGTGAAAAGCAGATCCAAATAAATCCAGATAAATGCACTACTTTTTGCTGAAACTCTGCATGACGGATATTAGCTGTTGTATATATGAAAACAAAAACAAGAAGATGCTCCCTAATAATGCAGTATTGTTTGATTCTTTCCCTGTGTGCTCAAACTTAATAACGTGATATGGGGCCCCGTGCCAGAGATAAAATTAAATGGGCTTATCTGAAAATGATTGAAGTCTTTTCACCAAGTATGGAAATAATTTCTCAGCAGGTGACCTCAAAGAAACGTATACGTACAGTATGTATATAACATAACATAATACTGTTTTAAAGCTTTGTAGATTTTTTAAAAGTAAGTTCAAAACTGACAATTAGAAAAACGACAAAATCACATATCTCACACAAAAGATACTGGAAGCCAGCTAAATTGTTGTAGCGATCGGTTTCTCCTCCTGCCAGGATGAAGTGTACCAAAAGCAGTTGCAGCTGGAGCTCCCAGCTCCACCATTGATGCAGCTAACTGATGCGTTTTGTACTAGACAGGACTTTTGAAAGGGAAATAGGATGTGGGGGACTATCAACCCAGTATCCCTTAAATTGGACTTTTAATTAACCCAAGGAGATCACATGATATACAAAGAACAAAAGGTTTCTCACAATGCAAAGTTCTTTCTTACATGTTACAACACATTACAATCAAATACAAACAGCTATAAATAACAGAACAATAATGTTTTAAAATATCCACAATGTTTTAATATCCTTTAATATGTAGCTTTCTCCACAAGTACCAGTATATAGGAACATGAAAAATACATGAGGGAAATAGGATGTGTGGGTCTATCCACCCAGTGCCCCGTATGTTGGGTACACACTTGGCAATATATTGCTCATTCTATCGGCGAACAATTTATCGTGAGTACATCGGAGGATGTGTACATCTATGTCTGTGAATGACGTCGTTCACAGACATATCAGGTCGGCCCTGCAGCATGGCCGATGCTGATATATCTGAAAGATATATTGGTGCATCTGCAAGTGTGTACAGGTAACCTGCCTGTTGACTTCTCAACTGGGAGGGCAAATTTATCGGGTGGCGATTGGTAATTGTGTATAGCTTACCCATAATGCCAACCGGGAGGCTCCCGATTTTTTGGGTAAGCCCCCGCACCCCCGGAAGGGTAAACATTTCTTCCGCATTCTGCCCACTTCCTAGTGAAGAGGGCAGAATGGTGAGAATTTCCGCGGCGATCACAGGTCCCCGTGTAGGGGGCGGGGCTTAATGACGTGATTCTCCATGAATCGCATCATTTAGTCCCACCCCTATTTGACGTGAAGGGGGCGGGGCTTAATGATGTGACCCGTCAGGCCCCCATCACAGCCCATCTGCTTATCCTACCCAGGCTTCTCCCGGGGAGGACAATCAAAAGATTGACACCTATGAGCTTACCAATAAGCTGTTCTGATGGTGGATCAGTCTACAGAACGATCCGTCGTTTAAATGTGTACTGGGCATTATTAAACAGGGCTTTCACATGATACACAAATTACATAAGGTTTCTCAAGTTCTTTTTTTACACATTACAACTTACCACAATAAAATAGAACAGCAATAAATAACATAATAAAATTTTTTTATAAAAATATCCATAATGTTGTTATATCTTTTAATATGCAGCTCTCTCCATAAGTACCAGTATATAGGGACAGGAATATTACATGATCTTTACCCCTAGTAATATGGAATTACTATATAAAATATAGAATAGCACACTCATTTCTACTGTTTATTACATTTGTGTTTTTTCTATGGTCTTCTCTGCGAGCTTTCTAAATAAAGAATTAAAAAAAAAAAAAAAAAAAGAATAGCACACCCAAAATGGCACATATATCATATTAAATAAACTCTGGATGCCTTAGATCGCATGTTAAGTCCAGTCCAAGATGGCCGATATCACCTGACCTATAAATATACTTAATTTATCATAAAAAAAATTGCTATATTCCACAGGAAAAATAACACGACGGCTCCCAATTTGATATTTGTATAAACCCTTTTTTTTTTTTTTCAAATTTAAAGAAATAAATATACTTGATTTGTCATCAAAAATTGCTATATTCAATAGAAAAATGATACGGCAACACTCAAAAAATTGCTACATTCAACAGGAAAAATGACATGGCAACTCCTAATCTGCTATGTGTATAAACCCTTCTTTTTTTTATCAAACTTCAAAGGGGACATATAAATATACTTAATTTATCATATAAAATGATTCATGTAGAGAAATCTGCTTTAACATGAAGCAGTTTACAGAAAAAATTATAAACAAAGACATGTCCTAAATAAAAAGTGCCACTTCAAATGCTTATTATGTAAGGCGCTGCATAACCCTTGTGGCACCATATAAATAAAGGATGATAATAATAATAATAATAATAATAATAATATATTTATGTTACTTTGAATTTTCATTGAAAAAAAATAAGGTGTATGAAAATATCAGACTAGGTATGCCATGTCCTATTTTCCTATTGAAAATTTTAATTTTTGATGATAAATTGAGTGCAGTATATTTATGTCTCCTTTGAAGTTTTACTTTCAGGTGATGTCGACAATCTTGGCCCAATTCAATATGCAATCTACAGTAGGTCATCCGGAGTGTAATTATTATGATATATATGCCATATTTTGTGCTATTTTCCTATATAGTATTTTCTGATGAATAATCAAGTATACATTTGTCTCCTTTAAAGCTTGATATAAAATAGGGTTTATACAAATATCAGACTGGGAGCTGCCATGTCATTTTTACTTTTGAATATAGCAAATTTTTGTGAGTTGCCATGTAATTTTTTTCTTTTGAATATAGCAATTTTTGATGATAAGTTAAGTATATTTATAGGCCTCCTTTGAAGTTGCACTTTTAGGTGACGTCGTCCATCTTTACCCGGACTGAACATACGATCTAGTGCATCCAGAGTTGATTTATTGCGATATATGTGCCATTTTTTTGTGTGCTATTCTCCTATATAGTACTTTTTGATGAAAAATCAAATATATTTTATGTCTCCTTTGAAGTTTGCTAATATATAGGGTTTATACAAATATCAGATTGTGAGGTGACATGTAATTTTTCCTGTTGAATATAGCAAATTTTGGGGAATTGCCAGATATTTTTTTTTCTGTTTAATATATTAAGTTTGACGGCAAATCAATTATATTTATGTCTCCTTTGAAGTCTGATTAAAAAAAAGTGTTTATACAAATATCAGATTGGAAGCTGCCATGTAATTTTTTCCTGTTGAATATAGTAATTTGTGATGATAAATTAAATATATTTATATGTCTCCTTTGAAGTTGTACTTTCAGGTGACGTCGCCATCTTGGACTGGATAGAACATGCAATCTAGGGCATCAGAAGTTTATTTAATATGATATATGTGCAATTTTGGGTATGCTATTTTCCTATATTTGATATAGTAATTCCCTATAGCTAGGGGTAAAGATCATGTAATATCCCAGTTTCTATATACAGGGCCGGCAACAGAAATCACAGGGCCTGGTATACATTTTTTTAGGCCCCCCCCACCGGGAGGAAGGGAGGGGGGAGAGAGAGAGAATAAAAGAAAGAAAGAAAACATACATCTAAATTAAGTCGGGAGGACACTGAACTGACCTCTCTGCAGCAGGTAACTTCCCGGACAGCAGGCAAAGTAACGGAGACCAGGACCGTATGGAGTCATTCTGACTCATTACAGCAATGCTGTCAATGCCGCTGTGGGCACCTGTTCCGTCAGTGATGCAGCGTGCCTGCATTGCACCATGCATCGCAGCAGCAGCAGAGCAGCCAGCAGTTAAATGTATTTGTCTGTGGGCCCTACAATCTCGGGGCCCGGTGCGGCTGTGCCCCTAGTCCTCCCCTGTTTCCAGGCCTGTCTATATACTGGTACTTGTGGAGAGAACTACATATTAAAAGATAATAAAACATTGTGGATAATTTTATAAAACATTATTGTTATGTTATTTATTTATTATATTATTTGTTTATATTTGATTGTAAATATGGCCCGTATTCAATTAGTTTCGCGTACCCACGATTCGCCCTATTCAATTCCAAAAGACGCGAAAACAGACATGCGAAGTCAGAACAGGCGAAAAATGTCAGATTCGGGGAAAACAGCCTCAACCCCCCAAAAAGATGCAGAAACATTGGGGATCAATGTAGTAATGCCCGATTAGCCCTAATGAAACTGTTTGGGGTACTTAGGTTAACAATTGTCTCTAATTAGCGTCTTTGCACAAGTGGTGAAGTATAGCATTAAGCAGTTTTTTTTGGAGAAAATAAGTAGTCCTGTCAAATTGGGGGTACTTGAAAATGGGTGCTAGCATATTTAAAAGTCACTAAAGTGAAGTTCTAATGTAAAAAACGCACCTTCAGCAAGCACCTGCAATCAAAAAACACCTCCCCATTCTTGCAAACCCCCCCAAAAGTCTATTTAGCTAGTTTTTAAGTTTGTACCCCCATTTTGCACATTTTCACTCCCTTTTTCAAAGTGCTTTTTTGGTGTGTTCCTCTCATTTTTTTAAGTTTTTTTTTACGCAGTTATCCTTTAGGGGGCTGTTCCAAGGGTGCTGAGTGTTTACCCCACCTTTGCACCCCAAAATAGCGATTGTGCACTTTTTTTCTCCACCTATTCAGAGGCAAATCTTTTTCGCCTATTACATTGCATTGTGTTTTCACGTACGCGAAAAGCGGATGGAATTGAATACGGAGATAAGTTTCCGCCTGGCGAAAAAGTCGCAATCGGTGATACTTTTTCGCGGATCACGGCTTTTCGCTTCAAATTGAATACGGGCCTATGTTGTAACATGTAAAAAAGAACTTTGTAGTGTGAGAAACCTTATGTTATTTGTATATCGTGTGATCTCCATGGGTTAATTGAAAGCCCTATTTAAGGGACACTGGGTTAATAGACCCACACATCCTATTTCCCTTTGAAAACTTCCTGTCTAGGACGAAACGTGTCAGAAACTCCATCCACGGTGGATCTGGGAGTTCCAGCTGCTACTGCATTTGGTACACCTCGTTAAACCAACTTATCTGGCTTCCAGTATCTTTTTGTCAAGTTCTTTTTATTGTGAGTTTTAAAACAGTATTAAGCTATGAGATATATACGTATATGTTTGCTATGAGGTCATCTGCTTAGAAAATACTTGGTCCATACTTGTTGAAGTGACTTCAATATTTGGGTGCGATGCACTAATGTACGCCCAATAAATGCGCTGAATAACAGCTCCTATCACAGAGTTCTAAAAAAAATGAACGCCGTTATTCATCAACCCACATATGGTAGAGAGCTCCAAGCGTCAGTCTTACCTTTTTGCGATCTCCCCCCGGCTGATGGCAAGTAACAACTGCACATGCGTGAGGCAGAGCTCTTCAGTAGTCCCAACGTATGTCCTTTTTACATATGGATCAGCAAAAATCTAATTTATAACACTGATTTTTTTTTTAAACCTATACCTTGCGTTAATATTGTGTGAATACCCAATACTATACGGGTATAATCACAATGGTGTGATAACTATACTAAATTTTCCGCACTATCGCCTCCTCCGAATGACGATGTTTTAACCAGTCACATGAGGGATCTTGTAACGCCGCCCACGATGATGCATATACCCGGAAGTCGGCCACCTCATTATACAGGGAATTTAGAAATGGGGTATGGAAATAAACACACACACCACCACCCTTGCTCTCCCCTATTATATCTTCCATGTGTCCCTTCTGCTTTCTCTTGCCTCTTTTCTTTGTCAGTCACTCTCCTCTTACCTCTGATCTCATATCTTCATGCCAGGTAACCCTCTTACACCCCACATGCTCTCCATTGTGTCTGAATACCTTCGTCTCTCTCTCTCCTTTACTTTCCTCCTGCACCTCTCACTGCCTGCTACCCTTTCAGCCCATGCATCCATCTCACCCCCTGCACTTCTCACTGCCTGCTTCCCTCTCTCACCCCATGCACCTCTCACTGCCTCCTTCCCTCTCTCATCCCCCCCACAATTCTCACTGCCTGCTTCCCTTTCTCGCCTCCTGCACCTCTCACTGCCTGCTTCCCTCTCTTACCCCCTGCACCTCCCACTGCCTGCTTCCCTCTCTCATCCCCTGCACCTCTCACTGCCTGCTTCCCTCTCTCATCTCCCCACACTTCTCACTGCCTGCTTCCCTCTCTCACCCCCTGCACCTTTCACTGCCTGCTTCCCTCTCTCATCCCCTGCACCTCTCACTGCCTGCTTCCCTCTCTCACCCCCTGCACCTCTCACTGCCTGCTTCCCTCTCTCATCCCCTGCACCTCTCACTTCATGCAACAACAGAGGTGGCATTGTGTGGAGATGGCTGGCGACACATCTCTGATCGGGTCTGGGACAGTATCTGGTCATTGTGACACCCGGAAAGTGGCACAACGAAGGTCAGTAAAGAACATTACTTATCCGAAGCTAAACCGTCAGAGGATACCTGCTACTATTCTATACTGATCTCCGTTGTGTCATTTGCCGAGTCATGTGCCACAGCCGGAGCTGAACGGGGACTTTGATTTCAACAATGATCCATCTGCTGTACGCTGTTGTTGAACGGAAGCGCTGCAGCCTTGCCTAATCAGCAGTGCTGTGAAATGAATGACCGCTCTGTGAAAGGAGCTAATACAGTCAATAAAGGATTTTTTGGTGAGACCAACACCAGATTTTTTCCTACTGATACCAGCATCACAGGAGGTGTACAAATGAAGCCGGAATCCCACTGGTAATTAACACAGAGGCTCCTATGTTTAGTAGGATTTATAACTATTCATCTCCCCCAATTTGAACAGAGATTCTGGAATATTTATAGAGGCAAAAACATTCCTTTTACTCCAATTGGAGGTTTTTAAATATTTATTGTATTTGATTATCAGAAAAAGGTCATATTAGAGGCTTATAAGCGTGTGTAACATTTGACATTTTCTAGATACAATTGATGTGAATTAAATTTTCTCTTTTACATATATATCTATATATTATATTTTATATAAAATCATTTTTATTATAATAGTGTTGTCTTGACTATTTCTTCTGCCATGCCCAAGTTTTAAAATTTTTATTTTACATATAGTTTTACGTATATAGATATATTAGCTGACGTACCCGGTGTTGCCCGGGTTTAAATCTTCAAGTTATTAAGTTCTATTGTGTGATGTTGTGCAAATCCATCCAATGGAAGGCCCAGAACAGGCTCCCTGGGTCAAAGTTCTGCCTGGCGCACTCCCCTGTGAGGTCCGACTGGGACCCCATTAGGCATCCCAGACCAATTGCCACCCCTCTGTGAAGTTTACATCCAAATCCATTCAGTGGAAGGCCCAGAACAGGCTCCCCGGGTCAGTGTTCTGCCCAACGGGAGGCGCAGCACCAATGTTGTAATTGTATTGTGGCTTGTTTATAAGTTTTCTTGTGAGCCCACACAGGCTCATTAGGTGGCTGCAGCTGATGGTTATTTATACAGACATCAGCGCCCGGTTACATTTTTTTATTCTTTGGTATTTTGTTTTTAAAAAATGCATTAAATGACTAATATGTGCAGATTTTTTTATTAAAATGTATAAAAAAAGCAAACTTTTCATTTTATTACAAACAAATATAGGTTAATTTGGGGTCATTTTAGGCCAATAAATAAAAATAATAAAGCATTTATTTATCATTTAAATACTTTATTTAAATTTGGGGTGCAAACATTAATTTGAGGCCATTATTGGTTAACAACCAATAATAACATGTAATTGTTGGACCAATTAGGCTAATGGAAGTGTTCAATTTGCCTAATTAGTCATTAGAAAGGGGGTGTCCAATGGGTTTTGATGGTATCCCCTACATTTGTAGCTTAAAATAGGGATTTTCGATTTCTTTAGACCTGCTCTGGGGCTGCGAGGATATAGCTGCAGAATTCCTACAGAAATTATTGCAACTGATATTCCACCCAGCAATTGAATAGGAAAAACCCTGCAGCTGTGGGAAAAACTGCAGCTGCTGGGTTTTTCACAATTTTGCCTGCAGAAGGCTAATTAGCACTGCAGACTGTAGGTTTCTTTATTATCAATGGGGACTATGGTCTGACCCCTATGTATCAAACTCCGAAAAGCTTTGCTTTACGGAGTTTGGCCCCGCTGGTCTCCAGCATTCTCATATGGCTTAAACTGCTTTATGCTTATGGAGCCATATTTGCAAGAAAGGGAACTTACGATCCCTCTACCCCACAGCCTCCACCTGGCTCCAGAAACTGACACTGTCTGCATGTTCAGTGTCAGTTTTTCCTGGAGGAATCTTTCACAAATGTAAAAGTCTCCTCCAAAATGCCAGGGAAGTAACTGCGAGTTACCTTAAGTATCTAGAAGGGACATTTATGTACAAAATGAAATAGACCGTTGTGAGACGGACTGTTAATAATCACGGCACTACTGATTATTAATAGACCTCCTAATTGTAAATGAGATTGAATAAGAAATGATCAGGAATGTTCTCAGGTAGTCAGGAGACAAGGGCATTTCTAGAGAGGAGGGGGCCCCTGTGCAGTCTCCGACACGGGCCCCCTCCTCTGTGCCCGGCGGCCGGCAGCGCACTGATCTGTGCTCGGCCAGCGCCGGAGTTATAGACTCTGGGCACTAGAGTGTGCCCAGAGTCTATAGTGTATGCACAGATCACCGGGAAAATGGCTGCGACGGCCATTTTCCCTGTACTGCGCATGCGCAAACGACGGGAAAATGGCCACCGCGGCCATTTTCCAGTCATTTTACAGCGCCGGACGCCAGCGCCGACGTGGGACTCCGGAGAGGTAAGTAATATTATGGGTGTGCGGTGTGGGGCCCCCCTGGATCCAGGTACCCATGTTCCCCGCACACCCTGCACCCACTATAGATACGCCCCTGTCAGGAGATGCTGGTACTATAAGTCAGCACTAGTCTGGTTTTGTATGTCTGTTTGCCAAATCAGTTTCAGGACATATCCAAACTGAGACACAAGTCCTGTATTAAAGATGACAGCCTGTAGGGTACTACTGTAAGTCAAAAGGATTTAATATTGGAAAAATGTGGACAGAAAACTGGCACACCTAAAAGTGAACTTTAGCCTCTATAGTAACAGGTTCAACCCAAAAGGCTCAAGATAAAGAAATGTTAAGAAAATTGCAATAAATGGTGCTGTCACTATAGAACAATGAGAAACAGATAAATAATGGAAGAAGAAGAAAACAAAAGGAGGAGGAGGAGGAGGAGGAACTTCGATGATGAGGATCCAAATTCAGATTCCAAGTATTTGAAAGAGAGTAACTGGACCGGTGGAGCTTTTCTTCTTTTACACCGATGGGGGCTAGGCCGGCAAGCCACACCTCCTCAAAAGTGGCTAGCAACACCCCTTTATATTTGTCCTGACGCCCTTCAGTGGGCCCTTACCATTGCATTTTCCCTTCATGTCCCAGCCCAACACTGTAGTGGCATCGTAATTCATGTCCACAGTCTGGTCTTGTTATTGATACTTAAACTTTGTAGTACTGGTATAGTGTACAGCAGTGGATTGGCTAATACCTGGAGCAGCTAGTCTCATATGGCACGATCGGGATACATTGGGGGTTGCTGCTATACTTAGGTAGGATCTGCACTAGCTATACTGTCTAACTTGGGTAAACTACACAATGAAAGTATAACCAACCACCACATTAGTCAAACTACACCTGCGCGGTTTGTCACACTCATTTTTTTATATTGCATTGCGCTGATAGAGACAATAGCTTGTGTTAAATGTTGCTAGCCAGCCCCTGGCGACAAGGCTGCTACTGTAAATCGCTTCATCATGGCATTACATCATGGGGAAGAACCACAATGACATAATGCGTGGCAAAATATCCACGCTCCTCCCACCTGGACCGCCCCAAATCTACCAGAACACAGTAAGAAAAGTTAGGTCTGACTTACATCAGATTATCTGATGTACTTACCAGAAGCCGTGCCATTGCAACCAGGAAGACATGACATGATCACATTCTTCTGTTACTAAGTAAATGTCATGATGTTCACAAACACTTCATTGTCTGACTTGGGGAATAACTGAAGAGGCAGGTGCTGTACTGAGGAAATAAGGGGATGAAATAATTTAAAAGAGGCAACCAAAAGAGGTTTATATGGACTTAACGCTTAAGTATTATATTTAAATAGAAAGCTATCAATGAAATATGAGGGTCTGTTTGATCAGACATAAAAACTGTAGGAGGAGACTTGAAAGAGTACTTTGGTCTATTGTAAAATTATATGAATACATTTAGTGGTCAATTTATTAAATGGCGAAAAGCACTATTGCAATTGAATATGGGTGTTTTCGCTGTCAAAAGGGCTTTTTCATGCTTATGCAACAAAGGGTTACTCCTGGAGGTAAAACTAAATTACATGGGTTAGTATTGGGCACCCTAATATTTGTCAGTGTCCCTCACATGACACTACTGTGCTAGCTACATGTGTGCCATGATTTCTGCTGGCAGTGACAGGAAATATTACATTTGGAACCAAGCAATCTCGCCCCAGATCTTGAAAGCTGGATTCTTTGCTCCAACAGGAATCTCACCTGAGGTTATCAGATTCTTTATTTGGGAAACCCCTGCATTATAATAAATCTGTTGGCTGTATTTTGTAACATTGTTACTTTAAATGTACCCTTACCTCACAACATTTATGCTGGCATCAATTCTATTGTCTAGCATATCATAAATTATAAATACATCACATGTTCTTCTCATACTGTATGTGTACCTGTATTTATGTGTCATGAGCACCTAACACTTGGTTGCTTTGTTCTGTTGCTTATCTGGGTGTTATGGTCGCTAGTGTAGCAATGTCTATTATCCTTGTCCTCATCCTGTATTGTATTGTACTGTAAGTCACTGGTCAACCTATTTGTTTACCTGAGTAAGGCGCTGCGGAACACTTGTGGCGCCATATAAATAAATGATAATAATAATAATGATATTGAACCATGATTGGATTTTCAAGGAAGATCCAGACTGCTGTCTTTGCAACTCCTTATTGGTTCACCACAATGGCCCCTGTTTGGTGCAAAGCGAATTCACTCATATTCGCTTTGCCTATCAGTGGAAACAAGGCCCAAACGACACCCATAAAAGTGGAAATTACCTAGGTGAGTGTCCCTCTTCATCTCCTTATCAGCTGCCTTCCATAGATGTATGACAGGTAGCCTGTGCTTTGGGATTCCCTATTATAATTCAGAGGCATGAGTGTGGTGATATCTGGGCAGTGCCTGGCCAACCAGTCCAAATGCCCCTGAATTCATCCATATTGATCCATCGCTGGGTGAGCAACATCCTGTCACAGTATTTGGTGTTTGCCGTGGTCTCTTTCTTCTTTGATCTCAGTGTCTTCTTTTTTCTCCACGCCACATTCCAGCACCATCTTGCTTCTCTTCCATCTTCTTGCATCTAAACGCCAATCAGCACATAGATGCCTCTATTGTCAGACTAACCAGCCCTCAAAGAGCAACTATTCATATAGCTGCTCAAAGAGGGTGGGCTGATGGTTTAGCAAGAGGGTCCTTCTTAGGCCGTTGTGGCAAGTCCTGATTGGTTTACTGCGATAACCACTGATTCCTGCTAACCAAATTTACTCAGATTCACTTTGCCACTACAAGCACAGCCTGTGAGCGCTACTGCATAATGTTTTTCAATTATTATTATTATTTTTTTTTAAATCTACATTTAAATGCCTTTCATTATTATCCTTTATTTATATGGTGCCACAAGGGTTCCGCAGCTCCTAACAAAGGGCCTTATTCATTATCGATCACAACTGTGATTATGCACGCAATCAGCTGATTGTTGCATTCTGGTCATGCGAACGCTTCGCAGTGCTCGTGCGCAAAACAGCCAATGCGATCGGGACTGCGATCGCAGTGAATACGCAGACCCATCGCAGAGTGATTGGCAAAAAGTGCCATTTGGGGGTGGTAACGGGGGTGTTGTCAGCGAAGCGCAGGTGTGCCAGTGCATTTGAACGCCATTGCATGGGAGTGCATAAATTATAAACTGCGATGTCATACGCAGCTTGTGTACTCACTGCGTGCGACGAGGTTAGCAACTCCTGAGTAAGATCAGACCTTGTGCTAGTGTGTGTGAGGCTGCGATGGTACTCAATGGTACCAATGTTTTTCGCAGTCTTGCTAAACTTTACGGATGTGTTAGGTAAAGTGGGCTTCCTTATGTTGTGCTGTGACTGCATAGGTTTCGCAGTGGATTAGCATACTATCGCAGTGAGACTGCGTGCGTAATCGCTATTGCAATCGCAGTTGCGATATGTAATGAATCAGGCCCAAAGTACATAAACAAATAAGCAAAATCAAGTAAACAGTGACTTACATTACGAGACAATGCATGACAAGTACATGGTTCATAAACATTTCCTAAAACTCAAATAAGCAGCAGGGAGGCAGAAACCAAGGGTAGGTGTTGTGTTAGTATAAATAAGGGAAGGGAAATCACATGGGGGAAGAGGACCCTGCTTGTGAGAACGTACATCATAAAGGGCAGGGATAGACAGACGGGTTGATCATTGCCACATTCATTATACTGTTAAATGCTTTAATCAGTAAGACACATTTGCCATACTATGCTGAGTTGCACACATGTAATTGTCTTTTGTTTAACACATTTGACATCTGTTTTAGATGTAAATCGTTCGAACTCAGCTTCAGCACCAATATGTTCCTAAAGAGAGCAGGCAATGCTCCCACAGGTGCGCATACAAGAAGAGTTGTGATCATGGAAATTGCGTCATTATATAGACGAGACCACTTTAGTTAACAATTAGCGGTCTGTGGCATAATTCTAATTTGCATCTCATATGGCTTGTTCCAACCATTGATGACTGGAATGCCATCATCAAACCATTCTCACCTCTTCTTTTCGTACCTCCGCTTAACTAGTACTAGAAGGGGATAGGAAAAGTAGATAACTATGCTTTTAATATGCCACTCAAAGTACTCATCATGGACTGACCATATAGGTTTTGTAACTTTAAACAATACCATGCGATAATGCAGCTCCTTGTCCTCACCTACTTCCCTCTAAAGGGTACTAGCAGTACAGCAATAGAGATACAGACTTATGGTTGTTGGCTAAAATATAAAGACTTATTTCATGTTTTATCTTGCTAGATGTTCACATTTGCACCGGGGACAGAAAGCATTTTTTTTGCTCAGATTTAACTGGCATTTAGACTACAGGAAAGGAAGCATACAGTATATTGTTATGGAAGGTGGGGGCTTGGCCAAGCTTCGCTGGCATGCCTTAACATGTGACACCCCCTTGTCAGAACCCCTTCCCATCATTATTGGGGAGCATTTGCACCAGTCTTATCCTTGGTGCAAAATATCTATAATTTACAGCTATGAGCAACCCACCATAGCCAGCAGTTCCATCGACAAACCATCTTTGAACTTATCCTACATGAGAACGTCAAGCTGCAGCCCACTTATGTACCTTCAGTCATAAATGGAGATGTGAAGAAAGAAGGGTGCGCTAGTGTTCCAACAATTTATACCCCAAATTCAAAACGGCAGCTATCACAGTGGGCTCTGCATCCCACAATATATAGCAGATCAAAAAGGAAAGGAGTGGAGCGCCGTATAGCATTCAGTAAAAAAGATTTATTACACAGTTATTATACTATGGGCCTGATTCAGACCCGCTCGCGAGCGCTCGCAAGCGGGTCGATGGAGCCCTAGTGCGCATGCGCACGACGGAGGGAGCTCCGTCGTGCGCATGCGCGAGACCTTAATAGCGACGGCCAAGCCGTCGCTATGGGTCTCGCACCAAAGGGGGCGTGCTGTCGATGGTGAGTGACAGCACGTCCCCTTTGGTGGGCGTGCCGGGGGCGTTGCTGCCCAGACGGAGGCGCTCCCATGGGAACGCCTACCGTCTGGGGCCGGCCCCACTGACATCACTAGTGATGTCAGTGGGAGTGCTTTTGGCTCTGATAGAGCCAAAAGCACTCCTGGGCTTGCGGCAGCGAGACCCTACCGCAGGGTCTCGTCGCAAGCCAGATGGTCGCGATGGTCTTGACCATCGCAACCATCTTTTTGGCCGCTCGCATAAGCTGTGGGTGGTCACCCACAGCTATGCGAGCGGCCAGGAGGCCACTCCAATAATAGGTAGGACGGCTCTGATTCAGAGCGAGCGCTCTTGTCAGAGCGTCCGGTTCTGAATCAGGCCCTATATTCCTAAAATGACATGGTAGTGTTACTCAGCTAAAAACTGTTAATAAACAACTAGTACAAGCCTGAGAATAATATTGGCAAGATTTGGTAATAAAAAGTTAAATCTCTAAATATCTGCATAGACATACAAAATAAAATACATTCTGATAAAGATAATGAAATCCTATGAGGTTTTAGGGTGGAGGTTGGTAATTAGCCACACTGTTTAATACATGACAGTCCGCAGTTCACTGTGGCAATACGACTGAAAAAAATAAGCAGTCACAAATGTGTTTCCAACTTCAATAGTCCCAAAAGATACTAAATAGTCAGAGGACTTGTTTGTATCAGAAAGCTATTGAATGGTGTAAAATACTGATTGTTGGTTAGTAACGGTATGCATACACGGCTTAGTAATACTTGCGGGGATAGCGTGTGGATGGAGAGATTTGTTCACCCGGCAGGAGGTTCTGATATACCTGGCCAGACGCTTTTGGATTTATTCACCAGTGGATTACATCAATCAGCACTCCAGTGGGGGACTGTCTCTCTGCAATTTGTCGGAGACCCGTCGGATGGCTCAGACACCTACGCTTCGGTGTATGCTCTACTGAGGAGGAGCGTTCTCTATCCGGCAGTGTCTCAATGCTCAATTGTATGCCGTTTGGTATCAGAGGACAGCTCGCAAATGCAAAAGTAGAGCTGGCTTTCAGTGGCCGACGTGTACTCCGTTATAAGCAGTCTTTATGCAGCATCCACTTTTATGCTGGATCCACTTTTATGCAGGACTTTAATAAAGCTTAAGATGTACCATTCATGCCACACTGCATGTTGAGTAGTATGTAGACACTGAAACATCACGCCCAAATGTGTTGGTTGAACATCATATTCCAAAACCAAGGATTTCCACTAGGTTTTGGCATAGATTCATATTCATTCAGCCACAAAAACCTGCTAGTGAGTATTGCAACCAAGGACCGAGAGTGGCAATTTACACACTTCAGCACTTGCCAGCCCTGTCCTGTGAGCTTGTATGGTCAATACTTTGCAGCTGAGCTGTTATTGCTTGTGGAAGTTTCACTTACATTTTCCTGGGGCAGCTTTAGTGAAGCATACATTTTGCAAACTGACTTGTTGTAAAGATGCCACTGGGCTCTTTAGTACAACCCACTTTACTGCTAATGTTTGTTTACATTTATTTATTACCAGCTATTTATATAGCACACATATTCCGCAGCACTTTGCAGAGAATATTTAGCCATTCACATCAGTTTCTACCCCAGTGGAACTTACAATGTATGTTTCCTACACACTAGGGTGTTTTATGAGAAGGGGGGGGGCCCGTGTGCAGACTCAGTGCGGGCCCCCTCCTCTCTCTAGCGGTGCCACGGTGGAGTTGATTCTGGCTTAGTGCCAGAATCCACTGCAAATGCGCGGGTCTCCGAGAAAATGGCACCAGCAGCGAGCGGCTCTGAATCAGGCCCTTCGTCCTGACTCAAGGCTGTAATTTATTTTTTTACCACTATGTTGAACTTAAAACAAAATGTAAATGAATTGTTTGGTTATTCATTTCAGTGAACACCTCATGTTAACCCCTCTTTATCTGTGTCAAATCAACTATTGGTTCAGTCCAATTAGCCGCGATGATCTAGCGGGTGCGAGTCATCGCAGCAATAGCCGCACTTTACGGCAGCCCGAAATCACACACAAGTGCTCGCAGCCTCATAGGAGGAGGCCACAAAGGGTGCTAGATGAGGTGCAGTTTAACGCTGTGGCAATGGCAATTCACACCCTTTGAGGCTAATTGGATTGAGCCCTAAATTGGGGGAATTCTTTTAAATAATAATATTATTGAAGTTTGGTTGTGTCGTTAGTCTATAGTCAGGACATATATTATTCCAGTCAACAGTCAGAAAATGACTTGTCGTTGCAAGGTAGTAAGGGGAAACACTGCACCGTGTTGATCTTAGTAACATGTATAATCTGATGTTTTGTGGCTGTCCAGATATTCAAAATAATTATAGCAAATATGCACCAAGTTTTTTTTATGTTGGTGCATAAAAATTTGTTCAGAGCTTTTCCTGTTGGCTGTTTGAGACTAAACACATTGATACACATGAAATTGCCTCTACATTGTCGTTTTTGTAACCAGTTTTACATTTAAGAAACTGACCTTTAATAAATGTATCCCCTAGTCTCATATATCAGAAGAAACAAATGAAGTCCAAAATAAATAGGATGCAATTAACAATAGATGTTCCATGGTATGTTGACCCCTCCCCTTGAATTCTTTAGCTACAAAATAATTATGCTTGCCATGCAAAAACAGCATCATCTATCACATAGTACCTCATTCGTAGTTGGCAGCAACTTCTTATTTGTTTAGTGTAGTGTGTTGATGTGAAGTGCGCCTAAATAGCCATCAAAAAAGCACAAATGCACCAGAGGAAGCCGCTCTCTACTAATTGCAGCCTGGACTGGCAGCTCCAGGGCAAAAAAACACCCCCCCATGGGGCTGCCTGTCCTGTGTGTGACTGACAGCTGGCGCTTCCAATGGGAAGTCACTGCCAGTCACATACTGTGCTGAATGCTCTTTTTTCAGGCACATTTTATGACTGTAGTTTCTTTACGTAAAATAAATATAGATCTTTAGCAATAATATATGCATTACAAATTGAGTTATTTATTATTTGTTAAACTTTACTTTTAGGTGATAGATCTTCTTCCAGAATTATAAGCAGCTTATAATTGCATTGCTACTGCGGTTTGTACACGTCTCTGGTATGTACACATCATGTGGAATAGACTTTGACCTATAGCTGGTGTGGTGTCTTGCGGTAATGGTATATCCAGCATTCTTTATAAATACATTGTGTATTTTTCCACAGTAATCAATAATTCTTATTATACCTGAAGTGTATAACTTGTTCAGTAAGTAGCTGAACACAGCTGAGCCTGATCAAACAAAGCAACGTCAGAAAAACAACTGGGCTTCCGCACTCCTTAAGCTCACAAAGAAAATAATGATTCCTACAGTGAGTGCAGGAGCCTCCATGTGTCACTTCTCGTTTTGTAGTGAGGTCTCCAGACAATCTATCCTTCCTTGTCCAGTCACTTCATTAAAGTACCACATTGTATACCAGCTGAGTACTGTAACTTTAGCATTTCCTACTAACGCTGTCATGCCACAACTACTGGCATAACCTAGGAGCATGTACTACTGTTTGTCCTAGCATCTACTGGTGTATTTGCTACTGTTGCAGAGCTGTAAGCATCTTGATATTACTGCTCAGCAGCAGCTGCTCCTACCCTCTTGCATGAAGGAGGGCTGATTGTCCAGCCGGCGATACCTGGTGCCTACGCAATTAATCTGGCAGGTGTCGGGACTGGAGCATGTCCACAAGCTGTGGTGGCACATGCACACATGAGGCAGTGGCGCCGCGCATGCCCATAACACAGGCTTCTAGGGACTGCATTGGCTGCAGCTGCTAGAAGCCATGTACCTACTGCTTTGTACAGTGAGTGCAGGAGCCTCCATGTGTCACGTCTTATTTTGTAGTGAGGTCTCAATACGGTACAATCTATCCGTCCTCATAAGCTTCTCCTGAACAAGCAAAAACATTGGAGGAACTCTGTCTGACTCCATACATTTCAACATGTTTAATTTCTTTTAAAGGATCGTGACTAAAAATGACATCATTAATTTTGAAATTTATATGTACCATACATTTTACTTTTACATTGTAAATATTCCTGCTAAAACATAAAGATGTTTAGCCTGTGGCTAACTGTTCTCCACAGAACAGGCAGCAACCTTTAACATAGGAGGAATGCTTATACAGTTTTTATTTATTATTACATACATTAGAGTTTTTCATTAACTAAAACAATAGAGTTTGGTACTAAAAGAGGTAATAGCATTTTAAATAATGATAATGTTCCTAGACACATGAGGATATTAAAAAGATTTTAATAACTTTAAGCCTTCAGCAATGACATCCTGGAACCTCCCTTAGAGCAAATTTGGCTTGGAGACAGGTGGAGCTTCATGTAGGTGTTGGCTGTACTGTACCAGTATTAACATCCTGTTCTGTAATATACTGTAAACTTTGACTTTGTCAGGATCTTAAATGTGCAATCTGAGTCCTACGAATTCATCAGTGAGCATCGGGCTGTATTCTACAGAGAATAGAACGTATCACACTGAGGAAAAATGGTCACTCTATCCCAGAATCCAATTCCCCAACACTGATAATAGTACCTCTTTACTGAGGAGTCATTTAAGAATAATTATATCTAAAGATATCTTTTGCTCAATTCAAACCATGCGCTAACATATACCCAGTTTAGCGCACTGCTGCCCTGTAGAGAAATAGCTAAACTCTTTTATGTAACTACAGTTACCCTGCATAAATAGACTTTGGTATATAGTTTTGTTTTTGAGCATTTAAAAAAAAACAGTAATTTTCCATCATCTTCACAGTTGTGGGCAGATTTTTCTGTACTATATTCATCTAGTTACCAAAATATCTTAATCTAATCCCACGTTGGGAATTTATTTTTGGAGGCACAGACATATGTTGATATGACTTAAATATGTTCTGTCATATGAACAGCTAGACCATTATTTAGGATTAATTGTTACAGGTTTAGATCATGACAGGTGTTGCAAAGTAGGTGTAGGTAACGTGTGGCACGCCAACTGCTGTGGAACTAGACATTCCAGCATGCCCTGCCACAGTTTTGCTGTTACGGAAAGCTAAAACTGGCAGGGAATCCTGGGATATGTAGTTCCACAGCAGCTGGTGTGCCAGTCATTACCTACTCCTGCTGTAAAGAAAGTGTTGTCATGTAAAACTTACATAAATACAACACGTGTACAAAGTATCATCCCTTCCAACATTGTCTTGATTGAAGGGGTGTTATCAGAGTCGGCCCTAGCCAATTTAGTGCCATAGGCAAGATTTTGGGTGGTGCCCCCTTGGTGGGATCCTGAAAAGGGGTGTGGCCTCACATAAGGGATGTGATCTCACTGTGCTGTGGTTGCTTCCCCATGGTGCTGCACTCCCAGCACCCATCTCCCGGCACAGCACCCATCACAGCACTTCTTACCAAGCACCCCTCTCCCAGCACAGCACCCATCACAGCACTCCTTACCAAGCACCCCTCTCCCAGCACAGCACTCCTTACCAAGCACCCCTCTCCCAGCACAGATCACCATCCATCACTGCACAGATCACAGACCCATCACCCCTCTCCCAGCACAACACCCATTACCCCAGTCTTCACTCAGCACAGCAGCCCCTCTCCCAGCACAGCACGGTGTCAGCTCCCCTCACCTGACTCAGCAGACCTATTCCAGCACAGCACCCCCTCACCCAGCATAACAAAACCCCATACCAAGCACTCCGGCCCTCACCCAGCACAGCACCCCCCTCTCTCAGCACAGCAGTTTGTCAGCAACTATCCTACCCTCACCCAACACCCCTCTCCCAGCCGTGAGGACAACAGCACCCCGGTCTTTTCCCAGTTTCAGACTTGCTTTACTTGAGTGCAGCGGCTGCAATCTGCACAGCTGTCTGACTCGAGGTACCCGCTGTTCTCTGCTCAGGCTGGCAGGCCGTGTCCCGATGCTTGCAACCCCAGCACTAAACACTAGCTGCCACCCAGGTGCCCTGCCCCTGCAAACCGCTGCTGCTGGGCCCTGTTGGAGCTGTCAGCTGAGCTCGGATCATGGACGCTACTCAGCGGCAATAACAGCTACCAGTGTCTCTGCCCACCCGCCAGCCGATGCCCCAGCTGTGCCTGTCCAAAACCTCCAACGGCCCAAGGCAGGCTTGGATGCCTCAAGACATTCCAAATGCCCTATGCATTTGCTTAGTTTGCCTATGCCTAGGGCCGGCTCTGGGTGTGGTCACACCATGTGGGGGCATACCAACTAGCCAGTTGTCTGCTTAGTGCCTCCAAGGATGCCCCAAACATCCTTCCCTTCCCAACCAGTGGAAGCACCTTAATGAGCTGGGAATACCTCCCATTATTGGCTAAAGAAAAAAGTCACTTTCAGGAATGTGGCACAGCCCATTTAAATCAGGACTCCCTCATCTAAATCTGGACAGTTGAGATGTATAGAATATTGACAAAGGAACTGAAGATCATGCATAGAAACTGCTTGCATATAATAATAAGAAATCTAAATATATACTGACACTGGCAATTAAAACGTTTTCAAAATACATGAGTAAATTAAAAAATAGGTTAAATTAAATGTAATTGCGAATTTCAGAGCATTTTCACCCCATCTCTTGATCTCGTGGGTGGTGACCTGTTGACTCTCCGTTTAGTGAGGACAGGCAGGCATGTAACAGGGACAGAGGGGTTGATTCTGAAGCTTTTTGATCTAGTCGAGTCTGCGACTATATTCTTTCTAATGTTACTAAAAACCCTTCCCCCGGTGTACAAATATGCGTGAAAATGTGCAAGGACTGAGACGCCCACTATGAGCATTTTTAAACACTGTAATACCCGCTTGACGATTTAGTAGAGACCACCATTGGTCACACCATCAAAACGTTCCAGAAAATATTTGGCTGCTAGGGCCAGATGTAATCCATTCCTTTCAATAACCAAAAAACTACTAACACTACTGGGTAAAATAAGTATTAGGAAAAGAGTTGTAGTTGAAGTCACCGAAGAATGGAAGACATATATTTTTTTTATAGGGTCTTTATTTTTTAGTTTAATTATTTTTTATTGTTTATTGGTCTATTATGTATTTATATTTTCCCTTTGTTTCACTTTGGTTACTAAGTAGCTGCAGTAACTATAATCATGTAGCTCCAACTTTGAATCCATAAGGAAAGAAGGTGAATGTGCTGCTCTGCTTACCTAGGTGGGATTCAACTACCCAGTTCTGTTCATATACAGTATATACAGAACATTTCATTTTTTCTTAAATATCTGAGGTGCGAAATCTGCAATCTTTTACTGAGAACCAAGTGTTGCCTAAGAATATCCATCGTTCCAGTATATTTGAGACCAACTGGAACTTACAATATGTATTCCTTTATGTGAAGGCACAGAGATTAACCCCTGAAGTCTCCAAGGAGACGAAACGCATAGGATAACTGTGTTTTTGATCCGAATTCAGTGACTACACCACTACAAATACATGCTTTAAACCTGGGGTGTCCAACCTTTCACCTTCCCTGGGCCACATTAGAAGATGAAAACTTGGTTTGGGCCGCACATAAAATAAAATAACAGTAACGTAGTAGTAGTCCCCCCCTTGTAGTGCCCCCAGTAGTAGTAGTCCCCCCCCTTGTAGTGCCCCCATAGTAATCCACCCCCCTGGTAGTGCCCCCAGTAGTAATCCCCCCCTGGTAGTGCCACCATAGAAATCCCCCCCCTGGTAGTGCCCCCATAGTAATCCCCCCCCTGGTAGTGCCCCCATAGTAATCCCCCCCTGGTAGTGCCCCCATAGTAATCCCCCCCTTGGTAGTGCCCCCATAGTAATCCCCCCCCTTGGTAGTGCCCCCATAGTAATCCCCCCCCTTGGTAGTGCCCCCATAGTAATCCCCCCCCTTGGTAGTGCCCCCATAGTAAACCCCCCCTTGGTAGTGCCCCCATAGTAATCCCCCCCCTTGGTAGTTCCCCCATAGTAATCCCCCCCCCTTGGTAGTGCCCCCATAGTAACCCCCCCCTTGGTAGTGCCCCCATAGTAATCCCCCCCTTGGTAGTGCCCCCATAGTAATCCCCCCTTGGTAGTGCCCCCACAGTAACCCCCCCTTGGTAGTGCCCCCACAGTAATCCCCCCCTTGGTAGTGCCCCCATAGTAATCCCCCCCCTTAGTAGTGCCCCCATAGTAATCCCCCCCCTTGGTAGTGCCCCCATAGTAATCCCCCCCCCCTAGTAGAGAGAGACTTAATAAAAAAAAAAAAAAACACTTACCTGAAACTCCCGCTCCTGGTCCCGACGCTTCCACCGGCTCCTCTGGCCGCTTTGCATTATGGGAGAGACGTCGTCATGACGACGGCTCTCCCATTACCCACTGCGGGAGCCGGAAGATGGCTCCCGCAGTGGGAGCAGCGGCAGCCGCTGAGAGTCTGACAGACTCTCAGCAGCTGCTGATTACAGCAAACACAAAGCTGCCGGCTCCGGCGGCTGTGTGTTTGTGCTGTGTAGCGCTGACCGGACTCCGTCCGGTCAGCGCTACACACGCGGTGCAGTCTGTGTCACAGTGACACAGACTACACCGGCCCTCGGCCCGCATGACGCTGCGGCCCGGGGGGCGCATGGCACCCTGCCCCCCGGCCCGGCCCACCACTGGTGATTACGCTGGCGGCACAGTGAATGAAGGAGAGCGTGGGGGCGTGGTCTGGGGGCGCCGGGACTACAGTGAGCAATCCCGGAACAGCGGGACATATCGTGAATGTCCCGCTGAATCCGGGACACTTGAGAGGTATGCGGCCCGCATTACGAGCCGACCTGGGCCGCATGCGGCCCGCGGGTTGGACAAGCCTGCTTTAAACCTAAGTGTGAATCGTCCATGTTCAAATGTGGAACCTAATCAGCACCGTCTAAAATTGTATTGGTACTGTACAAAATGTTTTTTATTGTAATAAATTGTATTATGTTTTTATAAGGGTGTCAACAGCTTTTTGTCCACAAAAACTACTAGGTTTTTATATGTGAATATTTTTATACTTCAATAGTAGCATTTTGAAGTGTTTACCCAGAACGGCCTTTTCTTAATTCTCCAGTAAAAACTGTAAAAGTTACTTAAGCGCTCTCTCACAGACCTTTTTCTATCTCTATTATCAGGGGCATTTCTAGAGAGGAGGGGGCCCGTGTGCAGTTTCCGACACGGGCCCCCTCCTCTCCACTCGGCGGCCGGTAGCGCACTGAGCTGTGCACGGCCAGCGCTGGAGTTATAGACTCTGGGCACTAGAGTGTGCCCAGAGTCTATAGTGTATGCACAGGTCACTGGGAAAATGGCCGCGGCAGCCATTTTCCCTGTACTGCGCATGCGCACACGACGGGAAAATGGCCACCGCGCCCATTTTCCAGTCATTTTACAGCGCCGGACCCTCGCGCCAACGTGGGACTCCGGAGAGGTAAGTAATGCTATGGGTGCAGGGTATGCGGTGCGGGGCTGCCCTGGACCCAGGGGCCCGTGTTCCCCGCAGCCATTATAGATACGCTCCTGGTCCTTAGCAATTATGCTGGGGCGAACAATGGCCATGAGAATAAAAGGCAGAAAATTACAGCTATTGGTCAATTAGGATCTTGTCAAACTGACGGTTAAACAAAGCAGTATTGATATAAAAGGTAGAGAAAAAAACATGAACAAATGGGAAGATTTTGTGCTTTTACGTGCCTACATTATATGCAACTAAACTTGTGCAAAACTACACAGCCCAAGGGCAATTGTCCTAGCCCAACTATTAGATTACCTATTGTTAGGAGTTGTAGCTCCAAACAGTGGTGGTTCGTATACGGGAAGCTTCCATTATTCCTCTTTTTGTCCTAGCTGCCTGTTACTGAGCAACTGGCATGCCAATTACGGGCACTAGTCATGACATGACTGCAATCTGAATTACTCTGCTTGGGGAGCTTGCTCCTTTAGAGCATTCTGATTGGTTAGCAGGAGTTTAAATGGCAGGGAGTGGATAACATATCCCACTGCCCTGCTTCTGCATTCTATACATTACTAATTGTGTATTCCTGTTGACTACTTCCTCTCCTGAACTTTTGGCTACATTATTGGATTTTCCTGTCTGCTATTAACACTGAGCTTGATTTATTGGATTACGCTGTCTGCTACCTGTGCTGAACCCTGGCCTTTTGCTGCTTGCCAAGACCTTTGGCTTGTATTATCAGATTTCCCTCGTCTGCTGCCTGTCTTGACCAATAACCTGTTCTTTGTTTAGTCTGATGCTACCATCAGCCCTGGTTCCAGTGCACTACTGCTTGCAGTCCATCTAATACCTTGTTAGTCTTCATATTCCTGGGCTGACACTCTGAGATGGAAAACCAAGTATCTGTGAACATACAGTATCACAATCTACAGGAATGTCTGCTTGATATTAAGACCTCATTATGTTTTGTTATAGGGATTCATCTACAGTTCAGCATTAGCCCTAACAATAATAAAGCATGGATTAAAAGGCTCTAAAAAGCTTCTACACTATGTAGACAAAAGTGAATGGACAACACCCCGCGCAAGCGAAATGGTGTGCTCCTGCAGCAGATACGTGTTCGTGAAGATATAAAACAAGAAGTATAGAAGTGTTCTTGATAACCAGGGGCGTTTTAAGAGAGGAGGGGGCCCATGTGCAGCCTCCGGTTGGACCCCTCCACTCCATCAGTGGCTCAGCGTGGCACTGAGCACTGTAGATTCTGGCTTCATGCCAGAATCTACAGCACATGCGCGGTCTCTGGGAAAATGGCACCCACATCCACTTTCCCGGGGACATATTTTCTGCGCATGCGCAGAACACTGGGAAAATGGGCGCCGCCATTTTCCCAATGTGTGTTAGCTGCTCTGCAGTGCCAGTCCGGCGCTGCGGAGCAGCACTTCGGGAATCGGTGGGGGGTAAGTATGATTACCTATGGGTGCAGGGTGTGCGTTGTGGGCCCCCCTGGACCCAGGGGCCCGTGTGCACCGCACACCTTGCACCCATTATAAAGATACCTATGTCTGTTATCCAGTCCCACTAACAGGGGACTCTGTATGAGTAGCTGCTAGGTTTAGTTCTCTGTATAGGCGCAGGATAAGGGTGGTTTGAATAACCAATATATATGCATATATATATATATATAAATATACATATATATATTTTATAGGGTCTTTATTTTTTAGTTTAATTATTTTTTATTGTTTATTGGTCTATTATTTATTTATATTTTCCCTTGGTTTCACTTTGGTTACTAAGTAGCTGCGGTAACTATAATCATGTATGTTGCATAACACGGTGATACATAATGATGTGCTGGGGCTATTTATCATACTTTGTGGGGGGAGAGTTCGAACTGATTGCAACCCTTCCTGGATCTGCATCTGCTCGAGGGGAATTCTGCAACCCCCTGTACAGCGTACAGCATCATCTTTTTTGGGTGGGGGAGGAGGGGCATGGCCACACCACCACTATTTGGCACACCACCTTCAGTACCCAGGCTCGTCCCAGTTCTCTATGGTCCTGGCTGCTGAATTTGCCTATCTCAGCTGCTAGCATACAGAGTTTAAGCCAGGAGCTTCCAACTTTTTTTGCAATGTGACCCAGCTGGCATTTGGCCTGGTATGTCATGGCCTAGTGGTGATCATAGCTGCAGCCACAGAAAATGCCAATAGCAACCACATGTATTCATACAGCAAAACCTTAATTAGAAGGAATAAATATATTTCCCAGATGTCCAAACATGTAGAAAGCAAGCAACTCTCACACAATACTCAAAGATACAAATAAAATTCTATACCCAGGTATTGTGGCTAGCGGCATGCATATGACCACTTCTTGTCTTCCTTATTGCTCTTGCAGAATATTTAACATTACATTATTTAAATGACAGTGCAATCATTTAACTCATACACAGCTATTTTGGCGTGACATAGAGCGAGTAGTTCAAATTAGCAATTCATTGTCCTACAGTGACTATTTATTGGTACAAAGCTGTTTGTCAGACACAGTGAGGTGGAACATAAGATAGCAATGCTCAGGTGGCTTGGAAAGACAAATGAAGGGTAAAGATATGAAATAAATTGTACTGAAGTGTACCATGTGATCTTTCAGGAAACAATGTTATGGAAAAACACAAACTAACAGATAACTTATACTTAAAGGAGATCTAGTAGAGGTCTGCATAGTCCTACTACCCCACCAGTAAGACCGGCTCATCCCTTCTCTCCATGTCACCTCACCTTACCTCCTTCCACGCCACACTAAACTCCTTCCCTACCTACCTCCTCCAGTCTCCCTTCCTAACTCAGGACCGCACACCATCACTACACTCAAAATTATCTCACCTCCACACCACAGCAACCTTGATAATCTCATTCGTATCTCTCCTACTAACTCTGTCACTCTCTCCTGTGCCCTCTGGATTGCCAGATCTGTCTGTAATAAACTGGTCCCCACTCATGACCTTTTTATCTCCAACTCCCTGAATCTTCTAGCCATTACTGAAACCTGGATTTACCCCTCTGACACCACTACTCCCGCTGCTCTCTCCTCTGGGTGCTTCACATTCTCTCTCACACACCCCGTCCCGGGGGTCACCATGGTGGTGGTGTCGGGGTCCTTCTATCTTCCAGTGACTCCTAGCAACTCATTCCCTCTGAACCATCCCTTACATTCCCTACATTTGAGGTTCATGCTATATGTCTTTTCCAGCCTGTTCACCTTTAAGTAGCTGCCATTTACCGTCCCTCCAAATTCCTTGACAACTTTGCTTCCTGGCTCCCTCACTTCCTCTCTTCAGATCTTCCCTCCATTACCTTAGGTGACTTCAATATCACTATCGGTATCCTCACAGAATTGTCTGCCTCTAAACTCCTTACCCTCACATCATCGTTTGGTCTCTTCCAATGGAGTGGGCAATAACTTGACCTGATTTTCACTCACCTTTGTGATATCTCTGATTTCACCAATTCCCCATTCCCCTTCTCTGACCATCACCTTCTCTCTTTTAACTTATCTCTCTCAACTTCTCCACCTCTGCCTCCTAAGGCCACTATCACTAAATGTAATCTTGAGGCTATCGATACCATTTGCTTATTCTCCCTGCTTGACTCACTTCTCTCTCCTATTCTCTCTTTTCTGTCCCGAACAAGCCGCTTCCCTAAACAATGCCTCCCTTACTTCTACTCTTGACTAGTTGCTCCGGCAATCGTTACTCACCCTCCCAGATTCACACCTCAACCATGGCATTCTAAAGGCACCAGATACCTACTAAAATGTTCACGTACCGCTGAGTGACAGTGTAGGAAATCTCACACTAAGGCAAACTTTTTCCATTTAAAATGTATCCTCTCATCCTACAGTGCTTCCCTTTCCCTCTCTAAACAGTCATATTTCGAGAACCTCATCTCCTCCCAGTCCCCAAATCTCTGGCATCTCTTCGCCACTTTCAACTCCCTCCTCTGCCCATCCTCTCCTTGCCTCCCCTTCTCACCCTCTGCCCTTGACGTTGCCACCTATTTCTCATCTGAAATTGACTCAGGATATCATATCCCATTAGACCCTCAGCACTTCACCCCCTCCTTTCCCTGACCACCCCTCACCATCCATCTTATCAACTCTGACATCTTTCTCCCCTGTATCTGGAGATTAAGTAATGGCCCTCATCCGGTCCTCCTGCCCTTCCACCCCCCCCTTGACCCTATCCTTTCTTGCCTCTTCTGCAACCTCTCTCCTTCTGCCTGTTCCTATCTGGCCCACCTCCACAATTTCTCCCTCTCATCAGGTACTGTCCCTTCTGCATTCAAGCTTGCCCTTGTCTCCCCTATTCTTAAAAAAAACCTACCCTTCATCCTAACCTACCCATCCAATTACCGACCCATCTCTCTCTTCCCTTTAGCCTCCAAACTCCTTGAGCGTATTGTTTGCAACCGACTTTTCTTTCCTTCCACTCCCTCCTTGACAAATTTCATTCTGGCTTCCATTCTCACCACTCCACTGAAACTACCGTCACAAAGGTCAGCAAAGACCTCCTTTCTGCCAAATCCAAGGGACACTACTTTCTGCTCATTCTCCTTGACCTCTCTGCTGCTTTTGACAATATGGTCCACCCTCTCCTCCTGCAAATCCTTTACTCCCTTGTGATACTGCCCTCTCCTGATTTTCCTCCTACCTCTCTGACATTTCCTTCTCTGTCTCCTCTAATGACTCCTCTTCCTCCCCACTTCTACTAAAGTTAGTTGCTCCTGTTCTTGGACCTCTCTTATTCTCCCTCTAAACATCTCCTTTAGGTGAACTCATCAGCTCTTTTGGCCTCCAATATCATCTCTATGCTGATGATACTCAGATCTACCTCTCCTTCTCTGACCTCTCCCCGTCTCTCCTAACTCATATCTCCAACTGTCTCTCTGCTATCTCTTCCTGGATGTCCCAGTGCTTTCTTCTTTCTTTTTTTTACTTATTTTTATTGAAGAAGTCCAACATCACAATTATTTATATATTTTATTTATTAACAGTTTCTTATATAGCGCAGCATATTCTGTTGCACTTTACAATTTGAAACAACATTAATAGAAAAGACTGGGTTGTAGGAGACAGACATAAAGGTAAGAGGGCCCTGATCGCAAGCTTACAATCTAATTGGTGAAGACATCATACAAGACATGTTGAGATGAGTATAAAGATCAAGATGAAACAGTGATATCAGAAACAATTCAAGAAGGAATAAAAGACATTGCATATGACGTAATGGAAATCCACAATGAAATTCTAATAATAAGCAAATCATACAGTATAAAGCATAATGTGATGCTAAGCAGAAGTAATAAATGACATTGCTCCCAGCACTTTCTTAAACTTAACATGTCTGAGTCTGAGCTGATCATCATCCTACCCTCCCGCATAACCTCACTTCCCACATGGCACAACTATTTCCTCTAGCCCCACTTGCGCTGTCTTTGAGTTATTCTTGACTCCACCCTCTGTTTCAAACCACACATTCAGTACCTCTCGCAGTCCAGACGTTTCCATCTCCAAATTTTTTCCAGGATTAGATCCTTTCTCACTCTGGATGCTACTAAGACCCTCATCCACTCACCTGTCATGGCCAGATTTGACTACTGTAATCTACTCCTATCTTGCCCCTCTGATTGCCACCTCTCGTCACTCCAATGTGAGTGTTGTTGCTCTGCTCATCTTCCTCCAATTCTAATTCTTTTTCCCCTCTCCTACAAGCCCTACACTGGCTCGCCTTCCCCTTTTCAAGGTTCGCACCCTCTAGTGCCTGTCCCTAACTATCCATATAGTGCCTAACCACCACCTTAGTGTCTAACCCTAACTCTCCCTATAGTTCCTAACACTAACCTACCCTCTTGTGCCTAACCCTCCTCATAGTGCCTTAGCCTAACCCTCCAGTCCTTTAGCCTAACCCTAACCTTCTGCTTCCTTCAGAATGTTGTGATTCGTGATTTGTGAGTCCAGCTCTGCACCAGTAGAATATGTGCCAGCTGTTGATATTTGGCATACTCCATATTTCAACACACCGCCCTCGCCAGAACCTTTCTCCATGTTACGCAAACCAGTATAGCTTTGTTGCAGCAATCTGTAAAACAAATTTGAGGGTTAGACAAGCAAGAACATATCAACATTTTAAGTAATTCTAGTCTACATTTCTTTAGAACAGTGGTTCTCAAACTCGGTCATCAGGGACCCAAACAGTTCACATTTTCCAGGTCACCTAGCAGGTGCACAGTTGTATTCATTAATCAATTACGCATTTTAAAAGATCCACAGGTGGATCTAATTATCTCACTTGTGATTCTGTAAGGAGACCTGGTAAACATGCACTGTTTGGGGTGCTGAGGACCAAGTTTGAGAACCCATGCTTTAGAAACATGACCAGTGACTGTGACATAATCCCTTTGGAATGTAGCTGGATTCTTCTCACTAACTATGTGAACCAGAACAATAGATCTTTACTCCACAAGCTTTTGACTATTGTCACACTCAATATTGATGGTGTCTTCCTTGATTATAAGAATCAGTTCATTCAAAGGGGCCTATTCATCATCACTTAAATTTTACAAAAGCAGGTGAATATGAACATTTTCACCTGCAATTGTAAAAATTAAGTATTCGGGCCATTCATCACGAACCTATCAGATATCTCCTGCTTACCTTCCTCTGGCGGAATGGCCCGCTGCCCCCAATAGTATGGGGACAGAATTCAACAAGCTCTGAAAATATTATGTTTTCGGAGCTTGAGTGCTTGAAGATGGCGAGTGCTCCAGATTCCCGTTCCTTCCTTATTGGAAGGAGTCCCAGGTCGCGAAGAGGGATATTTTAGGATTCTTCCACTCCTGTACGGCTCCTTCCACCGCATGCGCACTCCTGTCTGCACTCCTGCCCGGCCCCCTCCGTCGCGCATTCGCACTCCCGTGAAAAGATTCACTGCTCCGAAAAGGATCTGCGGCGAGTTAGAATGTTCATTAAATCTCAATAATTAACATCATTAATAGGCCCCAAAGTCTCTTTAAGGTGTAGTTTCCTTGACTATTTTGGATTTCCACTCACACCAGCCATTTCTTGACTTTGCCTCTTGGATATTTTGGGGTTGATAAAATGTGATATTTGCAGACTCCTCATATTGGACCTGATTCAGAGTTATACGCTTGTTGTTGCTGCGTTGGAAGACGCAAACCCTGGCATCTACACTCTCAGATGATGGGGCAACACCTCCCCATTTTTGGGAACGATGGCCGGACCCACCCACTATCTGCTCTTAAACGACGCAGCATGATTGCCGGTGCACTGCGAGGGTACTCACAGATAGCGACCAGCACATGCGTAGTGCAGATCTTGCACATGCATAAATCTCTAATAGTCAGACTTTTACGCAAATCATTGGATTTGTGTACAAGTCTGAATTACCAATACCTTATAGGTGGTTTTAAGTTTGCGGGTTTTAGATGCGTATTTTGAAGGTTTTTTTAAAAGTGTTTGAAATGACACAATTATATACTTATAGGCATTTTAATGCACTCCCAATTTAAGTTGAACATGTATTTTGCCAAAACACTTGCATTTTAACATTATTTCACTGTTTTAAAAACATGCATATAACAGCCTTTTGACACATTTTAAAAAACCCCAATACTTTTATTATGGCCACACATACACTTTTATAATGTTATCTAAAATCAGTTTAGATTTATTTGGGGTACAGGCAGATTTCCACCATTTTTACCTATACTTATCTCTGCAAAATGCGACTTTTGGAATTATTATAACATTATCGCGGCTAATTGAATTCCCGCTTAAGTGTGTAGTGATGCATTCTCTGCATTTAATTCAACTGGCACATGTAGCAGTTTTGGCCGAGACAATTTCTGTAGTTAGCAAAGCTGTGTTAATCAAATTCAGGCATTAAGTTCTGTAGCATTGCCATGGCAATCTCCTCATTATTGACTGGGACACCAACAGACATTACCATATAAGATATGGACATCAATGTAGTAACTCATGCTTGTGAATTCGCTCAACTTGGTATTATACAATATATGCCTCATATTAATTCTTCTTATCAGACTCTTATCCTCAAATGCTGCCTGCAGGGCTGTCTGCATGTCTTTAGCTGACATTTTCCCATGCATGTTAGAATATATGTGCTGTTTAACACTTTATCCTATTATTCCGATGGCTTTTTCTACATCCTCTGGGCTTGGACTATCACCTGTCACCACAACCTCTTAAACTTAAGTTGTATTTCCATTGCAAACTTCCATGTGGTGTAATTCTCTGAGCCTTTCAGCTTAACAAAATACATCATGATTGCAGCTGTGTACATGCTGTGTACTGAAAAATTGATGCAGCCTCACTGTTTACTTTCTCTGAGACAACTGTGCTTTACTTTTGGTAATTTATTTTTACTGACAAGTACGGACTCTTTTGGCATCTGGTTTGTGCGGGCATTTAGGTGCCTGGGCCCATAACCTGTTCATATGAGTGTACTATTTGTGTTGGAATGCCGGTAATTATAGTACACACTGACATTAATATTAGTGTCATTAAAATTTGACAGTAGTCTATAACATAAATTTAATTGACAAACATTTCAGTCTTTCAGAAGAACCCTTTGTTAAAAAGCATTATTCATTTGTGATTGTTCACTGCTAACTATGTATGTATACAGTAGCGCACGCAGGGTGGGTTTCTAAGCACCCAGAAACCCCCCTCATGACGGGCCACTTTTTCTTATTTCAGAGGCGGAGACAGCCTTGTCTCCGTCTACCAGCCGCGGGCCACTCACTGTCGGAGCTGCTCAGCTGCCCGGCCATTGCACTGCCTGTTTGGTAGTGGCTAGGTCCCCTTCAGCTACCGGTTAGGGTTAGCTTTCAGCGCTTCCACGTCAGGTGGCTTTCATATCACCTGACGCGGAAGCGCTGACAGCTGACCCGGCAAGGTCCGGGCAGCATGCCGCCTTCACAACACAGACCTCCCAGAGTGAGCATGGGAGTCTGGAGAGCCCGGGGGAGGATCGCTGCCGCCCAGCAGCCCGGCACCTAAGAGGACGTCCGCAGCTAGCAGCAGAGCCCACACATCAAAGGAAAAGCTGCTGTGAGTATGCTATGTGTGTGTGTTTGTACTTTGTAAGTATGCTGTGTCTGTATGCTTCAGCATGTGTATGTATGGTGTGTGGAATCTACAGTATGTGTGTATGTACTGAATGCTGTGTGTGTATGCTATGTGTGTGTGTCTCGCATATATACAGTGTTTGTGTGTGTATATATATATCTACACACACATAAACACGGTGTGTATATATATATATATATATAGTGTTTATGTGTGTGTAGAATATATATATATATATATATATATATATATATTAGAAACCCCCCACTAAAAATCCTGCGTTTGCCACTGGTATAAGTGGAAGAAGTCACTGATGTAATTTAGGCTAAAAGGAGCTACTGTATGTAAACTTGGCATATAGTAGTTAGGTAATATGATGGTTATCTTCTACAAATGAGGCTGTGACAACCTGTAAACTACCTTACTTCACACACCATATTTTATTACACTGAAAAAATGTTTGGTTATCAGAAGTACCTGCAGTTGGAAGGACAAGGTGACCACTTAATCAAACTTTAGAAGAAGGATATGTTGTAGACTAGCTCCATTATTCAATAGAAATTAAATGGTTTCCTTTAACAATGAAAGTATGTCATGGCTTTTAATGATATTTTAAAGTCTTTAAAAAAATTATAATAGACATAGAAGGCATTTAATAATAGCAAATAAGATTATTGCTGATCCAAGCCACCCATGCTACTCTCTCTTCTCTTTGTTGCCATCAAAGGAATATTACAGGTGCCTCGGGTGCCATACTAGAAGACTGCGATTGTTAGCTTAAATTGTTACCCTGTGGTAATTTAAGTATTTTATTGGGTTGTGAGTTTTTGCACTGTAATTCGCTAATATATTTTTTGTAATGTGGAAGTGATATAAATAAAGAACTTGATAAACTTAACCTAAAACAGTGCTTAAAATATAGAATATAACAAGCTTTAAGTCTTCATTTGTGTGATTATAATATTCTAGAACTGCTCACTCTTTTTCTTCCTTACTGTAAAGGTCAACTGAATGAATACTAAATTATCAGACCAGTGATTTTTTTGTAGGTATCATCAAACAGGTATAGACTAAAACACACACCACTGGAGTGTGTTTTAGCAGCGGATGCAATTGCAACTGCAATCACCTACGGATTGCAGTTACTAATACCAAAGCACAACCTACATAAAGACGCCCACTGCTACCTTCTCATATCCGTCCAATGTCGCTCTTCTGCATAAACATCTTTACCATCAACGCACATTGGACAGTCACGCAGCATTTACAACAAGTCTGACCAGCTGCATACACTGCAAGTCTCCTCGCACACAGAGAGCTCTCATGCTGCGTAGGCAATCGCAGTGGCTAATTTATGCACACCCATGAAATGGACAGGTATGCCTGCATTTTTACGACCACCCCCAAACGCTAACAGACTGGCACTCACTTTGCGATAGATTTCTCTGTGCCTACGTAATCACAATGCGATTGCTGCACACGCGCAGCGCGGCTTATATGCTTGCGCGATGGCAATCGTTCGTTCTTCGTCCATAATTGCCATTGAGTCCACAGCTGAATCAGGCCCAAAGACAATAGTTTTTCCCTTACTATTATTGTAAACATTTATCATTATTACTATCATTATAGCATACTTGCCACTGCTCAATGTTTTTGTATGAATTTCATCTCCAAAATGAACCCTATGGGGTGTTTTTACTAAAAGTCCGGGTTTCCAGGAGTTCAGAGGTTGCACATAGCAACCAATCAGCTTCTAGCTATTATCATCTAGAACAGGGATGGAGAACCTCCGGCCCGCGGGCCTATATGGCCCGCAAGACCATTTTATCAGGCCCGGCCAGCTGTGGCTCTCTTCCCTCTCTTTGTTTTTTTTCGGGCAGCGCTGAGCCCTGAGCACTCGGCTCAGACGCTGCCCGTCTGTGCGCGGCGCCGCAGTGTGACATCAGAAGTCACGCAGCGCCGTCCAGCCCCATGCCGCCGTCCTCCTTCAGCCCGCCCGCAGACATCTTAAGCGGAGGAGGAGGGAGAGGTGCAGCGCAGAGCAGTGGGACATGGAGTCAGGCAGCCCTCAGGCTGTCTGCTGAAACTCTGAGGGATGTAAGGAGGAGGGAGTGAGCCCTGCTGATGCACTCCCAGGGGGCCTTGGTACTGTACCCCCACACACAGTGACTGATGACTGTGTGAGACAGTGGGTGTCTGTGCCTGCTGGAGCACCCATTGCTGTTGGCTGCTGTAGCTGTTTTTGAGGAGAGGAGACTTAACTGGAGTCGTGCAATACTGGCCTGGGTGAGTCTTTTAATTTTCCTGTGGTGCTGGGCTCTATATAGCAGACAAGTTGATAATTTTGTATGGCCCGCAAATGATTTTATAAACATCCAAATGGCCCTCGACAGAAAAAAGGTTCCCCACCTCTGTTCTAGAAGGTGCTAGATAAATGAAAACACACAGGGCAACCCTTACAATGGCGCTAGTGTGACTCTAAATTCTCACAGTCAAGAAAAACAAATGTTATCCTACAATTCTTCTGATAACTCAATACGGTTGCTGCTACTAACAGATAAAGAGCTGGGCTTTATCTATAATAAACTCAACAGAAAAAAAAACACTCAAATATAAAGAGCGCTAACCATATATAGTCACAGTTTAATAATCTTAATAATAGGTATGAAATAAAACGATATAAAAAAATAAGAAAACAAACATGTATAGATATTCAATAGATCACAATATCCGATATAGGTATAAAATGATAGGCACAATCAATTAAACACAGTAAAAAAACAATCAAAAACATCCTAATTGTGTGTGCATTAACTACACATGTATTAATAATCCGCTGTTTCTCCCATTCATATGGAAAGTGATTAAAAACAAAACATATCTGGACTCTGTCGTATATTAGTAATCCTCAATTAGATATGCACAGCCTCAAGCACGTGTATGGATTCCTGCAGCTTTTTCTCTACTTTGCGGAAGTATGTGAGTAGCAAGAATAAATTCTTAAGGTGAATGGTAACAAACCATCTGAAATGTCTCAATTCAATGGCAACAGAAGAACTTCAATTAGTCAGACCTGAGGCTGATTTAACAGATAGCCGTCTGTTAGGAACACTTGGAAAGTAAATATATTTTGAACAGGTTTAATCACCTCATAGATCATTCCAAGCAGTCAGGCATAACTGCCAGCCTGTAATTCACAGGATAGTGGGCCTGATTCAGAGCCGCTTGTAAGCGGCTGCTCGTTCGCTCCGAGCGATGTTCGCACATCTGCGCATGCGTATGGGTCGTAATGCGCATGCGCCAACCAGTCAGTGCGGTCGGAAATCGTGTGTTCGCAAAATTGCGAGTGCCTGCTAATTTGAGTGACAGGATGAGACGTTTGTTGGTGGTAACAGGGAAGGTGCTTGAAAATGGGGAGTGGAGATCCGAACGCAGGCGTGCCAAACGGTCAAAACGTGCGTTTTAAGGGTGTGCATAATTAACAAGCAGCGTCATCGGCCACGTCACTTGGTTGTCTCATGATTGCGGTAGGAAAATCCAACCACAAGCACTGCGAGCAGTTCAGACTCCTTTCGATGTACTCGATTAATCTAATAAATAGCGGAGATGACGTATGATGCGAGCGGCCAGGGGGCGTCTTTACAAAATAGCGAGCGCATGTTTCGTTTGCTCGCTCAGACATAGAGGCGTCAACAGACCGCAAAGAGCAAGCGCTCAATTTAAATAGCCGGCCCCTTTTTCTGAATGAGCGAGCGCAAATAGCGTCCGGCTCTGAATCAGGCCCAGTGTTCACTGACAGTAATTAAGTCTGCCCTCCATGTACGGCTCAATCTCGCAATGTATGTGGGAGAGACCATCAGACACAGTTGGGGCCGAGTAGCGCTATACAGGTGCTGCTTACCGCTACCTCGTACGCCACCTCAGAAAGTTAAGGGGGGTATCCACTAGACGATTAAGTTGTTGATTAAGATGTTGATCGACAGGTCGCCCCGTTTTGTAGACGGGCCGCGGGGGAGGTTTCCAAAACGGAGGCGTTCCTTAAGGAACGCCTACCGTTTTGTGGGCGGCCGCACTGACATCATCAGTGATGTCAGTGGGGAGCTTCCTGCTCCTCCGTTTTGGAAACCTCCCCCCCGGCCCGCCTACAAAATGGGACGAGCTGTCGATCAACATCGTCAGCCGCCGCTTTTGTAGCGAGCTCCGGAGCGAGAGAGTTTCTCGCTCCGGGGCTTGCGCACACGCAGTGCGCTGCTGCGCGTGCGCAGGGCTACCCATCAACCCGGTTGCGAGCACATCGGTGCTTGCGACCGGGTCTGAATGAGATCCTATGTGCTTCCGATGGTGGAGGATCTGCACATATAACGCAGATTGGGGAAGTGGGTGTAGGAACATTTGCTCAGTCCATCGCACACTGGGCCTGATTCAGACCTGGTCACAAGCGCTGTGCACTCGCAACCGGGTCGATGGTGGGCCAGTGCGCATGCGTATGATGGAGCCGGCTCCATCGTGCACACGCGTAAGACCCGGATAGCGACGGGCACTCCGTCGCTCCGGGTCTCGCAACAAAGGGGGCGAGCTGTCGATGTTGAGTGACAGCTCGCCCCCTTTGGTGGGCGGGCTGGGGGAGTGGCTGCCCAAACGGAGGCGTTCCCATGTGAACACCTCCGTTTGGGGCGGCCCCACTGACATCACGAGATTTCCGCTGTTAGAGTCGAAATCTCTCTGTGGCTTGTGGCAACGAGACCCTACCACAAGGGTCTCATCGCAAGCCCAATGGTCGCGATGGTCTTGACCATCGCGACCATCTTCCTGGCCGCTCGCTATAGCTGTGGGTGGTCACCCACAGCTATGCGAGTGGCCAGGAGGCCGTTCTAAAAAAAAAAAAGACCGGCCCTGATTCAGAGCGAGCGCTCTGTTAGAGCGTCCGGCTCTGAATCAGGGCCACTGTTTCAAGCTGGGAGTCTGTTAGCAGATACTGTATTAGTATATTTGCGTACATAAATTGCAAGGGTGAGCGCAGCTGGGAATGTAATAGCTCTGAATCAGGCCCTATATAAATAAAGGTTAATTATAATGATAAATACAAACCCCCCCCCCCCAAAATAATATATATAAAAACTATTTCTTTTCACCTTGGCCAACATCTATGCACCTACAGGTCCCAATGCAGAATTTTTCTCCAATTTATACACTACTCTACTATCCTGGGTGGATTGTCCTTTGATTTTTCTGAGGAGACCTCAATGTAGTGTTGGATCCCTATCTGGATGTCTCGGGTGGCCCCAGGTGTGGGAGGGGGAACCAGTCTACTCCGTCTACTGCTGCTTTGTTAATAGATTCTTTGAATTTGATTGATCCATGGAGACATCTTCACCTGGTTTCCAGGGAATATTCTTTCTTTTCGCATCCTCATAAATTTTCTCTAGACTGGATTATTGGTTAACATCAAATATCTTGTTACACAGAGTAGTGGATGCAAATATTGAAGATATACTAATTTCTGATCACGCACCTGTTAAACTACGGTTACAATTAGATGTCCCAAAGCTTTCATCCTACAACTGGCGCTTTCCTGACTATTTGGCCTCAGTAGATTTCCAAAATTATATACAGCAGACATTTCTCAATTATACCACTGATAACCAGGTACATATTGTAGATATAAATCTCTTTTGGCAGGCATCAAAACCGGTCCTAAGAGGTCGTTTGATATCATATGTCGCGTCCAAAAATAAACAATTACTGCAAAGATTTTCCCAGGCTGTTACAGTAGTATCTGCTAAATACTCGGCCCTCTTGATAAACCCCTCGGAATCCAATAGATTATCCTACAAGGATGCCAAAGCTGTCTATGATACTCTATGTGAAGAACAGGCCCGACTAGATCTCACCTACCGTAACAACAAATATTTTAGATGGGGCAACCGCCCTGGTGAAATCTACGTCAGCACCTAAACCTATTTCCTCCATTAGAACTGACCTGGGAAATCTTCGCTCTAAACCAGAGCAGATTAGCGAGACTTTTTTCAAATATTTTGAGTCGTTTCATAGGGAGTCTCCGGATCACCCGTCTTTGGGTGATAATTTCCTAGAAAAGGTTGGTTTGACAAAAATCACTGATGAAGATAGGGAAACATTAACAGCTCAAGTCACAGATCAAGAAATTACACAGATTATAAAAACTCTCCCTACGGGAAAGACACCAGGCCCAGACGGCTTTTCTGCAGCCTATTATAAACTCCTTTCCTCACAAATTCTTCCTCATCTCTAAAATCTATTTAATGCTATTATTAAGGGTGGACCTGCCCCACATGATTTCAATACCGCACAAATTATTTTGATTCCTAAACCAAATAAAGATCCCGCACTGGTTTCTTCATATAGACCGATTTCTCTATTGAACCAAGATATAAAAATATTTACTAAATTACTGGCCATGAAACTGCAATCGATTTTTCCAAAAATATTTTACCCTGCCCAGACGGGTTTCCTCAAAAATCGTCACTTGGTACATAATGTTAGAACTCTTATTGCAGCCTATGATTAAAACCCATCAAGGACGAGAGAAGGGCAATATAGTTATTAGTTGCGACGCGGACAAAGCTTTTGACAGGGTTTCCTGGGCACATTTAAATAGAATTTTTTCCCATCAGAACTTTGGCTCAAAATGTATCCATATCTTTAACACTATATATCATACACCGAGAGCTTTTCTAACTGTCAACCATCTAAATACTAAACCCTTTACACTTTTTCGCGGTATGAGACAGGGCTGCCCACTCTCGCCGTTGCTATTTGATTTGGCAATGGACCCCCTCATCAGATCCTTTTTCAATGAAACTAGATGGAAAGGTATTCAACTAGCGCAAATGGAAATCAAATGTTTTGCATTTGCAGATGATCTATTGCTATACTTTGCGGACCCACACTTATTAATACCATATTTGATGAGTCTATTTGACTCTTTTGAATTTATATCCGGATTTAAAATCAATTGCACAAAAACTGTAGCTTTGGCCTTTTTTCCGGAGGCTAAATTAGGCTGCGGAGATCAATTTCTTTTCAAATGGGCTACCGAGGATTACATCACTTACTTGGGTATCAAGATACCATTACACCCCACCAAACTATATGATACCAATTTCTCTCCCCTTTTATCGCGGACTATATCGGATTTTAATAGATGGTCACATCTTCCTTTGTCCTACCTGGGCAGATGTCACTTGTACAAAATGATTTGTTTTCCTAGATTTCTCTATGTTTTACAAATGCTCCCAATAATACCATCCAAATTAGACCTAGTAATTTTAAACAGAGCAGTAAACGCCCAAGAATATCGTTGTTTAAATTGCAGCAAAAACGGGACCTGGGAGGTATTAATCTACCTATGCTTTGGCGGCAAACTATAGAGTAGCACTTGATTTGATAGGAGGCTCTGATGTTTATACGAAGCGACATATAGAACAGGCCTTTATCCCTGATCGTAACCTGATCTCCTTGTTGCACACCCCCTCAATATCTTTCCCAGTCTCGATAAAGGAAAATATCCTAATACAGTCCACATGTATGGCGTGGAGATTAACTAGATCTAGTTTGAAGGTGTCAAAATCTAACTCATTATTTTTACTACTGTGGGGTAACCCAAATTTCATTCCAAATGTAACCTCATCAATCTTTAAGGTGTGGCACACGGCAGAACTATGCTATGTTTATTAGTTCCTAAATATTGATGATCTCTCCCCTATTTCTCGCTCACAGTTACAAGATAAATTCCCTCTTCTTCCAATACCACTATTTCCCTCTTTACAAGCCGTGTTATGCTCAAAAAGTATCACAAGGCTTAAAGCTAGATAAACTTTGCTCCCTAGACAGAATGTTGTTTTTTAAACCTAAAGACCCCCTCTCCACCTCATCCATTTATTCACATTCACGTTCTACTCTAAATTTAGAAACTGGTTTGACAGGATTATTAAAATAGAAGTTAGACTTTCCTGACCTTTCCATGACAGGTTTTCTAGAGGCCTATATAAAACTTAATAAAATTTTGTCCTCATCTTCCTACACCGAAATGCACCAGAAAATTTTACACAGAGCATACTTCACCCCAAAATTAAATTTATTATTGGAGATGCAGTAAATTCCAACTGCTAGAAATGTGGTACTCCAGAGGCAGATATTATACATTGCTTTTGGTATTGCCCTCAGGTTCAAGTGTTCCGGAAGTTCCTTCAGGATTATATTGTTAACTGTTTGAAGATTAGGTTTAAAATAACTAAAGAATGGTTCTTTTGGGGAATTTACTCCATTGGAAGTAGTGATGGTCTGACTAAGGGCAACCGCATTTTACTTATTAAATTGGCAGCAGCTGCTAAAAAGGTCATTTTATCACAATGGATCTCAACGGATACACTTCCCGTAAATTTATTCTATACCAAATTTTCTTTTTTATTTTATATGGATTGGACAGAAGTTTCTTTACACAAAGAAAAACAGACGGAAATCTTTTTTGAAACATGGCTCCCCTATATTCATACAGTTTTGGATGTATTAAAGGAAGCATTAAGACGGTGCTTTGGTTCAACGGAATGGTATCAATTGGAAGTTCTGGGTTCAGGAATACCTTTCTAAATGATGCGGTTGGCTTTATGACCAAATTTCCAAGTTTCATATATGGGACTCATATATTTGTTTACACCCCCATTCTGCTGTATATCTTACTGATATTTATTTGTTTTTATGTTATTGGATATTTTATATCAAATATTTGTATCTGACATTGTATTTTGTATTTTGTTCTTTTTGTCAATCTGTCAATAAAAAAAAACAAAAAAAAAACAAAACTATTTCTATATTACATGCAATATATGTCAGTCCTTCTTTTGGTCTATTCACAATATATTACACATAATGACCAATGCACAATAATATAGCTATTAACATTAGAAAACAATTTACAATTTAAATAAACTCTTTGCTATCGGGCAGTACAGTCGAGATGGAAATGGGGTAGTAAAGTGCCCAACATAACATGATTGTATTGGATGTCCTGGGAGTAGTTGTCATCTCTGAATTGTGTTGTCTGATATGATCATATTTTATTTGCTTTCTTAAAATAACTATGTAAAAATGTTTTTTTCCTTCATCAAGTCTGCAAACATATCTGTATGGACTCAAGGCAAACCAGAATTAGAAATCTCAAAGCAGAAAATGTTGTTAAGTGGTTGCACATAAAGGCAGATTAGGTGCAAAACATAATTTCTCTATCTTTAAAGATCTTCAACCAGGGATTATTTCCAGCAGCAGCTCCTACTCTCTTAGATGAGGGGGGCTGCCGCTGCTCCTACTTGCACTGAGGAGACACTGTAGTCCCTCCGTGGGTGCTGGGGCCTGCACAATGGTTCATGGAAGATGGTGGGACCAGCGTATGCACACATGTGGCGGTGGGACCGTGCATGCACATAGCACTGGCGTCTAGGCTGCAGTCCCTAGAAGCCGGATAGGGCTGCCCGATAGATAGAGGAGCGACTTCCCACTGGAATCGCAGTCCTAAAGCGAGAAAACACCTCTCCCTGGGACTGCCTGTTGCGTGTGCGATAGGCAGAGCTTCCAATGGGAAGACACTGCCAGTCATAGTGTAGCAAGGGCAGTCACGGACTGCAACTGGCTCACTGAGGTGGCAGTTCTTTCTGCAGTAGTTGGGGGATTGGGTAAAATTTGCCACTGATTATCTCCATAGTTAAAGATTTGTATCACTTCAATGCTTCAAATCTCTGGAGCTGCCACCATCTTTTGGCTCTGGATATATTTAAAACCTGGTTCCTAATTGTTAGTAATTATATATATTTGTACAATTCACTGATTCCAATGGATCTAGACAAGTATATTGCTGGAAAAATGGAGTGCATCCGGAAAATATTCACAGCCCTTCACTTTTCCAACATTTTGTTATGTTACAGCCTTATTCCAAAATGGAATAAATAAATTTTTGTCCTCAAAATGCTACACGCAATAGCCCATAATGACAACGTGTAAAAAGTTTTTTTGAGAGATTTTTTCAAATTTAATAAAAAAAAAACTAAGAAATCACATGTACATAAGTATTCACAACCTTTTCTCAATACTTTGTTGATGCCACTTTGGCAGCAATTACAGCCTCAAGTCTTTTTGAATATGATGCCACAAGCTTGGCACACCTATCTTTGGGCAGTTTTGCCCATTACTCTTTACAGCACCTCTCATGCTCCATCAGGTTGGATGGGAAGCGTCGGTGCACAGCCATTTTCAGATCTCTCCAGAGATGTTCAATTGGATTCAAGTCTGGGCTCTGGCTGGGCCACTTAAGGACTTTCACAGAGTTGTCCTGAAGCCACTCCTTTGATATCTTGGCTGTGTGCTTAGGGTCGCTGTCCTGCTGAAAGATGAACCGTCGCCCCAGTCTGAGGTCAAGAGCGCTCTGGGGCAGGTTTTCATCCAGGATGTCTCTGTACATTGCTGATTCATCTTTCCCTCTATCCTGACTAGTCTCTCAGTTCCTGCCGCTGAAAAGCATCCCCACAGCATGATCCTGCCACTAGGGCCGTAACCAGGGTAGTGCGACCTGTGCCATGGCACAGGGCACCGCAGGGCAGGGGGCGCTGTATGGGCCTGTAAATGTTCCTGTTTATTATCATTCTCACTTGCAGCTTCCTCTTCTTTTATCCCCAGCATCTCCTGGCTTTCCCTATCTCTTCTCTGGCCCTTCCCCGTGAGGCCATGGCCCTTTTTCAGGTGCACTATCTTATGTCCCTATTTAAAAAATGAAGGGAAGGGGGACACCAATGCTCTCTCTGGCACAGGGCACCAAAAAGTCTAGTTATGGCACTGGCTGCTACCACCATGCTTCATTGTAGGGATGGTATTGCCTGGTGATGAGCAATGCCTGGTTTCTTCCAAACATATCGCCTGGCATTGACGCTAAAGAGTTCAATCTCACCAAATTAGGGGATGGGGCTAAATTACTCGATTCTCATAGAATTGCGTCATAAGAACCCGCATCTGCACAGACCGCAGAATGCGGGAGAAGTGCCTACACTTCCGGGGGAGCAGGGGTTATCCTAAAAATCGTGAGCCTCCCGCAGGTCCCGGGAGGGTAGGTTTGTATGCTACAATGTTAAAATGCTACTTATTTTAACGGTGTCGCTAGTGTATCTTTAAACATTCTGCTTTTCCTGCATGTTTACCTTTATATTAGCGACACTATTAAAATGTTTTAAGTTGGAGTTTAATGTTTGCATTTTCGTGCCGACAATTTGCCTCTGACATATGTAGTATCATAATCATAATATTATAATGATTGTCCAACTGCCAAATATATTCCAGCATTATTTGTCACTTTGTAATACTGTACTTCTATTATTCTTACTTTCTGCAGGTTGAAGTTGTGTTTGTTTATCCTCCTCATATCTTCTCTGACCATCTCCTTGGTCTTTGTTATCATTCCATTTTGCCGACATGTTGTCCTTCTTGCACTAGTGATGGCAATAGCTGGTCTAGCTATGGGATCCATTGATACAATCTCAAATATGCAGCTAGTAAAAATCTATCAGCAGGACTCAGCCCTTTTCCTGCAGGTAAGACAGTAAGAAATGCAGACACATTGACTGATGCAGGCAGCACTGTGATAGAACTAAATCTTCTGACCACTTTGGTATGGGAAGAATAAAAATTTGGTAATATCACACTAAAGTAAAAAAAATAATGAGAGTAACAAAAAAAATATATGGGGGTATATGTAATAAATATATGGGGGTATATGTAATAGCCTGCGGACTGCAGGCATTGGCGAGTCCCGTGCAGGACTACCTGATCTTTTAAGGTAGCAGTCAATTAAAAGGCAACCTTGTTTTGCCTTAAATGACTGGTACTTTAAAACATTGGGCAGTCTCGCACGGGACTCGCCGATGCCTGCAGTCCGCAGGCTATTACATATGGTATGCAGTCGGGATGCCGACACTCTGAATGCTGACCATTGGCATCCCGACTGTCTAATCCCGGCAAGGGTCTAATGATAGGCGTCGAAATCCCGACGCCTGTCATTTTACCTACGCCCGGCATCCCGATCGAAGGTGCGCCGGGCGCGGACAGCGGCAGGGGGGGATGGTTAGGTTAGGGGCTCCCGGGAGGGACTTAGGGCTAGGCACCCCCCCCCCCCCGGGAGGGTTAGGCTAGGGGAAGGGAGGGTTAGGGATAGACACTCCCCCGGGAGGGTTAGGTTTAGGCTAGGGGAAGGGGGGTTGGGGATAGGCACCCCCAGGGGAGAGGTTAAGGTCAGGCACCCCCCCTCCCTTTTTTTTTGGTTAGGCACTTGGAGGGAAGGTTAGGGTTAGGCACCCCTAAGGGAGGGTTAGAGGGGTTAGAAAGGTTAGCGATACTTACCTTAATTGACGATCGGGATTTTCATCCTTGCGGCCGGCGGTAAATCATAATGATTCCATTACATATACCCCATGATGGATAAAAGAATAAAAGAAAAAAGGGGAGGATTGGATTTGGAGATTTAAAAGTGGGAATATGGCTCTACCAGAAAACAAAGGCGCTCTTAATGGAAAGTAGTTTTTAACTGTGTCTTCAAAATACTTCTAACACTATAACAATACAGTGTGACAGTATTACACAACAGTATAAGCTTGTCTGGGAATGCTAAAAGTCTTATGCTGGTTTGGGCCTTCTTTACGATAATGCTGGGCTGCCATTAAACTTATTAAAATGACCAATGATCTTACTGATGTAGAATTGAGTTCGTATTCATGTTATTTTTCTGAGGTACTTCATTTCTTTGTTGGGTTTGGAGCCCTGCTGAGTCCTTTAATAGCGGACCCATTCCTTTCGGATACCAACTGCATTCTATCAAATGCCACGATGAATGGAAGCACAAACCTGGAGCACATCAGGAACTCCATTATCCCTCATCGTCCGGGGAATGTGTCCCACTATGTGCTTCCACTTGAAGGGGCAGTTTTGACAAACGTGTCGTATGCCTTCTGGATTATGGCTGCCATAAATGTGAGTAATAAATCCCCCTATTTATATTGTTACATGCATGCATTACTCTGACTAACTAATTTGTCACTCAGATAAAATAGATCAATGTTTAATCCATTGATTTAATTTCTAGTGGTGCTTACGTGCACCAAAATCAAAGTTACATTAACGTTCTATCCTATTTTTGTCCAGCTTCCAGTGCCCATAGCTGTATTCCTGCTGATGTACAAGAAAGCCATGGTGTTTGACTGTGGGCACAGAGCTGGGTCTCTGCTATCCGCAGATGAATTAGCAATGGAAGCTCAGAAGGAGAATGAGGTATCTGACCGTCAGATCCCAGAAACACAAACACAGGAAGAACGGGGTGAGGAGAAAGGTAAGGAGTGATAATGGGGATTATTCTTAGTCTGACACAAATCCAAATTCAGATGCATACCATGGATATCTACAAACTACATATGCACCATAGCTGGACAGAAAAGCGTCCGCTAGTGTATCCAACTCAGAATCAGGCTCATTGGGCCTGATTCAGAGATGCATGTTCATCCGACGATGAACGTACATCTACGATTGTTAGGGGTCAGCGCCGTGCAGGACCCATTCTGCACATGTGCAGAACAGGTCCTGCGCTCTCTCTTGCAGACTCCCCAAACTGCAGCATGATTGACATGCTGTAGCATTTGGGGGGGCGGAGCGAGGGGGTGCATGGTCATTGTTCCCGGGAACTGGTGCGCCGCCCCCGTTCTCTGGGAGGGTAAAGGCCACTGTCTGCGTCAATGGATGCAGATTCCTTGCCTCTGAAGTGACCAGCACCTGATCAGGCTGTGGGCAGCTTCAGCTCCCATAGCCTGACCAAAGGAGCATCCTGGTTGCGATGGTGATCCCAGCCTGTGACATAGGTCACAGTGCTGATGGGATCGCAAATGCAGCAAAGAGATGTCTGACACCTCCTTCTGCATTTGCAACGGAAATGGAAGAATTTGCACAGCCACTTGTGTACGGCTGCATTCCTCTTGTGTAGTAATGTGCGATGGACTGAGTAATCTCTGCAACGAAACAAAACAAGGAAAGGGGAGGGGGAATATCGTCGCACAGACTAAAAGGAAGAATATTCTATCGTAGGATAATAGGACCACTATACCTATTATAAACTAGAACAAATCTAGACTGAATATATTGGGGCAGTGGTGGTGCTCACTAGAGTCATAGTCATAGATGAGAACAAACAGAAAGGGAAAAACTCTGTTGTGAGCACTCTTGGGTATTGTACAAAAATTAATACATAACTTTTATTAAATAACAAAAAAGTAAAATAAATGCCCTAGATAAATTCCTTTAGAAGGTAGTATAGATGAGTACAATACAGAGAGATATGTAGCTTGTACCATTTACATTAGTACAAATAAACATATACATATAACCGGTACATACATGTAATTAAAAAGGAGAGACAACTCCTTACAAATACAAAAACAGACAACAGTTGAGAACATAAAACTGCTTGAGCAGAACGGTATGTTCTAATATTCTAACAGTTCAACATTAATATAGGATATAGATTTGTTATATTAATGCCTTGCGAAATATTAGCTGTAAAAATATTCATACCATCTATAAACCAATCATAGTATCATAATGGTGTATACAGTCAGTATTCAGCAAATGAAAAAATCACATAGTATTCCTACACAACCTCAAAGGGAAATATCAGAATAGTCAGGAGACAGAAATATTCTGCCAATGACTCAAAAGGCCCTCACTTTACCCAAGGTCGTCTGTGAGAACGTTAAAGAGCCAGTAGCAGACATTGTCCCCTAGAGTATAAAGAGTGAATGATACATTTCTCAGAGTGGGTCTCAAATTTCTGTAAGTCTTACCAAAGCAAAGAATGTGCAGCGAAAGGACCTTATATCTGAGCCAGTAATCATACAATCAGAAAGATACAATAGTGAAAGGTTTGTTTATTGTACACCTACAAACTGCAGTGTGTCACATTACATACAAGACAGCAATGACTATACCAAAATGGTGTCAGATGACAAGGAGAAGAAATATCAGAAAAGTGAGGGAACAGAACCGATGCTCCCAGTTCTACCACAACTCATGTAGTCCGAAGGCCATTGATGAGAGGTGTGACATGGGAGGACAGTTATACCCTCTGAAAATCAAGAGTGAGTGATACGTTACTCAGATATTCCTTTCTGCTTTCTGATGTCATACTGTGGGCATAGAACAACTGATGAGAGAAGTACTGATCTGAGATTGTACCTAATCAGTCAGAGTGATACAAAGTTGTAGACTAAGCGATTTATCGCTATTTAGAATCAATTGAAGGTTTTAATAGGATATGTACAAAAATAAAATTGTTGTAATAATCAATGAATCAAACTGTGCCCATGCATGATAAGCAACAAATCCAAAATATGTACACTACAAGTACTGATAGTATAGATATAGTCCAAAATATCTTTAAGATACCTTTATGTTATCCGGTAACGCTTGATGTTTCCACAAGGTCCAAACATTAATAAATCTTGTGTTTTTACAAGAGTACACCATAGCAGACAGACCTTAAATGTCCGCTAAGTAGTGTATTAAACATAATGAAACAAAATCAGAATCCTTAATATAAGTCGTATCACATGTTCTCATGGGGAAATAAATGTCCCAATATGAATTCCCTGATGTTGTCTCCTAAGGATTCATACATAGGAAGAGGTGCTACAACATACAAACATTAGTCAAACTTGAAAAAAGTTATATGTTGCAAACATAATCAGAATCACAATCCTCTATGGGAATTATGTATAATAGTGTATCCAAAATATCAAATGACTGATGTGGTTTTCCTAAGGAAACCAGAATGAAGGATTTTCTAAGGTATACACTCAAAGTGAAAAAATTTATAGAAAATTATAAAAGAATTGTGCAATTAGTAACATTGGAAAACATACCCCGACTTGTATTTAGAATGTCAAGGTGTCCAAAATGATCTATGCAGGTGTACCAAACAAAGGACGCAATAGCTTACCGGACATAGGACACATGGTTAAACATGAAAAAAAGCCTTACTGAATACTGACTGATAGATGCAAAGTCCCGTGCTGCACAGCCACGGGCACCCTTGCTGTCTGCCGATGCGCGTTTCGCCAACGGCTTGTTCACGGAAAGAACAGCTGTGTGGGCGGATCTCTATTGCCCTGGATCATATACGGACAGTGGCCTATCATATGCTGCTATATCAAATGGTAAAGCTAGCCGGCCAAACACAGTCCGGTTTTCATTATAATCAAAATGAGCAATCAATAGCCTATCATTGGCTATTATATCAAGATAGACAGGGCAGTCAGCCAATCATAGTCTGACCTATATTGTATCTGGTCTGAGACAGAGAAAACCCAGAGGAAAAAAACTCTTGTTTCCTGATTATTATAAAAAATATATACATGGTGGCAGACTCACAGTAGCCTAAACTAATACAGGAGTATTTGAAGATGTATAATGGACAACACCATAAAACAATTTAAACCTGGCAGAGACCAATATTCCAAAACATAAATCTCAAATATGGATATACTATTGCAAATATAAATTGCAGTAGATATGTCTCCCCTAAAAAGTATTTTGATTATCAACAAACATATTGATGCCCTAAAAAAAGAGAGTATCACCTATAATAAGTGAAATAATATAACTGATAAAAATAGATAAAAATGAAAATGAAAAAAATAAATTATAAAGAATATATATATAAATAATAAAAGTTGGTAGAATGAAGTGAAAAAAAGTGAATAAAAGTGCCACTGCAACAACCAATAAAGTGATATAGTGCAAATAAAAGAAAAAGGATTGTGTATAAAAGGTTTTGTAAATAAATCTGAAAAAATTACCCCTACGGTGGATGAAAAAATTGTGTGTGAATAATGTGCGTATTGTTAGATATATTTTCATATTATATCTAAGAGTGTGTGTGCAAAAAAGCATATGAATATCAAATGAAGTGTGGAAATAATGTAATTTGGTGATGATAAAAAAAGGGGTGTAATGTGAATATTGGAAGTGTTAGGTGAATTGTGATGTGCACGAAAAGTAATTGAGAAAAATACATACTGTGAATATTACCATTGTCTATCATTAAATCGCTTGAAGTGCACAAGATAACAAGGGAGGCGGGGAGAAAGTAGAAAACACTATAACATTAGTATAAATTTAACCTTAAATAGTGCATAGTGGTACATGTACCAAACGGAAAAAAACAGCGCAGAAAAATTATGCGTTCATTGTAATGCCACAGGGGAGGTGAATAGAATGTATTTTTAAAAAAATAGAGTTGGTAAAAAAGGATCATGAAAGAAAGGGGCTATAACTATTGTATTCATTCAGTCCTCTAGGTACTAGAGTACCCAATCTAAAGATCCATTCTGTTTCTTTTCTCAATAGTATGGAAATTTGATCACCTCCTCTAATGCCTGTTTTCACCTTCTCCAGGCAAAACGCTTGAAGTTGTCCTGGGTCGCTTTTGTGTTTCAGGATAAAGTGTCTTGCTACGGTGGAGATTTTCTTAATTTTAGCTGTATCTGATACGGCATTCCTAATATTACTAGTATGTTCAAAGATACGGAACTTAAATGCCCGTGATGTCATTCCAACATATTTGTATCCACACCTACATTGGAGGCAGTATACAGCTCCGACAGTGTTACAGTTAAAAAAATCCCAAATAGGGATAATTCGGCCATATTTATCCTGAACACTGTTATTCTTAATAATAAGGTTACAAGCCCTGCATTTGCCACACGGGTATGTCCCCTTGATCTTAGCTACCTTAGGGGGACAATGTTCATAGTGACTATGCGTGAGGAAATCTCCTAGGTTTTTGGCTCTCCTCCAACTCATTGAGACTTCATCCTTAAGACATAGCCTTAAATCCGGATCTAAAAGGAGGACTGGCCAATGTTTCTGTAATATTCCCCTAAGTTCTTGCCACTCTCTGCAGAAATCCCCTACAAATCGAATATCATCTGTGTTGACCTGTGGTTTCGATTTAGGAAAAACCAAGGTATCTCTGTTGATCTTGGAAACCTCATATCTTGCTCTTTTAACTGATCGATTGCTATAACCTCTAAGTCTAAGCCTAGAGGAGAGATCAACACACTGTTTATTAAAATCCTCTTCTATGGAGCAATTTCGTCTAAGACGAAGAAACTCACCTTTTTGGAGATTAGATTTGGTCGGTGGGAAATGGCAACTATGTTCATGTAGCAAACTATTCATTGCTGTGGACTTTCTGAATAAATCGGTGGTGATATCACCTGTTATTTCTTTGCTAATCCTGAGATCCAGAAATGAGATGCTCACATTACTCATTTCCCACGTGAGCCTCAGGTTCAGTTGGTTATTGTTCAGAATACCAATGAATTCCAAGAATTCTTGTTCGCCACCACTCCAAATAACAAAGACATCATCGATATACCTGAGCCACTGTATCACATAATTTGTATATTTCTCATTGGATTCAGAGAAAACCACCTCCCTCTCCCACCAACCTAGAAACAGATTAGCATAAGTAGGGGCACAGGTGGAACCCATAGCCGTGCCCCTTATTTGCCAGTAATATTTGTCTTGGAAGGTAAAAAAGTTTTTGTGGAGAATGAAGTGTAGTAAATCAATCAAAAAGTTATCAAATTCACAATTATTTTTCATGTCCAAGAAATATTTAACTGCCTTCAATCCATCTTGATGTCTGATGGAGGTATACAATGACTCTACATCAATAGAGATAAGTAGATGACGATCCTCTAATCTGATGTCATGAATTTTTTGCAATACATCCCTTGTGTCTTTCAGATATGAGGGCAGAGTGAGTACATGGTCCCTAAGGTGTAAATCAACAAATTTACTACTTTGCTCGGTCAGACTACCTATGCCAGAGACTATTGGTCTCCCTGGTGGATTCTTGATGTTCTTGTGCACCTTAGGAAGTGCATAAAAAGTGGGGACTTTAGGATGTCTTACCTGTAAGAATTCAAATTCTTTTTTGGTTATAATACCTTGTACCCTAGCCTCCTCAATCATTTTATTATACTGGGAATGAAATTTCTCTGTTGGATTAAACAAAAGTTGAACATAACAAGAAGTATCTTGTAGCTGACTTAATATCTCCTTCACATACATCTCTTTTGGCCATATGACTATGTTGCCACCTTTGTCTGATGGCTTAATAATAATATGGTCCCACTCTTGAATGTCTTTTAAAGCTTGTTTCTCTGATTTAGTGATATTATAGGTCAGATTGGGAGACTGAGATCTTATACTCAAAAGTCTATCCAGATCTTGGGAGACTAGTTCCATAAATACCTGAACTTGAGCACAGGTATTGATCGGTGGAAAAAAAGTGGATTTATTGTGACATGTGGGTCTATTTTGGCAGGTCCCTGATGCTATGGGCAAATTAGTACATCCTCCTGCTAATTCTTCCAGAATGTCTAATGCCAAAATATCCTGTTCTGTATTGAGGTCAAGTGAATCCTGGCCTTCTTGCAGCTGTGGGCTATCATCAGTAGTATCCGTATTAGAATTTGTAGAGCATGCAATGGACCTCTCTTTGTTGGCAAAAAAATTTTTTAGAAGAAGTTTCCTCCCGAATAAATTTAAATCTTTCTCCCACAAAAAACGGTTGAAACTAGTAGTGGGGGAAAAAGTCAAGCCCCTTTTAAGAAGTGAGATTTATTCAGGTGATAGGGTACAGTCAGAAAGGTTGATAATTTTGAGTTCGTCCTCTGGTTTTAAGGCTATTGCCTCCTGTTGATCCTTGTAGACTGTCTTGGTGGTAAAGGAGGATCCCAGTCTTGTGCTACTCTTCCTCTTCTTCCTCCCTCCTCCTCGTGGGCCTCCTGTTCAATATCTTGCTCTTATATCTCTCGTATTCTCTAAAAAAGAGACCGCGGAGTTGGTAGAGGTGGATCTTGAGTCTCTGTTGGTTTCAGAGTAATCCTCTGTCCCTGAGGATTCAGCCTCCGACGAGGAATAATGATAGTTGTCTCGTTTATTATACGTAGTTCTAGTCGGTTGGTTCCATTTAAAAATGATACCTGCCGCAAAATCTTTCTTATCCCTAGCAAATTTGTTCCGCTTACGTTCTATGATAATTTTTTCAAAACTTTCTAGATCCTTCTTGTTTTTATCAAAACATTTTTGGAACTTTTGGTCTTGTTCCCATTGGGAGAGATTTTTTCCCAAATTCTCAATACTTTTGTCACATTCTTCTAATAGAAGAAGGTTGTGTTTAATCAGAACCATCATTAAGTCCTGCGCACATTTAAGGAGACAGGATTCCCATTCCTTCTGTAGGTTGGCTGTTGCCAAGTTAAAGGAAGGAAAAACCTTGGGTCTCAAACCTCTAGGTGAAATTTTATGTCTCTGATAGTTCTCTAATGTGGTGAGATCCCAGTTCACACGTAATTTTTTGTGTAATACATATTTCAGTTGAGAGAAATCCTCTTCCCAGTTACAATTGGAAACTTGCTCAGGACCAGATGATGCAAAAAGAGTATCCAGGTCCTCTGGTGTCCTTCGTTTTGTGGCTAACATCCTTTAGACTGAAATTAGCCATAATATGAATTTGAGAATAAAGTGAATAATGAAAACTAAGGGCAAAATTGATATCTAGTCGTGCTGACGATGTCGCAAAGCTGAGTAAATCTCAGGAATAGTATCAATGAAACAAAACAAGGAAAGGGGAGGGGGAATATCGTCGCACAGACTAAAAGGAAGAATATTCTATCGTAGGATAATAGGACCACTATACCTATTATAAACTAGAACAAATCTAGACTGAATATATTGGGGCAGTGGTGGTGCTCACTAGAGTCATAGTCATAGATGAGAACAAACAGAAAGGGAAAAACTCTGTGTTGTGAGCACTCTTGGGTATTGTACAAAAATTAATACATAACTTTTATTAAATAACAAAAAAGTAAAATAAATGCCCTAGATAAATTCCTTTAGAAGGTAGTATAGATGAGTACAATACAGAGAGATATGTAGCTTGTACTATTTACATTAGTACAAATAAACATATACATATAACCGGTACATACATGTAATTAAAAAGGAGAGACAACTCCTTACAAATACAAAAACAGACAACAGTTGAGAACATAAAACTGCTTGAGCAGAACGGTATGTCCTAATATTCTAACAGTTCAACATTAATATAGGATATAGATTTGTTATATTAATGCCTTGCGAAATATTAGCTGTAAAAATATTCATACCATCTATAAACCAATCATAGTATCATAATGGTGTATACAGTCAGTATTCAGCAAATGAAAAAATCACATAGTATTCCTACACAACCTCAAAGGGAAATAACAGAATAGTCAGGAGACAGAAATATTCTGCCAAATACTCAAAAGGCCCTCACTTTACCCACGATCATCTGTGAGAACGTTAAAGAGCTAGTAGCAGACATTGTCCCCTAGAGTATAAAGAGTGAATGATCCATTTCTCAGAGTGGGTCTCAAATTTCTGTACGTCTTACTAAAGCATAGAACGTGCAGCGATAGGACCTAATATCTGAGCCAGTAATCATACAATCAGAAAGATACAATAGTGAAAGGTTTGTTTATTGTACACCTACAAACTGCAGTGTGTCACATTACATACAAGACAGCAACGACTATACCAAAATGGTGTCAGATGACAAGGAGAAGAAATATAAGAAAAGTGAGGGAACAGAACCGATGCTCCCAGTTCTACCACAACTCATGTAGTCCGAAGGCCATTGATGAGAGGTGTGACATGGGAGGACAGTTATACCCTCTGAAAATCAAGAGTGAGTGATACATTACTCAGATATTCCTTTCTGCTTTCTGATGTCATACTCTGGGCATAGAACAACTGATGAGAGAAGTACTGATCTGAGATTGTACCTAATCAGTCAGAGTGATACAAAGTTGTAGACTAAGCGATTTATAGCTATTTAGAATCAATTGAAGGTTTTAATAGGATGTGTACAAAAATAAAATTGTTGTAATAATCAATGAATCAAACTGTGCCCATGAATGATAAGCAACAAATCCAAAATATGTACACTACAAGTACTGATAGTATAGATATAGTCCAAAATATCTTTAAGATACCTTTATGTTATCCGGTAACGCTTGATGTTTTCACAAGGTCCAAACATTAATAAATCTTGTGTTTTTACAAGAGAACACAATAGCAGACAGACCTTAAATGTCCGCTAAGTAGTGTACTAAACATAATGAAACAAAATCAGAATCCTTAATATAAGTCGTATCACATGTTCTCATGGGGAAATAAATGTCCCAATATGAATTCCCTGATGTTGTCTCCTAAGGATTCATACATAGGAAGAGGTGCTAAAACATACAAACATTAGTGCAAACTTGAAAAAAGTTATATGTTGCAACCATAATCAGAATCGCAATCCTCTATGGGAATTATGTATAATAGTGTATCCAAAATATCAAATGACTGATGTGGTTTTCCTAAGGAAACCAGAATGAAGGATTTTCTAAGGTATACACTCAAAGTGAAAAAATGTATAGAAAATTATAAAAGAATTGTGCCATTAGTAACATTGGAAAACATACCCCGACTTGTATTTAGAATGTCAAGGTGTCCAAAATGATCTATGCAGGTGTACCAAACAAAGGACGCAATAGCTTACTGGACATAGGACACATGGTTAAACATGAAAAAAAGCCTTACTGAATACCGACTGATAGATGCAAAGTCCCGTGCTGCGCAGCCACGGGCACCCTTGCTATCTGCCGACGCACGTTTCACCAACAGCTTGTTCACGGAAAGAACAGCTGTGTGGGGGTGGATCTCTATTGCCCTGGATCATATACGGATGCTGGCCTATCATATGCTGCTATATCAAATGGTAAAGCTAGCCGGCCAAACACAGTCCGGTTTTCATTATAATCAAAATGAGCAATCAATAGCCTATCATTGGCTATTATATCAAGATAGACAGGGCAGTCAGCCAATCATAGTCCGACCTATATTGTATCTGGTCTGAGACAGAGAAAACCCAGAGGAAAAAAACTCTCGTTTCCTGATTATTATAAAAAATATATACATGGTGACAGACTCACAGTAGCCTAAACTAATACAGGAGTATTTGAAGATGTATAATGGACAACACCATAAAACAATTTAAACCTGGCAGAGACCAATATTCCAAAACATAAATCTCAAATATGGATATACTATTGCAAATATAAATTGCAGTAGATATATGTCTCCCCTAAAAAGTATTTTGATTATCAACAAACATATCGATGCCCTAAAAAAAGAGAGTATCACCTATAATAAGTGAAATAATATAACTGATAAAAATAGATAAAAATGAAAATGAAAAAAAATAAATTATAAAGGATATATATATAAATAATAAAATTTGGTAGAATGAAGTGAAAAAAAGTGAATAAAAGTGCTACTGCAACAACCAATAATTAAAGTGATATAGTGCAAATAAAAGAAAAAGGATTGTGTATAAAAGGTTTTGTAAATAAATATGAAAAATTACCCCTACGGTGGATGAAAAAATTGTGTGTGAATAATGTGAGTATTGTTAGATATATTTTCATATTATATCTAAGAGTGTGTGTGCAAAAAAGCATATGAGTATCAAATGAAGTGTGGAAATAATGTAATTTGGTGATGATAAAAAAAGGGGTGTAATGTGAATATTGGAAGTGTTAGGTGAATTGTGATGTGCACGAAAAGTAATTGAGAAAAATACATACTGTGAATATTACCATTGTCTATCATTAAATCGCACAAGATAACAAGGGATGCGGGGAGAAAGTAGAAAACACTATAACATTAGTATAAATTTAACCTTAAATAGTGCATAGTGGTACATATACCAAACGGAAAAAACCAGCAAAGAAAAATGATGCGTTCATTGTAATGCCACAGGGGAGGTGAATAGAATGTATTTTTAAAAATATAGATTTTGTAAAACAGGATCATGAAAGAAAGGGGCTATAACTATTGTATTCATTCAGTCCTCTAGGTACTAGAGTACCCAATCTAAAGATCCATTCTGTTTCTTTTCTCAATAGTATGGAAATTTGATCACCTCCTCTAATGCCTGTTTTCACCTTCTCCAGGCAAAACGCTTGAAGTTGTCCTGGGTCACTTTTGTGTTTCAGCATAAAGTGTCTTGCTACGGAGGAGATTTTCTTCATTTTAGCTGTATCTGATACGGCATTCCTAATATTACTAGTATGTTCAAAGATACGGAACTTAAATGCCCGTGATGTCATTCCAACATATTTGTATCCACGCCTACATTGGAGGCAGTATACAACTCCGACAGTTTTACAATTAAAAAAATCCCAAATAGGGATAATTCGGCCATATTTATCCTGAACACTGTTATTCTTAATAATAAGGTTACAAGCCCTGCATTTGCCACACGGGTATGTCCCCTTGATCTTAGCTACCTTAGGGGGACAATGTTCATAGTGACTATGCATGAGGAAATCTCCTAGGTTTTTGGCTCTCCTCCAACTCATTGAGACTTCATCCTTAAGACATAGCCTTAAATCCGGATCTAAAAGGAGGACTGGCCAATGTTTCTGTAATATTCCCCTAAGTTCGTGCCACTCTCTGCAGAAATCCCCTACAAATCGAATATCATCTGTGTTGACCTGTGGTTTCGATTTAGGAAAAACCAAGGTATCTCTGTTGATCTTGGAAACCTCATATCTTGATCTTTTAACTGATCGATTGCTATAACCTCTAAGTCTAAGCCTAGAGGAGAGATCAAAAGACTGTTTATTAAAATCCTCTTCTTTGGAGCAATTTTGTCTAAGACGAAGAAACTCACCTTTTGGGAGATTAGATTAAGAATAACAGTGTTCAGGATAAATATGGCCGAATTATCCCTATTCGGGATTTTTTTAACTGTAACACTGTCGGAGTTGTATACTGCCTCCAATGTAGGTGTGGATACAAATATGTTGGAATGACATCACGGGCATTTAAGTTCCGTATCTTTGAACATACTAGTAATATTAGGAATGCCGTATCAGATACAGCTAAAATGAAGAAAATCTCCGTAGCGAGACACTTTATGCTGAAACACAAAAGCGACCCAGGACAACTTCAAGCGTTTTGCCTGGAGAAGGTGAAAACAGGCATTAGAGGAGGTGATCAAATTTCCATACTATTGAGAAAAGAAACAGAAAGGGTACTCTAGTACCTAGAGGACTGAATGAATACAATAGTTATAGCCCCTTTCTTTCATGATCCTTTTTTACCAACTCTATTTTTTTAAAAATACATTCTATTCACCTCCCCTGTGGCATTACAATGAACGCATCATTTTTCTTCGCTGGTTTTTTTCGTTTGGTATATGTACCACTATGCACTATTTAAGGTTAAATTTATACTAATGTTATAGTGTTTTCTACTTTCTCCCAGCCTCCCTTGTTATCTTGTGCACTTCAAGCGATTTAATGATAGACAATGGTAATATTCACAGTATGTATTTTTCTCAATTACTTTTCATGCACATCACAATTCACCTAACACTTCCAATATTCTCATTACACCCCATTTTTTTTATCATCACCAAATTACATTATTTCCACACTTCATTTGATATTCATATGCTTTTTTGCACACACACTCTTAGATATAATATGAAAATATATCTAACAATACGCACATTATTCACACACAATTTTTTCAACCACCGTAGGGGTAATTTTTTCATATTTATTTACAAAACCTTTTATACACAATCCTTTTTCTTTTATTTGCACTATATCACTTTAATTATTGGTTGTTGCAGTGGCACTTTTATTCACTTTTTTTCACTTCATTCTACCAAATTTTATTATTTATATATATATTCTTTATAATTTATTTTTTTCATTTTCATTTTTATCTATTTTTATCAGTTATATTATTTCACTTATTATAGGTGATACTCTCTTTTTTTAGGGCATCAATTTGTTTGTTGATAATAGAAATACTTTTTAGGGGAGACATATATCTACTGCAATTTATATTTGCAATAGTATATCCATATTTGAGATTTATGTTTTGGAATATTGGTCTCTGCCAGGTTTAAATTGTTTTATGGTGTTGTCCATTATACATCTTCAAATACTCCTGTATTAGTTTAGGCTACTGTGAGTCTGTCACCATGTATATATTTTTTATAATAATCAGGAAACGAGAGTTGTTTTCCTCTGGGTTTCTCTGTCTCAGACCAGATACAATATAGGTCGGACTATGATTGGCTGACTGCCCTGTCTATCTTGATATAATAGCCAATGATAGGCTATTGATTGCTCATTTTGATTATAATGAAAACCGGACTGTGTTTGGCCGGCTAGCTTTACCATTTGATATAGCAGCATATGATAAGCCAGCGTCCGTATATGATCCAGGGCAATAGAGATCCGCCCACACAGCTGTTCTTTCCGTGAACAAGCCATTGGCGAAATGAGCGTTGGCAGACAGCAAGGGTGCCCGTGGCTGCGCAGCACGGGACTTTGCATCTATCAGTCGGTATTCAGTAAGGCTTTTTTTCATGTTTAACCATGTGTCCTATGTCCGGTAAGCTATTGCGTCCTTTGTTTGGTACACCTGCATAGATCATTTTGGACACCTTGACATTCTAAATACAAGTCGGGTATGTTTTCCAATGTTACTAATGGCACAATTCTTTTATAATTTTCTATACATTTTTTCACTTTGAGTGTATACCTTAGAAAATCCTTCATTCTGGTTTCCTTAGGAAAACCACATCAGTCATTTGATATTTTGGATACACTATTATACATAATTCCCATAGAGGATTGCGATTCTGATTATATTTGCAACATATAACTTTTTTCAAGTTTGCACCAATGTTTGTATGTTTTAGCACCTCTTCCTATGTATGAATCCTTAGGAGACAACATCAGGGAATTCATATTGGGACATTTATTTCCCCATGAGAACATGTGATACGACTTATATTAAGGATTCTGATTTTGTTTCATTATGTTTAGTACACTACTTAGCGGACATTTAAGGTCTGTCTGCTATTGTGTTCTCTTGTAAAAACACAAGATTTATTAATGTTTGGACCTTGTGGAAACATCAAGCGTTACCGGATAACATAAAGGTATCTTAATGATATTTTGGACTATATCTATACTATCAGTACTTGTAGTGTACATATTTTGGATTTGTTGCTTATCATACATGGGCACAGTTTGATTAATTGATTATTACAACAATTTTATTTTTGTACACATCCTATTAAAACCTTCAATTGATTCTAAATAGCTATAAATCTCTTAGTCTACAACTTTGTATCACTCTGACTGATTAGGTACAATCTCAGATTAGTACTTCTCTCATCAGTTGTTCTATGCCCAGAGTATGACATCAGAAAGCAGAAAGGAATATCTGAGTAACGTATCACTCACTCTTGATTTTCAGAGGGTATAACTGTCCTCCCATGTCACACCTCTCATCATTGGCCTTCGGACTACATGAGTTGTGGTAGAACTGGGAGCATTGGTTCTGTTCCCTCACTTTTCTGATATTTCTTCTCCTTGTCATCTGACACCATTTTGGTATAGTCATTGCAGTCTTGTATGTAATGTGACACACTGCAGTTTGTAGGTGTACAATAAACAACCTTTCACTATTGTATCTTTCTGATTGTATGATTACTGGCTCAGATATAAGGTCCCTTCGCTGCACGTTCTATGCTTTAGTAAGACGTACAGAAATTTGAGACCCACTCTGAGAAATGTATCATTCACTCTTTATACTCTAGGGGACAATGTCTGCTACTGGCTCTTTAACGTTCTCACAGATGACCTTGGGTAAAGTGAGGGCCTTTTGAGTCATTGGCAGAATATTTCTGTCTCCTGACTATTCTGTTATTTCCCTTTGAGGTTGTGTAGGAATACTATGTGATTTTTTCATTTGCTGAATACTGACTGTATACACCATTATGATACTATGATTGGTTTATAGATGGTATGAATATTTTTACAGCTAATATTTCGCAAGGCATTAATATAACAAATCTATATCCTATATTAATGTTGAACTGTTAGAATATTAGAACATACCGTTCTGCTCAAGCAGTTTTATGTTCTCAACTGTTGTCTGTTTTTGTATTTGTAAGGAGTTGTCTCTCCTTTTTAATTATATGTATGTACCGGTTATATGTATATGTTTATTTGTACTAATGTAAATGGTACAAGCTACATATCTCTCTGTATTGTACTCATCTATACTACCTTCTAAAGGAATTTATCTAGGGCATTTATTTTACTTTTTTGTTATTTAATAAAAGTTATGTATTCATTTTTGTACAATACCCAAGAGTGCTCACAACACAGAGTTTTTCCCTTTCTGTTTGTTCTAATCTCTGCAACGCCCAACTGCATATCTGAGCAATGCTCAAGTCGCTGGTGGATCCGACCACTTCACTACTGACACACCATCAGTCGGAACATCGTCTCCTCGAGCAGCCCCTCACAAGCACAAAGTCTTCCTTATAACCTACTCAAAATAAATGCAGATGCATGCCAAATCATGCCTATGACAGTCCCATAACAAACCAATAAAATGGCCTATTTTTACATTCACTTCAGGTCACATCCCAGTCTCCATCCTGTAACACCCATGGATCTCAAGTGCAGTCAAAGGGATGTCATACGCAACTGCGTACGCCATCGCACACTGAAGGTCACGTGTGTGCAGTAAGGGTTTCTTAGACTATTCACACATGTGCATTAGCAAAAAATCGCCCAACTGCGCAAACATCTGCACTGCATGCACCTCTGAATTAGACCCATAGTTACAGCCATCTGGCAGTAACTGTAAGAAATTTCCCCTTAACACTACTCTGGGATGGCTGGATGACTAATGAGCCTCTTTAATTGCAATGTGCGGTCGCCTCCAACATAGAATGAAGTAGGTCTTAAGTTTATTCCCCGGCTGCCTACTGTGTGATACACCCCAAGTCCTGGACCTCTAATGGTTGATCAGGCATTGCAGTGGTATGACTTTATGATGGGGTGTAGAGAGGACCATCATAATTTTGCTAATAGGCCCAAAAATTTCTAGTTACGTCCTTGGAGAGCTTTGCAAAAGGGTGGCTATCTCCACAGCCAACATCCACTCACAGATGTAAACTGCAATTTAAATTGGACAGCACTTATTTTAATTATATTCTAAATGAAGATTTAGTTGGGTAATACTTATACATGATTCAAATATTGTATCTCTATTAGAGCAAGAAAGGTCAAATGTGTGACAACTGTTGTGTAGCCGAGTAAAAGTACAGTTCTAGTTAACATTATGGGCATTCTTGAATTTTAAGTTATGTACAGTATATCCCAAAACAAAAAGGAATGTAGTGAAACAGCTTTGGTCTATAGACACTAATGTTTGGCATAGAACATCTAAGGATAAAACAATAATGATTTGATAAAGCAATAGGAGGAAAAACTATAAAAATGTAAAGATTGCCATGACACAATAATTGGCACCCTTGTAAGCAATACAAATCATTAAAAAAAAAAAAAAGAAGCTAGACTCAAGTGTGATAAATTAGAAACACTTATGTTAAATTGTCAGTGCTCACATGACTTGAATTAGCCAATGAATGATAGCTTTAACGTTTCAAAAGGACACTTTTTATTCCGTGTACTTTGTCACTATGGTGAAGACAAGGGAGCTGTCTGAGAGCATCAGAAGTGCTATTATTACCAAACACAAGACCTTTCAAGTGTACAAGGCCATCTCCAAAGACCCTGACATCCCAGTTTCATCAGTGTGCAATGTTATTAAGAAGAGTGCTACTAATGGAACTGTGAAGAACCTCCCTGGACATGATGGGAAAGAGGAAAATCTAAGAGATAAGTTTTTGAAGGTTGGTATGAACTGTAAAAAAACACCACGTGAAACACCCAAAGAGCTAAAGGCTAACCTGGAACCAAGAAGGGATTTATGGCTGAAGACCAATGAGGACCCCACTGCTGATAAAAATACATGACAGATCTTTGACAAAAATAGAGATGTGCGCTGACCCTCGTGTTTTGGATTTGGATCTGGATTAACTTTCGTGATTGGTTTTGGTTCTGGTTTTACAAAACCACCCTCACGTGTTTTGGTTTTAGATCTGTATTTTTTGAAAAAAATGTAAAAACAACTGCTAAAATCACATAAATTTGGGCCTGTTTGTTCCTACAGTATTATTAACCTTAATAACATTCATTTCCAATAATTTCCAGTAAATTTTGACCACCTCACAGCTCACAATATTGTTCACCAACATAGGCCAAAGGCTGGCTGGCTAAACTAAGCAACAGAGCAGCAGCACAAACACACGGCAGTTATTTCTGTTTACAAATGTTTTACAAATTAGTAATGTATTAGCAATAACCAATCAAACTACTCACAAGTACTTTCAATAGAAAACAATACAAAACAAATTTACTAAAAATCATGCGCGGAATATCCTTGTTCAAAACAAAAGTAGTCATAGTTAGCAAGCAGCAAAGAAGAAAACCCTAAACATGTGTAAATAGCAACAGCCGTGAATGCCCCCTACACAGGTGCACATGCCCCCAGCACATGCCTATTCTCAGTGTCCAATCTGTATTTCCCTCCTGGGGGCACTGGGCCACTGATAACTGGCACTCTGTGCCCATGTAAAGCCCCGATCAATCAGAATTTTTGTTGAGCAGTTCCCCAAAATCTCCCCAACCATAAAAACAATTTTCCATACCTGCGGGTCAGATGCAGTGCAGGGTACAGTGGTCGGAACCAGTGACGTGCAGTGAGGTAAATGGCTGGGGAGGCACTGTCTGGAGCCAGATTTACAGATACTGTACATATTTGAACCTGAGGGTTCATGTGGGCAGTATACAAAGGAGCATCTGTATATAGTGCTGGAAATTTGGTGTGTTCTGATCAGGGATGTGCGGAAAAGGTGAACAGGGGAAGCAGTGCCTCACCTACCATACACTTTTTACTCCAGAGTTTTGACTATAAAAATGATTAGAATAGTACAAAGAAGATATTTATAATATTTTCTTGACATTTTTCTAATCATTTTTATAGTAAAAACTGTGGAGTATACCTAAGTATGACAGGAAATGCTCTGCCTCATCTCACTGCGCATCACAGGGTCGGATACAGTGCAGATCAGAAACAGTGCGGGATACAATGCAGGATACAGTGTGGGTTGGATACAGTGCAGGTCGAATACAGTGCGGGTTGAATACAGTGAATGTCGGATACAGTGCGAGTCGCTTACAGTGTGGGTCGGATACAGTGCAGTTTATAGTGCAGGTCGGATACAGTGTGGGATACAGTACAGGTCAGATACATATGACAGGAAAGGCTCTGCCTCACCTCACTGCGCATCACAGGGTCGGATACAGTGCAGATCAGAAACAGTGCGGGATACAATGCAGGATACAGTGCGGGTTGGATACAGTGCAGGTCGAATACAGTGCGGGTTGAATACAGTGAATGTCGGATACAGTGCGAGTCGCTTACAATGTGGGTCGGATACAGTGCAGTTTATAGTGCAGGTCAGATACATATGACAGGAAAGGCTCTGCCTCACCCTACTGCACATCACAGGGTCGGATACAGTGCAGATCAGAAACAGTGCGGGATACAATGCAGGATACAGTGCGGGTTGGATACAGTGCAGGTCGAATACAGTGCGGGTTGAATACAGTGTGAGTCGCTTACAGTGTGGGTCGGATACAGTGCAGTTTATAGTGCAGGTCGGATACAGTACAGGTCAGATACATATGACAGGAAAGGCTCTGCCTCACCTCACTGCACATCACAGGGTCGGATACAGTGCAGATCAGAAACAGTGCGGGATACAATGCAGGATACAGTGCGGGTTGGATACAGTGCAGGTCGAATACAGTGCGGATTGAATACAGTGAAGGTCGGATACAGTGCGAGTCGCTTACAGTGTGGGTCGGATACAGTGCAGTTTATAGTGCAGGTCGGATACAGTGTGGGATATAGTGCAGGTCAGATACATATGACAGGAAAGGCTCTGTCTCACCTCACTGCGCATCACAGGGTCGGATACAGTGCAGATCAGAAACAGTGCGCGATACAATGCAGGATACAGTGTGGGTTGGATACAGTGCGGGTTGAATACAGTGAATGTCGGATACAGTGCGAGTCGCTTACAGTGTGGGTCGGATACAGTGCAGTTTATAGTGCAGGTCGGATACAGTGTGGGATACAGTGCAGGTCGGATACATATGACAGGAAAGGCTCTGCCTCACCCTACTGCACATCACAGGGTCGGATACAGTGCAGATCAGAAACAGTGCGGGATACAATGCAGGATACAGTGCGGGCTGGATACAGTGCAGGTCGAATACAGTGCGGGTTGAATACAGTGCAAGTCGCTTACAGTGTGTTCGGATACAGTGCAGTTTATAGTGCAGGTCGCATACAGTGTGGGATACAGTACAGGTCAGATACGTATGACAGGAATGGCTCTGCCTCACCTCACTGCACATCACAGGGTCGGATACAGTGCAGATCAGAAACAGTGCGGGATACAATGCAGGATACAGTGCGGGTTGGATACAGTGCAGGTCGAATACAGTGCGGGTTGAATACAGTGAAGGTCGGATACAGTGCGAGTCGCTTGCAGTGTGGGTCAGATACAGTGCAGTTTATAGTGCAGGTCGGATACAGTGTGGGATACAGTACAGGTCAGATACATATGACAGGAAAGGCTCTGTCTCACCTCACTGCACATCACAGGGTCGGATACAGTGCAGATCAGAAACAGTGCGGGATACAATGCAGGATACAGTGCAGGTTGGATACAGTGCAGGTCGAATACAGTGCGGGTTGAATACAGTGAAGGTCGGATACAGTGCGAGTTGCTTACAGTGTGGGTCGGATACAGTGCGGTTTATAGTGCAGGTCGGATACAGTGTGGGATACAGTGCAGGTCAGATACATATGACAGGAAAGGCTCTGCCTCACCTCACTGCACATCACAGGGTCGGATACAGTGCAGATCAGAAACAGTGCGGGATACAATGCAGGATACAGTGCGGGTTGAATACAGGGCAGGTCAAATACAGTGCGGATTGAATACAGTGAAGGTCGGATATAGTGCGTCGCTTACAGTGTGGTTCGGATACAGTGCAGTTTATAGTGCAGGTCGGATACAGTGTGGGATGGATACAGTTCAGGTCGGATACAGTGCAGGATACAGTGCACGTCAGATGCAGTGTGGGATGGATACAGTGCAGGTCTGATACAGTGTGGGATACAGTGTGGGATGGATACAGTGCAGGTCGGATACAGTGCAGGTCAGATACAGTGTGGGATGGATACAGTGCAGGTCTGATACAGTGTGGGATACAGTGCAGGTCAGATACAGTGTGGGATACAGTGCGTGTTGGATACAGTGCAGGATACAGTGCAGGATACAGTGCAGGTCAGATACAGTGTGGGATGGATACAGTGCAGGTCAGATACAGTGTGAGACACAGTGTGGGTTGGATACAGTGCAGGTCGGATACAGTGCGGAAAACTAGGTTTAGGTCAAAGAGCATTGGTCCTCCCAAAACGCACATACAAAAGATTGGTTGAAAATTAAAAAAATTGACTGTTTGAGTCGTGATCTCAATCCAATAGAAAATCTTTGGAGAGAGCTGAAATCTGCCATTGGGAAAAGGATTCCTGCAAGCTTCAACAAAATGGAAGATTGGGAGAAACTAGCTGCAGACAGGTGCAAGAATCTAGTATATGGCTACTAGAAACGATTGGAGGCAGTCATTGTTGCTAAAGGGTGTACAACCAAATATTAAGGAAGGGTGTCTTTAATACTGTCCAGGTCACATTTTTTATTTTGGCTTTGACATCACTACATGGTAGTTGAAAAGGATTTCTTTTTTTTTGTTCTGTGGATATCCTATTGAAATGTTCTGATGATACGAAGTTGGTACATTTTCATTTATTTCAAAAGATATTGCACAGGTTGTACTTCAAATTCAAGGGTGCGAATAATGTTGACCATTACCGTAAGTCCTCATGTGCTTCAACTCTTTATGCAATAAAACAGCATCTGTAGGCCCAATGCAATTACATTAGATGTTTATTAAATGCCCAGAAGTAGGTTAATATAACACACAACAGTAAACACAGGGCCTGATTCAGAGCCGCTCGTAAGCGGCCGCTCGTTCGCTCCGAGCGATGTTCGCACAACTGCGCATGCGTATGGGTTGTAATACGCATGCGCGAACCAGTCATTGCGGTCGGAAATTGTGTGCTCGCAAAATAGCGTATGCCTGCTAATTTGAGTGACAGAATGAGGCGTTTGTGGGTCGTAACAGGGGAAGGTGCTTGAAAACGGGGAGTGGAGAGCCGAACGCAGGCGTGCCAAACGGTCAAAACGGGCATTTTAAGGGTGTGCATAATTAACAAAGCAGCGTCATCGACCACGTCACTTGGTTGTCTTTTAGCCTGAACTGCTCGCATGATTGCGGTAGGAAAATCCAACCACAAGCACTGCGAGCAGTTCATAAGCCTTTCGATGTACTCGATTAATCTAATAGTGGAGATGACGTAGGATGCGAGCGGCCAGGGGGCGTTTTATAAAAAATAGCGAGCGCATGTTTCGTTCGCTCGTTCAGACATAGAGGCGTCAACAGACCGCAAAGAGCGAGCGCTCTATTTAAATATCCGGCCCCTTTTTCTGAACGAGCGAGCGCAAATAGCGTCCGGCTCTGAATCAGGCCCACAGTGCTCAGCATTGCCATAACTGAGGATGTAATATACATTTACAGGCAAATCCTACTAAGACTCTCAGCATTACTTTATTAATGTTTATTAATATTTATTATTGCTTTACTCAGGTCATGGGGTGTCCCTACTTTGCTGCCAGAGAAAAACATTTTGGGATGCTCCCTACACACTATTTGCGATTCATACCTGTTCGGCAGCGATCCTCTTCATGACTGACGGCATTGTGGTGAGACATTTATAGCTTAGTAATGTTAGTATAGGTAATTATATGTGCTAGCAGTATACAGCCACGCCAATGCGCATTTCGCTTCAAAGCAGCTTTCTCAAGGCTTCACATATAAAATACTATGAATTTATAAAATAATAAAGGTTAATAATAGACTGCATTTATACCTGTGTTTTTCAAAAACATACCTAATAGTAATAACATTTAATATTTTAATATTGAGATTAGTATCAAGGGAGATAGTGTTGCAAACTGATTGATTCCTTTTCTGCTTAGTTGAGTTTTTCCTGTGTATTGAATCAGTAGGTAGCACCTACTAAACTCTTTTAACATTTATTATTTGCCTTAGATGTGATTGACAGATGTAGACTCTCCTTTGCTGTCCGTTATTACCATTATATCATTCTTAGTGCGGGATTTTTCTCATTTTATATATAGACAGATATCAACGTACTGATGCTGGCTACTGTGTATGGTGTGACAGTAACTGTAACATATATAATGTGAAAGGGAACTAATTATTGAAACTGAAGATACTGAAGATACTACCAACTGACAGATCTTGTGCTACTAAACTGTCCAGATGCCAGATAAAATTAATCAGTAATAGATAACAGTATGTACAGTTTGAGGGCACAGTAACAAGCATGTAAATGCAAGCTTGGCAAAATGGGACAGACAAATCTGAAGAATGACTGATAAAAACAATATACATGTGAGTTGGAGTCTGAAAAGAACTACAGAGCACAAAAGACCTATATGACAACCAGTGTTTAGTAATGACATGTAAAGAAGACTTTGGATGTTCAAAAAGTATCCTATAAATAGAGACTTGTTTGTTTAATGCTGGAATGGGAATAGCAACCTAAAGTAACAGCAGGTATTATTAGAACAAGGCACTACAGGAAGAGAGGAGAATATAACTACAGGAATGGGCTTAGTTATGCTAAATTGTTAGCAGAGTATTGTTTTACAGAATGAGGTGAGGGGTAATGTAAAGGGCAGCATGGAGTAGAGGTGCGTATCCACTACGCGACCTTACTGAGCGATTGCACGATTACGACATCGTAACCGTGCAATCGCTCAGTAATCGACCAGTGATGTGCGTGCCCGCTGGTCGTTTTTGACATCTATCATCGCCCGTACATGCTGGTCAACCTATCACGTCAGGTTCAACATGTACGAGGATGATGGATGTGCCTACACTGAACGACTGAACGTTCAGTGTAGGCACATCACAGACTGTGAAACGACAGCACGATTACAATGTCGTAATCGTGCTCTCGTTTCTCCATTAGTGGATACGCACCTTAAAGCTTTCATGTAACAAAAAATGCCTGATCTCTGAAAAGAGAGCTTATGCATCTTTTAATGGGACATTGATGGCTTCCAACCTCTCCATGCTTTGCTTGATCATGGAAAATTCAGTTACTGACATGCATGGGACACGTGTGAGCAGTGAATGTACAATTGTGAATATAAGAACAGCGTCCTGTAAGGTTGCACTGTTATTGATGTGACTGTATCTTTCATAGGGGGAATATTCTGGCTTTGTTTATAGTTACGCTGTAGAAGAACCGCTGTCTCTAGCTCACAAGACAGCAGGATATCTACCCAGCCTATTTTGGGCCTCGATAACCCTGGGAAGACTCATTTCCATTCCTGTATCCTATAAAGTGCCACCACGTTCTATGCTCTTTATTAACCTGGTAAGATGTTCAGTGTCAGCAGTTCTAGTATGTAGCATTGTTTCCAACATAATTGCGGTCACATAAATGCATATGTAAGGAATAGAATCATCATATAACTGAATAATGAAACAGGCAACTTTTTTTGCAAATAACATTTCCTTTCCCTTACTGCAAACACATGGGGGTGATTGAGAGGTGGATGCAGGGAAGTCATTGGGAGCACGTGGCAGATGATTACCCTCTGCGCATGTGTCCTGATGGTTACCGCACAGAGACGCAGATCCATGCAAATTCTATAGGCATTTCTGGGTGGTACCTGGGGGTGTGTTGTGGGCATGTCTGTCTAATGACGAAGTTGCAGTGTGCGATGGTGTGACCAATGGTGCACCGATAGTGTGTCTTTGTACTCATATCAGCTGATTTGCGTCACAGCTGGTGGGCATCTCAATAGGACACCCATTGGCCACGGCATTAGAATAAAGACGCAGTAACGGCTGCGACAAACGACCACAACTACTGCAATACTGTCCACCTGTGAATCACTGCTATGTCATAAACAACTATACAAACACAATAGAATGTTACCCATTCCCCAATGTGCCTAACACCTTCTGTTCCAAGTGTCAAAAGTAAATGATGATGCAACCAGTTGCTGATCAAATTATCATCATGCAACACCACACCAGATGTGTACATATACAGTAACAAATGTGTACATACAGTATACAGTAACAAATGTGTACATAGACAGAAACAAATGTATACATAGACAGTAACAAATGTGTACATACAGTATACAGTAACAAATGTGTACATAGACAGAAACAAATGTGTACATACAGTATACAGTAACAAATGTGTACATAGACAGAAACAAATGTATACATAGACAGTAACAAATGTGTACATACAGTATGTAACAAATGTGTACATAGACAGTAACAAATGTCTACATACAGTATACAGTAAAAAATGTGTACATAGACAGAAACAAATGTATACATAGACAGTAACAAATGTGTACATACAGTATGTAACAAATGTGTACATAGACAGTAACAAATGTCTACATATACAGTAACAGATGTGTACATAGACAGTAACAAATGTATACATAGACAGTAACAGATGTGTACTTATACAGTAACAGATGTGTAAATATACAGTAGCAGATGTGTACATACAGTATACAGTAACAAATGTGTACATAGACAGTAACAAATGTCTACATATACAGTAACAGATGTGTACATACAGTATACAGTAACAAATGTGTACATAGACAGTAACAAATGTGTACATATACAGTAACAAATGTATACATATACAGTAACAAATGTGTACATACAGTATACAGTAACAAATGTCTACATATACAGTAACAGATGTGTACATAGACAGTAACAAATGTACATATACAGTAACAAATGTATACATAGACAGTAACAGATGTATACAAAGTCAGTAACAAATGTCCACAGCCACATTTCCCAACAACGCGGATTAAAACCTCCAAAAGGAGTGCTGGTTAGAGTACATTCATCTCAATAAAATTTTTAAATTTAGTTTGGCCATTTCAGTTTTTGAAAGACAGCAACTAGGGTTGGCTTTCACTATAGATGGGGGGCCTCAAGCTTATGTTCTCCATGTTATAGTGGAGATCAAACAAAGCTGTCTCATGGTGGGACTGCCTCAGGATTTAGGAAGGAGCACATGACTCTGACACACATAGGTATACAATTCACATATCAAAATAACGTTGCAGTCCCCTGACGCAGAATGTCAAATTTGATTGAGACCAAGACGCATTTTTGAGTGAAAAAGATGCTTTACGCAAGACGAGTTGCATGAGACCTAGTGGTTCACTTGTGCCAGGCGTGTTGCACCACATTGCGGATTGAGGCAAGGTGTATTAAGGCACCCTCTGTATCCTTACCTATAATATTTGAAGTGTTACTGGTAGCACGTAAAGACATCTACAAAATCACCATGTCCACATTTATATACATCAGTGTCACATAATATTTTTTTTAACAATATTTCAAAAAGTTTAGGTCTGCTCTGTTTTCCCCTTAGAAGCTAATGTGCATTACGTATTCGAGCTGCGTTGTCCAACTTAGCATTGGATACTCTGCGGACCATCGGCCGGCTAAAGTGACCCATGGGGTAACGTAGCCAGCTGTCGCAGCTGCAAGGAAGAGGCTAGGAAATCTCCTTCAACCGATGGAGATCTCGGCCTCTTCCCTCCCCCTAACTGCGGCGACATGCCTTCATTTCAGGAAACGGAGGCCATCGCCACCCCCTCCCCGCCCACCAAACGGTAGCAGACTATCAATCACTGACAGTCTGCTGCAAGTTTACGTGCCGGCTCCCAGACCCGTTCTGCACATGCGCAGAACGGGTCTGGTCGCCTGCTCAGATTCCCGATCATCTGGAATCTGCGTTCAGCACTAATGTCCACAGCTGAATTAGGCCCTGAGTCTGATACCATCATCACTTTTTGACAAGCTGCTCAGGCTGAACGTTCCCTGGCACATAACAAGCACAGTATAGTGTATTTCAAATCTGCACAATTGATACAGGGGTCCGCATATTACTTATGGTATGTACCAGTGGTGGCTCCAGAGGTGGGGCAGCAGCGCAGTCTAAATTCAAATAAGGGAGCCACACCAACTGCCAGTGAGCCCCGGCCAGTAATGTTTGGCAGCATTTGGGGTGGTAGTTGGTGTGGTTCCCCTATTTGAATTTTGGACTGCGCTGCAGCCCTGCCTATGGAGCCGCCATTGGTATGTACTGTAACTTGTTAGTTGTTAACAGTAAAAAAAAAAACCTAGAAAGATCTGATGGCCTGATCAGGGCCTGATTCAGACCCGCTCGCAAGCGCAATGCGCTCGCAAGCGGGTCGATTGTTAGGTAGTGCACATGCGCGGCGTGCGCACTGCGCGTGGCCGAGCCCCGGAGCGAGCGCAAAAAGCACTCGCTCCGGCACTCGCATCCAAAAGGGGCGGCTGTCAATGTTGATTGACAGCTCACCCCATTTGGAAGGTGGGGCAGGAGGGGGGAAGGGCTGGGCAAACGGAGACGTTCCTGCAGGAACGCCTGCCGTTTGTGGGCGGCCCTACTGACATCACTCGTGATGTCAATAGGTGGACTTCTGCTCTATTAGAGCAGGAAGTCCACTGGGGCTTGCGGCAACGAGACCCTACCACAAGGGTTTCGTCGCAAGCCCGATGGTCGCGACCATCGCGACCATCACCTGGCCGCTCGCATAAGCTGTGGGTGGTAACCCACAGCTATGCGAGCGGCCAAGAGGCTGCAACTAAAAAAACAAGCGCCTGCCCTGATTCAGAACGAGCGCTCGCTTTTTGCGAGCTCCTCTGAATCAGGCCCTCAGTTCTTTGTCATGTTTTTGTAGTAAATATCACAAAGTGCTTATAGTGCACATCATTTTTATTTCTGTTGCCTTGTGAAGAAGTGTGTTGACTTGTGGCATATCTCTTTTCTCTCTCACCAGATTGGAGTGTCTGTGACATTCCTGTTTCTGCTGCTGTCACAGAACAGTATCACTGGCCTTTTCATAGGAACAGCCTTTCTTGGTCTCTGCCTCAGTAGTGTTTTCCCAAGTATGCTGGCCTACACAGAAGATATGTTAAACTACAAGGGTAAGGAGAGTTTCTGGACCATAACATAAATAGGATAGTGTTACAACAAGACCCACTGGGCATACGTGATATGTGGGTGTGAAAGGGCTAATAGAAAATAACATTGTCTAAAATTCTCCCAAAATATGTCACACTCAGTATTACACACCATGGCCCTCATTTACAGAGTCGGTCGCAAGAAGCGATCGCTCTCTCTGAATGAGGGCGGCCGCTTCTTTTTTTTAGTGCGGCCTCCTGGTTACCACCCACAGCTTAACGACTGACCATCAGGGCTTGCGACGAGACCCTTAGGTTGGGTCTCGGCAACCGCAAGCCCCAGGGAGCTTCCTGCTCTGATCGAGCAGAAAACTCCCCACTGACATCACTGCTGATGTCAGTGCGGCCGCCCACAAAACGGCAAGCGTTCCGCCAGGAACGCCTCCGTTTGTGTAGCCACCCCCCAGCCCCACCTACAAAACGGGCCGAGCTGTCGATCAACATTGACGGTCGGCCCTTTTGTAGTGAGCCCCGGAGCGAGAGAGTTTCTCTCTCGCTCCGGGGCTTGCGCACGCGCAGTGCGGCCACTGTGCGTGTGCAGGACCAAAACATCGACCCGGTTGCGAGCGCGTAGTAATCTGATGCATATGGAAGACAAGTAATCTGATGCCTATGGAAGACTAGAAGGTGGACTGACCCCAAAATGACCATTTATAAAATAACTGAATTACTCTTATAATTTTTTTTTTTTAGCCCAAACATCTCTCCTATACTATCATCATAAAACACATATGCATAGGAAACAAGCTAATATAAATTTGCTACTACCACCATTTGGCTATGCCAGCCAGTGAATTTAGTTATGAGACCGGCGGCCGCAATGCCTATCAAAATACTGACGCCTATCATAATCCCCATGCCAGCCCGAACTAGGTAAGTCCAGGGTGCCCTTAGCTTTAGCCGCGAGGGCGGAGGGTTAGGCACCACTGGGGGGGGTTAGGGTTAGGCACTGAGAGTGGAGGGTTAGGTTTAGGCACAAAGGGGGAGACTTAGGTTTAGGCACTAACAGGAAGGGTTAGGGTGCAGGGTGGGTTACGGTTAGGCTGTAAAAAGGGAGGGTAAAGGGGGGGAAGGGGGGAGGGTAAGTATACTTACCCGACCCCTGTCGGGATACCAACCATTGGGATGCCGCTGTCGGTATTCTGACAGGAGGCATCCCGACAGCCAGCATTACATACCCATTCCGCCAGCCAGGCCTGGTGACACTATGGCAGAAAAAACAACAGTTTGGGATACCCCCAGCAATAGTACCAACCAGCCCTGGGCTGGTCAGTACAGTTGCTAGGACTGGTCAGGAATCTTCCCACAACTGTGGGCAGTGGGAGTGGTTATATTTGTGGAAAAATAGAAAAGGAATTATTTATTTTATGGCGCATACAAGGTCCCAGCATTTCCACTACCTTCTAGTGGTTGACCACCCTGAAGCATATGAGAAACCACATGTGCCAGCATATAATGGCATATATAGCCCACTGAGACCCATAGTGTGCCAAGGAGAAATTAAGAAAACAACTGATGCATACATCAATTTATTATTTTTAATTATTAGGATTAAAAAAAAAACACTCTCCAATTTATTGCAAAAAGTCTGGGAGCTTCTCTAGTAGGTATCCAGGTATTAGCTATTTTGAAAAAAAAGTAATGTAACACTGACTTTCTTTAGAATGCGGTGGTGAATGAGTAAGAAGGGACTTAACGCTACAGTGAGGTTTTTAATGGTCTGAAGCAGACCATAGGGATATACAAATTGTATGTAATAGTTTAACATACACTATTTGTGTACCTTATGCTAGAAGCATGTCTATTAAGTGTAATACAGAGAGATATAGTAATTTTGATTGAGGTTAACAATCAAAACAAACACATTATCACGCTCAGGCTATACTGACCCTTTGCCGAGGTATTGGAAGATGTGGACCCAGGTTGGGGAAGGAACAGGAGGCGAGGTGCCTGGATGAATTACTTCCTCATCTACTAGTACTGGATGTTGGCTAGACCTGACCAAGGGCGCGGAGTCTAACCTACTGGGAGGTGTTCACCAGTGACCCCTCTGAGCGGGATTTGGGCTTAAGCAGGTCAGGGGCCTTTGGTCAGGTATCCGGCACAAGTGGGAAATGGAAGAACACTTAACACACGGAAAGCAAAGGAAACAGTTACTGGAAGTTTGTACTGTGGTAATGTAATTAGTACACACTCTTGATCCAGACGCAAGGCTGACACAGGATAATGGTACTAGGAGATTGTACTTAGATGACGTACTAAGTACATACGCTGTGGCTTCAGATGCAGAACTGGCACAGGAGAATGGTATGATGAGATGGTACTTGGATGACGTACTAAGTACATGCGCTGTGGCTTCAGAAGCAGGACTGGCACAGGAGATGACTCTAGGAGATTGTACTCAGTAGACGTACTCAGTAAAGACACCATGGATAAACACTAGGAACAAGTCGCTAGAGGCAACGGAGCTTGGAACCTGGAACGCTGCAACAGCAAGTCTGCACTGGAAGTAACAACGTTGTACAGGCATTACCTGTTGTCCAGAGCCCTAAGGTAGCAGTCCATTGGAGGATAGTGTCAGCTGACAGCAACCAATGCTACCATTGGGTAAAGGGCTAATCAGGATATAGACTGTCATGGCTGCGTCCATGATGGTAACCGCAGAAACCATATCACGGAGCGAGCATGTGGATGTTCTAGCAGACCCCAGGTTTAATCCTCAGCACGTTACCCGCCGCGCCTGGCGTCTCAACGCTCGGGGGTTCAGGGGTAGCCGGCGCTGAGGTGAGTAACAGCCGATCCTGGGCCACAATCTGACACACTTCTTCTGCTACCTCTTTTACAGTAGGCATTCACTTACAGGCATAGAATTACTGGTGATAACATGAACCAGATACAGTTAAAATGGGCCAATGTAGTTTAATAATTTTATTTAGTCAGTCCCAGGGGAGGTGTTTTCTCCTGGGACTGTCAGTCTAGACCGGGATTATCAGAGAGAGCGCTTCCAATAGGAAGCCACTCCTCTGCCTTGCCGTGAGCCCTATCTGGCTTCTAGGGGCTGCAGCCAAAAGCAGTACCTAGAAGCTGGTGCTTCTGTGCATACACCGGTCGCGGACCCTGACAGATGCATTGCGCATGCACCTGTTAACCAGCTGGCCGGGTCACTGACCAGACTGCTGCATGGGCAGCTCATCGGAAAGAAAAAGTAGAAGCTGCCTCAGGTTTTTTTGTTTTTTTAATGCAAACTGTTTTTATTGAAAGAGGACAAAGCAATTCCAAATGAAATACATATAATAGAATGTATACACTTATAAACAATTATTCCATTTTGAATAACAAAAAATTATCAATATAAAAAAGGTCACAGCAAAAATACAGAATATATCAATCAATAACCAAAAAGAGAGTATAAGAGAAAAAAAAGGATAGACCTTAAGAAGGAAGTGAAGTTAGGGGGAGGATAGTCAGAAGGGAAGCAGGGATTGAGCAGGAGACAAACTGGGGGCTTATTAAAGGGGACAATTTATCGTTGTCCTGTCTAGAATTAATGTATATACTTGTGAGTGGCCCCACACTTAAACAAATAGGAGTTAGGACGCTGCAGAAACGGATGTAGTAAGTACACCATTGAAATTATTGTATAATGTGGAGTCTTTAAACATCAACCATGGGAACCAAATGGTAGTAAAGTCGGAAGGTTTAGCCGACACGGGTTTTAACGTTGTAATCTGTATATCATCTTTTTGTAAAGAACTGCTTATAATTTGATATTAGTCAAATGAATATTAATATTTTTTAACCAGCTCGGCAAATGGCAGCTATCTGAATATAAATATATATGTACAGTACATGTCTATGGGGCCTATTTATCATCGATAAATAGCCCGGTAACCATGCGGAAACTAGCTTTTCCGCATATTTTAGTTACCAGGTAATTCATCATCAGGAGTCCCAAATTGACCACCTGATATTCAGCAAACTCTGAAAACTGAAAGTTTTCGGAGTTCGCTTATTCATCTTCAGATGATGCTTGCTCTCGGATCCCCGCTCCTTCCCAAGGAGTTCCGAGGATGCGAAGAGGGATCCGAGCATCGCCTTCTCACTACCTCCCCGGCGGCTTTGCGCATGAAAAGGTCACGCATGCGGAGCCGTGCCGTCAGGGAGGAGGTAAGTAACACAGCTACTTCTGTCGCTGCGACACTAGCCAAGGGGACAGCTGATTTTCAGAGCAGCTGTCCCTGCACCGAAGCAATGATGAATTGCTGCAGTGCAAAATTTCCCCCGCTGCGAGTTGGATACTTATGTATCCCTCGCAGCGAGATCATTACTTAATCATCGGGGGCCATACAGCCTCCGATGATGAATAGGCCCCTATGTCTTTTTGTCTATCGTTACTAACATCAGCAATATTTTCAATATAGAGGTCATATATCTGTGATATGCCCACATATGAATTATTACTGTTATTATTACTATTATTTACCGTGGCTATTGCAGTGCCATGTACGTAGAGATAGAAGTCTTTAAAGGAAAGGGCACAGACAAGGACTATCAGAAAATAAGGAATTTGGATGTGAAGGGGCTATTTAAAAAGAGAGAGATAAAGAAAATATTAGCATTAATTTTTAGTGGGATACATACCTAGTTTTTTGCGTAACCTTAACTTGCTTCTCATTGCACATGGAGAATTGAAAAGGGCGAGGAAAGGGGTGGGCTGTGTAGGCCAAATACAGTAGTGGTGTGTTCACGTAACGACAACACAATTAAAGGTGGATACATTCGCAGATATGTCTCTCAGGAGGACTATTCCTTCTGGGTGCTCAACGCTTGGAGTAATCAAAGATCCATGATGATGATGATGATTATCATCTGCACGATTCTTTGTAGCTTAAAAAAATTAAAGAAAAAAATAATATTTTTTTTTTACATGTGACTCCCCTCCCCCACCCCAACAGTGATCTAAGCACCTGGACTGGTCACCTGTTAATAAAGGTGAAAAATCCCAAGTTGGGTATAAATCAAATTCAGTCCATGTACTTTCATAAAATGTATAATGAACCTCATTGATCTAATGTAGTTGAATGAGACCCCACATGAGATGTACTGTATATGCAAATAGCCAATCAAAAGCAAAACTGCTCTAATTTGGTTACTTGCATACAAGGCCCTGGCCTTTCAATCGGATTGTGGTGCCTTAAGGAATTGGTAGCCTGTCAGATTTTCTTATTTTTGAACCTTTGTAGTACAAGAGACAAAAATAAAAAGAAAGTAAAACATTCCTTTGGATTAAGCTATAAGATAAAGCGGAGAACAATGTGTTGCAGGAATGTTTATTTAAATTAAAGGATTTTGACTACAGTGTAGGTTTTTTTTTTCTTTAGTATTTGCGGGCCTGTGGCTGTGTCCCACTATGACAAGGCAATGAGCATGACCTTGGTGCTTAGATTCCCTTTGGGGGATGATGTTTTTTATATAGTACAATATACTGTACATTCAAATCACTTCATGAAGACTGGCGATTGTACAGCCATGGCCAAAAGTTTTGAGAATGACACAAGTATTGGTTTTCACAAAGTTTGCTGCTTCAGTGTTTTTAGACCTCTTTGTCAGATGTTACTATGGTATACTGATGTAAAATTACAAGCATTTCATAAGTGTCAAAGGCTTTTATTGACAATTACATTGTTTATGCAAAGAGTCAATATTTGCAGTGTTAACCCTTCTTTTTCAAGACCTCTGCAATTCGCCCTGGCATGCTGTCAATCAACTTCTGGGCCACATACTGACTGATGGCCGCCCATTCTTGCCTAATCAATGCTTGGAGTTTGTCAGAATTTGTTCGTTTTTGTTTGTCCACCCGCCTCTTGAGGATTGACCACAAGTTCTCAATGGGATTAAGGTCTGGGGAGTTTCCTGGCCAAGGATCTAAAATTTCGATGTTTTGTTCCCCCAAGCCACTTAAGGTAACGTGCTCCATCATGCTGGAAATGGCATTGTTCATAACCAAACTGTTCTGGGATGGTTGTAAAGCATCCTGAGACCATTCATGTGCGGGGTAGCTTCTCAGCCAAGGGAGTGGGATCTCTTACAATTTTGCCTAAGAACACAGCCATAAATAAAGAATAGTACCAAAACATCCTCCAAGAGCAACTTCTCCCAACCTTCCAAGAACAATTTGGTGACAAACAATGGCTTTTTCCATCATGATGGAGCACCTTGCCATAAGGCAAAAGTGATAACTAAGTGGTTCAGGGAACAAAACTTCGAAATTTTGAGTCCATGGTCAAGAAACTCCCCAGACCTTGAGAACTTGTGGTAAATCCTCAAGAGGCAGGTGGGCAAACAAAACCCCCAAAATTCTGACAAACTCCAAGCATTGATTAGGCAAGAATGGGCGGCCATCAGTCAGTATGTGGCCCAGAAGTTGACTGACAGCATGCCAGGGCGAATTGCAGAGGTCTTGAAAAAGAAGGGTAAACACTGCAAATATTGACGCTTTGCATAAACAATGTAATTGTCAATAAAAACCTTTGACACTTATGAAATGCTTGTAATTTTACATCAGTATAGCATAGTAACATCTGACAAAAAGGTCTAAAAACACTGAAGCAGCAAACTTTGTGAAAAGAATACTTGTGTCATTCTCAAAACTTTTGGCCATGGCTGTAGTGTGCAACTGCATTGTGATACCCTCATATCTTTATGTGCTTTAAAAGTATCTTGTTGTGAACCTAATCTAATTAAGTATTTTGAGTTGAAAGTGAAACTCAGATTCCATGGAATGCATTTTATGCATGTATGAAATATAGAGTGCAATAATGGAGGTCACAAAACCCCCCAAAGTAGGAGACTTCATTGGTAAGCACTAGAAATTAAAATAACTTATATGTTGAGAATATATAAGATAACTTCAGTAAATCATGTTTAGAGAGAGCACTGCACACACAGTACAGAACATTGGATGAGTTTAAACAAACTGACAGCATAGTGTAAATATTGCCATCTAGTGGTAGATGAAGAGAGCAGTAAAATAACCCCTTCGCTCTGGAGTCCTTTTTGGCACTTTTTGGTCAAGTTACATTCCAAAATCAATATCAGTATTCATTTATACATGTACCAAAACTGAAAAAAAGCATGACATTTCCTGATTTATCTCCCTAACCATGGCCCCCATTTTAGTAACGAGTTTTATCACCAAAACGAGTGATAAATGTCACTGTGTATGATAAATGGTGTTCCAGCCAATCAGCTGCGAACTGTCAACTATTAGAAAAATGACAGTTGGGAGCTGATTGGCTGGAGCACCATTTATCATACACACTGAAATTTATCACTTGTTTTGGTGATAAAACGCGTTACTAAAGGAGACCCCAGGTATTTGCCGTTTTAAACAGCCTGCTATCATTTACTGTATTTGGGGCACAAAAGCTAACATTAAACTACATACCAAGTTTTGAACTAAAGGTCCAGGTGGTCCGGTCATCCCTAGTTTGAAAACCTATTATTTAGCTGCCTATCACATTTTGTTTATTGGTTGAAGGATTCTTTGTCTGGCACTCTGTTGGGCCATCTGAGAGATCAAGCGGACCTTCTCTGTCTCCTTTCCAATTTCCCCTTACATGCAGGGGCGCCAGGGCCCTGGTCAGCTGCTGAAGGGGACTTTGTCTCCCTTTACAGCACTGCTGAGGCAGGGTCAGATCCTGTAAAACTTCTCTTGTGCCCACTACCGCTGGCCACTGTATAGTAGTGCAGCAGCACATCAGGCAGGGAGAGAGTTGAGACTGCTGCTGCAACAGCCTCCCTGTACCGCGGAGGATCCATGGAGACTGTTGCTTCTAACCAGCAGTAGTCACCTCTCTCTCCCTGCCGGAGAGCAGCCAGCAGTATTGAGCAAAGAAATTTGTCAGGTGGGGGCGATTGCTCTGATCGTAGCCTTAACCCCCTGGAGCGCAAACATAGTATTCTTTTTTTTATTTGGCCATGCCCTCCAGTACCTGGGCCTCTTGATGGCCCTGCCTATATGTTATGATGTTATGGTGCATGAGCTCTTGCCACTATTCTTAAGCGGGTGTTATGTGTCTGGAATCTGTGTCATGGTCTTTTGGAGGTACAAGATTTGACCCTGACATGTCTCTATGGAATAATGCCAGGCTCCCTGCACTGGATGCATTTAAAGGACATATTTTCTGGCTCCATGCTGGTGTACACACTCTGGGCAAGGTGTATTTATCTGACTCATTCCAGAGTTCTGAACAAGTAAAATTTTATTTTGGTCATTCTAACTCTCCCTCCTATCGGTAATTATAATTGCTACTTAGCAGTGGCATAACTAAGGGGGGTCGAGCAGGGCGTGTGCCCTGGGCGCCGTAGGACCGGCGGAGCGGGGGGGGGGGGGACACGACGAACACCACCGGCCACGGTACCGGCACGCCCTAGTTAGGCAGTGTGTGCGGTCAGCGCTACACATTTATACAGGACCAGCGCTAGGTTTCCCTGCGCCGGTCCTCTGCTGCACAGCCGAGCCCCTTCCCTCCCCCTGAGCGCTTGCCCAATAGCGCCATGAGGAGAGTGGGAGGCGGGCTTAGGCTGTGCTAACACACGCATCCCTGCCAGCGCGGCAGCGATGTGTGTGCTTACCAGCAGCCAATGAGAGTCAGACGACTCTCATTGGCTGCTGCTGCTGCACACACATCACCGCAGAGTGGCAGCGATGTGTGTGTGAATCAGCAGCCAATGAGAGTCAGACAGACTCTCATTGACCTATGCAGCGTCCACTGCAAGAGCCGGGCTGGAGCTCAGTCACGAGCTCCGCCTTCCGGCTCATGCAGTGGGTAATGGGAGAGACGTCATAATGGTGAGCACACCAGCCCGGAGGACTGACGTGCGGTGGCGGGAGCGGTGTCCGGAGCCGGAGCGTGGATTCAGGTAAGTGTATTTATTATTTTTTTAAATGTGTCTGCACTACTGGGGTCACAACAGGGGAGGGGGTGGCTACTACTGGCGGCACCATTACTGGGGGTGGACCTCTATTGGGGGTGGAGCACTACTGGTGTCTACTACTGGGGGGGGCTACTACTGGGGGCACTACATCGGGAGAGGGAACCTCTACTGGGGACTACTACTGGGGTGGGAAACTACTACTGGGGGCACTATATAAGAGGCTTACTACTAGGGGCACTGCACTGGGGAGACCACTACTGGGGGCAATAATAGTAAGGACCACTACAGGGGCACTGTATAAGGGGCACTGGATAGGGGGGGATCACTACTGGGGCTCTGCATAAGGGGGAACACTCCTGGGGGCACTTCATAGGGGGCGCTGGATAGGGGGGGACCACTACTGGGGGCACTAAATAGGGAGAACCACTACAGGGTGCACTGGATAGGGGGGAACTACTGCTGGGGGCACTGCATAGGGGGGAGAACTACTGCTGGGGGCACTACTATATAAGAGGCTTACTGCTAGGGGCACTGCACTTGGGGGAAAACTACTGGGGGCACTAAATAGGGAGGACCACTACAGGGGGCACTGGATAGGGGGGATCACTACCGGGGACCTGCATAAGGGGGACCACTACTGTGGGCACTGCATAGGGGGAGGACTACTACTGGGGGCACTAAATAAAGGGCACTGCATAAGGGGGGTACCACTACTGGGGGCACTGTATTGTGGGGACTGCTACTGGGGGCACTGCATAAGGGGGAACACTACTGGGGGCACTGAATAAGGGGAACTAATGGGGGGCTGTATAAGGGGGACCACTACTGGGGGTACTGTGTAAGAGGCACTACTATGGGCCTGCATAAAGAGGGACCACAACTGGGGACATTGCATACTGGGGGTACTGTATAAGGGGCACTACTGGGCTTAAGGTGCATATGGATAGGAATGTTTTGAGTGACGATAAAGAGGTGTGTGTCATGTTGACATGCCCCATTTTTAAATGACCACGCCCATTTTTCAGCACGCGCCTCAGGCGCGCGCACAAAGGGGGGGGCTCCATTTTCAAATTTGCCCTGGGCTCCAAATACCCTAGTTACGCCACTGCTACTTAGTTCTGAGACTCTTGTTCATGATTTCCCCCATTAAACAAACACTTCTGAAACTGGAATCCAGTAAAGCAGTTTCTATACTGTATTCTAACCTTAATCTCTTGATTCCCCCTATAGAGCTGCCTCATCTATGGGGCAGATGGGAAGCTGTATCATTTCCGATGAACACTGGCAACAATTTAGGGCAGAGGTTCCCAAACACGGTCCTCAAGGCTCCCCAACATTCAGGTTTTAGAGATATCCATGGTTGAGCACAGGTGGTTAAATCAAATTGACTGATGTACTAATTAAGTCACCTGTGCTCAACCATGGATATCTCTAAAACCTGAACTGTTGGGGAGCCTTGAGGACCGTGTTTGGGAACTTCTGGTTTAGGTAATATCCGCTATGTTACTTCCGGTGTCTGATTTCAGTAGATATATTTATATGTTTTGCATAGAATGTATAATAACTCTTAAGGTCCGATCACCATGGGGGGTCAGGTCAGACTCAAGTGTAATATTGTGCACTGTATATTTTGGCACATGCTGTGGGATTGTGCTCCGGCTCTCCTGTACTGAGAATGGGTGTGGGACTGCATCCGGACCACTCTGCCGCTACTTCCCTCATTGGATCCCAAAACTTTTCTGTTTGGGATTTTCTTAGCAAAACCCCTCACTAGAAATGTCCAGTTTTACAAACGTTATTTCAATATAGAAGACATTATTAAGTAACAATTCCACAGTCCTAGAAAGTGAATCTCAGTAATGATTTTGTAATACACTGCTTCTGGGACCAGTGATGATATTAAGGCCATATTCATAAATATAATAATTTTTATGTGTGTTTATATATAATGAAATGATTGTATTTGCAACAAAATATGACTACATTCTGTCTTATATGTATATTCACAGGATGTGCAACTACGGTTCTTGTTACAGCAGCTGGGATGGGTGAGATGGTTCTTCAGATCCTAGTAGGAACGGTAAGAAAATATGAATTCTGTTTGGAGATATTGATATACCATATTTACAGATACACTTATTTTGTGGAAGAAAGGAAAAATGAAAAACTAGTTTAACAAGATAAAAAAGGGAGCATGTTGTGTAGTGTAAAGACAAGTGACAGCAGTGTAAGTGTTCCCAGTCTTACACCAACTTTACCACCCAGAATGAACAGACTGTCATCATTTTGCAGCAAAATATGAATTTGCAAAGACAATGCAGAATGGCCTTCTTCCCTATGCAGTGGCCTCAGTAGTGGTCCCCCCATGCAGTACCCTCAGTAGTTCCCCTTATATAGTGCCCCCAGTAGTAGTCCCCCTATGCAGTGCCCCCAGTAGTAGTCCCCCCTATGCAGTGCCCCCAGTAGTGGTCTCCCCTATGCAGTACCCTCAGTAGTTCCCCTTATATAGTGCCCCAAGTAGTAGTCCCCCCTATGCAGTTCCCCAGTAGTAGTCCCCCTTATGCAGTGCCCCCAGTAGTAGCCCCCCCTATGCAGTACCCTCAGTAGTGCCCCTTATACAGTGCCCCCAGTAGTAGTCCCCCCTATGCAGTGCCCCTTACATTTTTGGGTCAAAGACACAAAAAACAAAAACCCTTACCTGAATCCCCGTGCCTGCTGCTGTCCGCTCCTCCGTCCTCCCGGCCCACTCTGCACCATGGGAGAGATGTCATGACGTTGACGTCATGATGTCTCTCCCATCACCCACTGCAGGAGCCAGAAGGTGGAGCTCATGAGTGAGCTCCAGTCCAGCTCCGGCAGTGGGCAGAACAGCCAATGTTACCGTGTGTTTGTTACTGTGTAGTGCGGCCTGCACTCACTGCGGTCTGCACTACACTTACTGATCGGCGGGCAGGGGGGGTTCTGGGTACTCAGAAACCCTCCCTGCGTGCGCGTATGTGCAGCACGTCAAACCTAGCGACCATTATGAATCGGCATACCAGCCTGACATCTGGTATGAGAGGTGTGTAGTGTATGGTGTAGTAGATAGCTAGGGTATCTTTGTGCACAAAGGCTGCATTGCTATATGTTCCCTGAGCTGATGCTGGATATGCCTGTGCAGCAGCTACTGTTCCGTAACAGATAGTAGAGCAGCTCAATACCTTGGATCTGATTCAGGCCTGGACGGTATTGCACAGCCGCAAGGAAGCTGCTGTGCATTTTCATTTAGCAAATATTAAAATCAGGGGCATTTTAAGAGAGGAGGAGGCCCGTGTGCACTCCTCGTGTGGGGCCCCCTCCTCTCTCCCTGGTGGCTGGCAGCCGACTGACTCTGGGCACTAGAGAGAGCCCGGAGTCTACTGCGCATGCGCAGAACGCTGGAAAAATGGCCACGGCGGCCACTCTTCTGGTGTTCTGAGCAGCAGTGACACCCGACGCGGGACCTTGGACATGCTCTGTGGGGGGCCATCGACCCGGTCCGAGCGCATCGGCGCTAACGACCGGGTCTGAATGACCCCCTAAGAACAATGTTGCAGCTGTGTTAGTGATCTTGCATAAATGTGTGCAACTAATCAGACACTGGGCCTGATCAGAGACGGACGCTAATGCGATTGCAGCTGAGATTTTGCAAGGAACGCAGCTGCGAAAATATGCTAATGGTTACGAGGATCATCCAAGCATAAGGACACCCACCGCTGCCTTCTCATATGCGTGCGACGATGCTTACCTGTGTAAATATTGGTAACATCGAGGCACATCAAGCGGCCATCTTGCCCTTGTAGCAGGTCTGACCAGTCGCAGACTCTGCAGCTCTCCTGACACGCAGAGTGCTCTCATGATGCATAGGAGATCACATGGGGTAATTTATGCACGCCCACGTAACGGCGTTTAAACGGTCAGACACACCTGTGTTTTTCTGACCACCCCCCCCCGTTACCACCCCCAAACATTGACAACCTGTCACTCACTTTGCGATGGAATCCTCTGTGTGTCCATATTTGCAACGCGATCCATGCGCACGCACAGTGTGGTTTATGCGCATGCACGATGACAAACAATCGCTCGATCCGTGTATAAATCGCATCAGCATCCATCTCTGAATCAGGCCCACAGTCATCACCATTGTGCAACTCACACCAAGGTTATAGCACCTGCAAGTTAGACCCCTCCAGATGACCACGTTTGCGGCTTTTCGCTAGACATTTTAGATGCAGTTCCCGACTTCACACCCATATCCCGCCCTTGCAGTACTTTAAGCGCGTCTGGATGCCCATTACAGTCTTGGCTACCCAGTCGTACGCAGTAGCACATCTGGCGTACAAGTGAAAAAAAGCAAATTGCAAAATTATGCGCATACACACTAAAGAGAGATGCAACTGTCTGAAAAAACCCAGCAAATCACATTTTTATCTGACTCTCATTTTGGAACAATGGAGGCAGTTGAGGGTTGAGCCTATCTAGGAACCAGCCACCTTACTATAAGGGAAGCAGTCGGGAAACCGATGGACGGCTTCCCGACTGTCTAATCCCGGCAAGGCACTAATGACAGGCGCCTGTCATTAGACCTACCCTGGGAGCCCGACACCCGGCTTACCGATCGAAGGTAAGCCGGGCATGGACAGTCACGCGGGGGAGGGTTAGGTTAGGTTTAGGCTAGAGGAAGGGGGGGGTGCTGAGGCACCCCCGGGGGGGAGGTTAGGGTTAGGCATCCCCGGGGGACTTAGGTTTTTAGTTTGCGGGGAAGGGGGGGTTAGGTTTAGGCACAGAGGGAGGATTAGGGTTTGGCCCTGGGGGGAGGTTAGGGTTAGGCACCCCTTAGGGAGGGTTAGGGGGTAGAATAGGGTTAGTGAATACTTACCTTTTGACGATCGGGATTTTCACCCCTGCTGGGCTGCCGCTGTTGGCGGTAAATCATATTGATTCCTTACTATAGAACTAATGATCAATATTCAAACGGCTATGGCTCCAAGTAATTTCATAGGCTGCATTCCTATGAATATTGGTTCAGTTCACAAAATAAATGTTTCCATCAACTGTGTGTACAGTATAAGACTAGTGTACTTCACATTTCTGTATTATTAATCACTCTATAACTAACGTTTTCTAATAAAATGCAGAGAAACATATGTTTTGTAATAAAATAATGACATGTTCCAGATTTTACTCTCAGCATACATTTTTGGATCATTTGTCCAACAGCATATATACTGTATTACTGAAATTATGTATGTTTTCCTTCAATATAGGTGATCCAGACTGAAGGAAGTTACAGTTTCCTGGTGTGTGGGGTCAGTCTCTCCATACTGGCTCTCACACTGTATGTTGTGTTGATAATACTTGATAATATGCACCCCAGGGTGTCAGACGGTAAGGAACCCATACATATATACATACCTTTTATATATATATATATATATATATATATATATATATATATATATATATATATATATATATAAAGCCCAATTTCTGCATTGCCTTACTTACACTGCAAAATCAAAGATCTTTGATAAGACTGCAAAGCTGTTATATGGCAAAGTCATTGTGTGTAGAATACAGTGGCAGTCTTACACAAGATTTACATGCCTGGCTGCATCTGTCTATAAGCTAGGCTTTGATGTGGTCACATACTAGGAAAGACACATTTATTTTTTGTAATGACAGCCAAACTAACAACCATGTTTTTTACAAATGTAGGGGGCATTCTGACATTGATAATAATATGTTCACATGGGATGAAGTTTAAATTCCAGCGGTTGGGATGCCGGAGTTCAGAATGCCGGGACCGGAATTCCGACACCATTTAGAATCCCGGCGCCAGCATCCCAACTGCCGGCATCCTGTCAGTAAGTAGTGGGGTTAGTGGGAGGGTTAGACTCTAGGGGGAGGGTTAGGGTTAGGCACTAGGGTGGGGGGCTTAGATTTAAGGTGCTGGGGGGGAGGTTAGGCTTAGGCTGCAGGGGGGGAGGGAGCGTTAGGTTTAGGGGTAGGGTTAGGATACTTACCGCCAGGTGTCGGTATCCTAACCCTACCGGATGCCAGCGTCTGGATTCTGACCGCTGAGATTCCGAGGGTCGGCATCCAGTACGCAACCCGTTCACGGCTATCTAACAGCAGAGAACGTCTCACTACAAAACTCCTGAGGAATTAAATTTCATTAAACTGTATACATTAAGGGCATGATTCAGAGTTGGAAGCAAGTGGAAATGCAGACGTAATGTGTGTATTTCAGCATGCACTAAGGAAAGAAATTTGCAACAGCACATGCTCTGGATCAGGCAAACGCACATGAATGAAGGGCCCCCAGGGAGAATGCAGTGGTAGGGGCCCATGCCTAATTGGTGTGACCAGCCACCACAGGCGCCATTAGAGAGCATATAGCCTGCAGACATCAGGGAAATAAAGTGCAAGGTCTTAGACCCTTTGTAAATATATACTGCACAGTAAATACTTATAGCTCATGCAGTATAATCTACCAGATTATGCACTGCAGTAGTCCTGGGAATGCTTTATAATGCAACATATGTATAAAATAATACAGTCATAGACATAGAATAGAGAGAAGTAGATATACAAAAGGGCGCTTCACAAAAATGGATAATTATAGCCTACAGTTAATACAATTGTTACATTCCTTTTGTAGTCGTAGAAATCTTGTGCTGTAGTTTAAGGGTTCACATATGTATCTTCTCCTCGTTATGGACGATATGGCATATGAAAATAATGAGAAACCACTATATCAGTCACCAATACTCTTATATATAGAATTTGAAAAGTGGAAACAGGGTGTGTGGAACAGAGTGTGTAGAGCACCCCTCCACATAAACACCCTGATGGTGTTCCTGATGGTGTTCCTGTCTAAAATCTATATACTGTATACCATATTAAGGCACTCTACACAAGGTACCACCGTTTACACCAGCCAGTGTCTACAGTCAATATGAGATGTGCCCTCATCTGTGCATCAGGTCCCGGACGACTCGGCCACGCCAAGTGCCTTTCTCGCTCAAAATTTGCATCTTATTCGTATCAATAGAACAACTGGGAGTGACAAAACTACATTGCTAGCATGCACTGATCAATCTGGTGTGCAACATTTGTATATCTGTAAGATATACAGGAGATATTCTAAACCTTGGCGCTGCACTCCAAAGGCAGCAACAAAGACCGTAAAATAAGTTACCTACATATAAATATACAGAACAAGAACGCTGTTACAATTTTGCGCTATAGGTTGTTCCACCAGTTTCAAAATGTCAGAATCTCCAGATGTTTTCAGTAATATGGTCCGTACATGAAAATAAACAACAAAGGAGAAACAATAGTGTGATATCGTTTATTCACAAAAAAGGTTTACACTCCTCGTGTCTGTTTAGATAGAATAGGGTGAGGAAGTCCACATCCAGAAAATCTTTAAGGTGTCCAAATCCTATTAAAAGCACCCCGAGTGTGGAAGGTACGTCACTCAGTAGGTGTGCTTACATGTATGCTTCCGTGTATAAGTATATAGGCATATAATGGTTTCATCAGATGTACACCCGATGGAGATCCTCAGACCGAAATATAATATAGCCAGAAATCCAGAGAGAAAGGGGAGCATTTTGTTTATTCAAAACAAAATGAGGCAAGAAAACATGCATATTATGGGGGGTATCCAATTAGCTCTGAAAAATTTTCGGCCGTAAAATACGGGGCTTTTTTGGCGATTTTTTTATTGTGCTATCCAATTAAACCCCGTTTATTATGCCCAGAAATGTTCGGTTTTTCTCATGAAAATACATAGGATCTGCGAAAAGTGGCGGACCTACTGTATGTTTTTTTTTCTGCTGCTATCGGGAGAAAACACCTTCTTATCTGGGATTTGGTTTCGCCTGCCTGAGGCAGGCGATACACAGTGTCCCTGATAAGTGCCGGCATCACAATATGGCAGCTATGTAAAAACGGGGTTTCATTTTGGACATTTCAGTCTGTGGATACTTTCCCCTTTGTTAGAAAGCTACATTTTACCAATAGACTCTGATCAACTCTTTGTAACTATTTTTCATAAATATGTTTTCTTGTTCCTAGGAATAGAATATATATTTTTTTATTATTAAGGCCTATGTGCAATGAATTGTATTTTTTATTGATAATAATGTGGTTATTGTATTAATAAAACCTAGATACATTTCTATATGTGACTGTATTAGTGTCTCAGTAGGGGTACCTAAGCACATTATACCATTTCTTTAGTTTTCTGCTTGGGAGGTTGGCAAATACCTCTTTTTACTGCTGCATTTGCATCTGATTCCTTGATTGGGGTAAGCGCTGTTCTTTTATTTAGATTTAATTTATGGTGAGTACAACAAGATTTTTGATTGTTTTAATGGAAATATATATTCCTTATTTATATCTATTTGTATTTTAGTTTGATTTCAGACACTCATCTTGATAAAGACACAGCAGTGCGTTGAAACACATGGATAGAGTGTCTTTTTATTCATGAGTACTGCATACCTAGTGTGACCCACATTGCCACTGTATTGATATACCCAGGTTCCATCTTCTGCAGTGGATTGCATGTTGTTCATATACAGTATGGTATGCATGTTTTCTTGCCTCATTTTGTTTTTAATAAACTTTTATTGATCTAGTTAAATTTTTTGACCGCTCCCCTTTCTCTCTGGATTTCTGCCTATATTATATATTGGTCTGAGGATCCCTGTTGGCTGTACATCTGATGAGGACATAAAGAAACTAGTTATAAGCCTACAAGTAAGCACATACATGTAAGCACACATACTGAGTGACGTACCTTCCACACTTTTGATGGGAGTTGGACACCTTAAAGATTTTCTGGATGTGGACAACCTTTGTTTCTCCTCGCCTTGCTTACTCACATACGCTTGAGTCTTTACTTGCTCTCACTAGCTCTTATTTCTGGTCATGCCTACTCCAGCTCTTTGGTGTAGCATTGTGAAGACTGCCACAGTCTGCAGTTCTACTCTGACAGCTTCTTCCGAATGCTAGCTGATCATTATGTCAGATGTTAAATCTTGCATTGCACAGTAGGGACTCAAGTCCTCTACTGACTGACTATTTGGGATAGGAGTAAGGTAGAGATACCATTGCAATAAGGCCATGGTAACACACCCTGGGTTAGCATGTAGCCAACGCAAGGTAATGTTAGCGCACATGCAAAGTGGAAGCCTGAATTTCTGCTTCAAAAACCCTTTACTGATGTCCGCAGCAATATGGATGTAATTAACCGTCTAATGAGCCTTTGGAAACAAGTATGTGATGGTGACAGCTGCCACAATCCCTGTATCGAATGGAAAAAGCTTTTCCATTGTACCTGAAATATTGATGGTTGCCAACCATTGGTTTCCAAAGGCCATCCCTACAGCGAAGGTACATACATGTAAGCACACCTACTGTATGCCTACCATTAGCCCCACTACTAACCTGTGTACAGGTTTTAATCAGTTTGCTGTAGCCTTGCTGAACTTATTAAGCACCCCATTTGCCAGACAACATTCAAGACTCTTGCCCTGAGCAGCACCACACTTATATATAACCGTAATATACATCTTCTCTTCTTTTACAAATCAGTTAATATTCATTATTTTATCGTCGATATATCTGTTTACTCAAACATGGGGTCTGACTAATATGGGTAGGTCATTACCAAAGTAAACCTATACTTACAAAATGCGGCTTCTACCCAGTATACCCTCAAGGTCCTAGTCAGACTGCTCTGGAAAAGCGGTTAAACATCCTGATTATGTGGAGGAAGATGAGGAAATGCTTTACTGCTGCGCTGTCTTCTGGTTCTTTTCCTGCTATTTCTACATACAAGCCCTGAAAGCAGCATTTGCTCAATGTTCTGAAAAACACCATGGCCAGATTTAGTCACTACTGTGCTAAATGTCACTTGTACTTTGTATTGCACTCTCTACCTATGAAAAGCACAAACATAAGTGACACTATGGTACTTCCTGTACATAAGACAGTCAATAACTGTAGGCAGCTATCCCACCCACGGATATCCCGACTCCCACATCCCGACATGGGACTAAAGATAGGCATCGAAATCCCGACGCCTATCATTAGCCCCACTACTAAATCCCGACACCCAGCTTACCGAACGAAGGTAAGCCGGGTGTTTTAGCGTGTAGCCACGGTGGGGTGGAGGAGGGTTAGCTTTAGGGACCCCTGGGGGTACTTAGGGTTAGGCACCCCCCTGGGAGAGTTAGGATAGGGAAAGGGGGGGTTACAGTTAGGTATCACTAGGTGGGTTAGGCACCCCCCTGGGAGGGTTAGGTTTAGGGTGCGGGGAGGGAGAGTTAGGTTTAGGCACAAACAGGGGGAGGTTATGGTTAGGCTCTAGGGGGGGAGGTTAGGGTTAGGCACCACTAAGGGAGTGTTAGTGGGGGGGAGAGGGGAGGGTTAGGGTACTTACCTTTAGCTGTAGGTATTTCGACCCACCGGAATGCCGCTGTCGGTATTTGATCCGGCGGCTAAAAAGTCGCCGGCATTACATACCGATTCCATCTGTATGGTATGTTATAACATAATTGTACGTACTTTCATAAATATGTATAATAGAAAATTATATATATATATATATATACATACATACATACATACATACATACATACACACACACACACACACACAGTGCCTTGCAAAAGTATTCACCCCCCTTGGCTTTTTACCTTTTTTGTTACATTACAACTTGCAATTTATTTTTATTTTTTTTATCTGAACTTTATGTGATGGATCTGCACAATATAGTCTAGTTTGGTGAAGTGAAATGAGAAAAATATATATAAAAAAGAATCTTTATAAATAAAATTCGGAAAATTGGCATGTGCATATGTAATCACCCCCTTTGCTATGAAGCCCCTCAAAAGTTCTGGTTCAACCAATTACCTTCAGCAGTCACATAATTAGTGAAATGAAGTCCACCTGTGTGAAATCTAATGGTGGGTACACACTACACGATATGCTCCCTGAGCGATATTGTGTAGTGTTGTCCTCGGCAGGCTGTGCTCAATGTCGTTCATGACATTGAGCACAGCCGCTGAACAATATCATTAACGATATCGTTCAGCGCCGGGCTCTCTCCCCCATTCCCTGACATGCAGCAACCTGACGAGATCGTCAGGTTGGCCTGCATGTCAGCCCGATGAACGATAATGACGAATGACCCGCGGGAACGCGCGTCGTCGTTATCGTTTATCTTTTTGGGGTTAAAAATGGACGATAAAGTGGACGACTGAACGATAACGATATCGTTATTGTTCAGTCGTCCACTTTATCGCCCAGTGTGTACGCACCTTAAGTGTCACATGATCTGTCAGTATAAATACGCCTTTTCTGAAAGGCCCCAGAGGTTGCAACACCACTAAGCAAGAGGCATCACACCATGAAGACCAAGAAGCTCTCCAAACAAGTCAGGGACAAAGTTGTTGAGAAGTACAATTCTGGGTTGGGTTATAAAACAATATCCAAATCTTTGATGATCCCCTGGAGCACAATCAAATCCATCATCATCAAATGGAAAGAACATGGTACCACAACAAATCTGCCAAGAGAAGGCCACCCACCAAAACTCACAGACCGGGCAAGGAGGGCATTAATCAGAGGCAGCACAGAGACCAAAGGTAACCCTGAAGGAGCTGCAGAGTTCCACAGCAGAGACTGGTGTATCTTTGCATGTGACCACAATAAGCCATATACTCCATAGAGCTGGGCTTTATGGAAGAGTGGCCAGAAAAAAGCCATTACTTAGTGATAAAAATAAGAAGACACGATTTGAGTTTGCCAACAGGCATGTGTGCAACTCCCCAAATGTATGGAGGAAGGTGCTCTGGTCAGATGAGACTAAAATGTAACTTTTCGGCCACCAAGGAAAATGCTATGTCTGGTGCAAACCCAACACATCCCATCACCCCAAGAACACCATCCCCATAGTGAAACATGGTGGTGGCAGCATCATGCTGTGGAGATGTTTTACAGCAGTAGGGACTGGGAAACTGATTTGAGTCAAGGGAAAGATGGATGGTGCTAAATACAGGGATATTCTTGAGCAAAACCTGTTTCAGTCTGCCTGTGATTTGAGACTGGGACGGAGGTTCACCTTCCAGCAGGACCATGACCCGAAGCATACTGCTAAAGCAACACTCAAGTGGTTTAAGGGGAAACATTTAAATGTGTTTGAATGGCCTAGTCAAAGCCCAGATCTCAATCCAATTGAGAATCTGTGGTCAGACTTGAAGATTGCTGTTCACAAGCGGAAACCATTCAACATGAAGGAGCTGGAGCAGTTTTGCCTTGAGGAATGGACAAAAATCCCAGGGGCAAGATGTGGCAAGCTCATAGAGACTTATCCAAAGTGAATTGCAGCTGTAATTGCCGCAAAAGGTGGTTCGTCAAAGTACTGACTTTAGGGGGGTGAATAGTTATGCACGCTGAAGTTTTCTGTTATGTTGTCCTAAATGTTGTTTGATTCACAATATAAAAAAAAAAACATAACTTCACAGTTGTAGGCATGTTCTGTGAATGAAATGATGCACACCTTCAAACAATCCATTGTAATTCAAGGTTGTGAGGTAACAAAACATGAAAAATGCAAAGGGGGTGAATACTTTTGCAAGGCACTGTATATATATGTTGGAAAAAGTGCACTCACCAGACTTTGTCCAAATGAGAAAAATACAAATCACTTTATTTGCAGCATCTGTATAAACAATAGTTATCCTTGGTCGACGTTTCGGTCCGCGTAGGGACCTTTCTCAAGACCCTCAACCTGCCATGTCAGATGCTGCAAATAAAGTGATGAGTATTTTTTTCATTTGAACAAAGTCTGGTGAGTGCACTTTTTTCAACGAATATTATGGCTTCCCCTCGTGGATTCACCTAAGTTTTTGCACCCCAGCAGATGCAGTCTATATAGTGAGTGCTACTCTGCTCTCTACATATATCATCACCTTTTTTATTCTCTTGTCATATTTTGCTAAGTTAAATAGTACAGGAGGTTTGTCATATCTATTCAGTTTTATATGTAACGTATATTCAATAAAGTTTATTCACTTGGTCTCAATTTCTACAGTATGTCTAGTACTATCTTTGTAAATTGGAGTGCCTTACAAGTGTACTTTTATTTTTATTTTTTTCTGTAAATATCTTTTGTATGGTCCCAAAGAGACCACCAGCAGAACTTGGTGGGGATTTATGGCAAATTAAATTGGAAAAGGAATATTCTTACTGTGTATGCTCTAGATCTTTTACACTTTACTATGCAAGTTTTTTTTACCAAATCTGACAGAGATACAGCAACTCACCTTTGTCAGCTTAATCTGAGAGCACACCATTAGCGCAATAAGACAACGACCACATACCCAGTTCAGATGCAGTTATCAGATTCACATTGCATCCTGACTGACATCTGGAGGATTAGTGGTTTGGCTTCATACTGTACATACTGCAATTAACAGAGCCGTAGTCTATGCAATGTCCTTCCTTTCAACAGAGTGGTCAATTTTTCTTAACTTGTTGCATAATACGACTAATATATCCTTATCTATGAAAGGTATAGAACCCCATTGCCAAATAAACCATTTAGGGGCATATTGAATTGGGTGCACAATTTTTGGGGTAAAAATTACTGCGGACATCACAACCATTTTTCATTACCGTGGGTATGTGTGCTCCCTATGCTCACAATATCCAAATGAAAAAAAATGGTTGCGTAATTTATACCGCAAACACCAATTAAAAGAAAAAATAGAGAACAACCTGTACCCTAAAACATGATAGAAAAAATATTGGGTAACAGTAATAATGTTTATTTTTGTCCCAAAGAAAAATATATTGTTGTTTAAAAATGCATTAAACGGCTCATTTGTGCATTTTTTAAAGTACAAATTTTTTTTTAAAAAGTAAACAAATTTAATTTAATTGCAGAACTATTTAAATGAAAAAACAAACAAAATGTATTATTTGTATTATTTTTTAAATAGTTTAATTAAATTTGGGGTGCATAAATTAATGTACAATTTTGGGGTAATTTTATGCAATTTTTTGTTTAACAAGCAATAATTTCATGTGATTGTTGGACTAATTAAGCTACTTGGAAAATTCAAATTGCTTAATTATTCATTAGGAGAGGTGTCTTAAAGGTTCTGAGGAAAGTCCCAACATTTTAAACATAAAATGTGGATTTTCCTTACTTTTGCATCTGCTGGCGGGCTGTGAGAAAAAAAGCTACATTAATTCCTATTGAAATTAACACAGCTGATTTTATCCCCGACAATTGAATAGGAAAAACCGCGAGGCTGCAGAAAAACAGTAATGCTTCCAATTGAATATGCACCCTAGAGTTTTTAATATTCTATTTGCCTTGAGGACTCCTATTTGCTGTATAACTTCAATTACTATTTGGGAATCTTTGATATCTCTCATCTGTAACGTATATGTAATTTCTCTCTGCAGACTCAATACGCAAAACACCAGAGTTTGGTAGAGATGCAGATCCATATCAGCGGTAGAGAAACAATCATTCAAACCAAGACAATATCAAAGAACATTATGAGCTTTTCAATCAAACTATTTTGTTACATGGCCATATATTCCATTAAAGAAGTTCATTGAAATGACGAAAGAATAAAGTATATTCTGTAAAGAGTTGATTTGTGGCATTTGTGGCAGCATCTGAAAACTTTACACATTTCACCACTTAAAGGACATCACAACAATGCAAGCAAACATTTCAGTCTGGTGCTAATTAGACTGAATTTGGGAGCTGCTGACCCTGAAAGGTGTCCCACATTTCTATGTAAACTAGCATAAAGGAGGTGTATGGGTACAGCGCTACACCTATTATGGTGATGATGTCTGATGAAGTGTTTGGTGGTGTGTCATGACTGTATGTGTGTAGGTAAAAATGTGTATTGTGATATGTCTATGTGCTTGTGTTGTATGATATACTATGTGTTAAAGCCCCCATACATCTGACGTCAGGTCTCACGATCCTGCAATGGGATTGGAAACACAGATCTGCTGGTCGGAAATACCTACCGTTGGCCATCTATGTTCCGTGATCCGTTGTCGGATTGGTGAAATTATACACATTTTACAGATTTGCAAATTACTATCATATTTTGATCGTGATCGGCATATCTGTGAAATCCAACATGTTGGATTTCACTGACCCTCCGACCCGGCATACCAGGAACGCTGGGTCTCGGCAATCCGTCGCAGATGTTTGGGGGTCAAAAGTCAAGGTAAGCAACTAGTCCTGTGACGCCAGCACCCGGAAGTGCAGCAGTGCCCAGAGAGTCTTCAAAATGCTCTAAGCAGCTGTACACACTGCAAGGTGCCTGCCTGTATCGTCCAAAGGACAGATGGCACTGCTGCAGCGATAGTGGCTGTAGGGTGCCGTTTAAGGCACCCTGCTTGCCAGAGGCAAGGGCCATGGGGCAACAACGATGCCGCCCACAGAGCCCAATGCACTCTGCTGTGGTACCGGTTGCACAACGCTAGTTACAGCCCTGCCGGTAAGTGTTGGTATATGGAGTGGCGTAACAAGTGGGGTGAGTGTTGGGCACCTTGCCCTGGGCGCCATCTGACAGGCCCAGCAGAGGGGGACGCTGCCAGTCTGGGCAATGTCCAGCGCTGGGATCAAGAGTTGATCCCAGCGCTGGGGTCAAGAGTTGATCCCAGCGCTGGGGTCAAGAGTTGATCCCAGCACCGGAAGTCCTGCAGTTCGGTGAGATGTGTCCCCGGCGGGACACATCTTACCGAACTGTTCCCAGCAGCGTGTGACATTTGGAACTGCCTGCAAGCTTGGTGCAGCTCGCAGACCGGTGGCCATTTGAATTCGATCAGCAAACCAATTAAGGCTTGCAGACCAGCAGCCAATAGAAAGCAGCCGCGGCGAGCCGCGTCATGGTTGGCTCTGTCCGCAGCGTCTGACATCAGACACCACTGGGCAGAAAAGTCAGTTTGGCGGCAGCGGGCGGAGGATGCAGATGTTGTGGGAAGAACTCTGGCGGCTGTGAAAGAGGCCAGAAGACCCCAGGCTCTACATCAGTGATTCCCAACCTCAGTCCTCAAGGCATACTAACAGTCCTGGTTTTAGTGATATCCATGGTTGAGCAGATGGTCAAATCAAAATAACAGGTACTAATTAAGTCACCTGTGCTCAAGTATGGCTATCCTTAAAACCTGGACTGTTAGTGTGCCTTGAGCACCGTGGTTGGATACCCCTGCTCTAGATAGAAGAGCTCCGGCAGCTGTGCCACTGGCCATAACGGGTCAGCAGCAGAAGAATGCGGCCGAGGACTGGACAGGTAGGCAACCATTAGTCCCTCCCTAGACTACCAAGTGGTCCAGCCCTAGGTCTGTGGGGTAATTAGGCCTGTGGCACTGATTGGGGGGGGGGGGTGCAGTTTATTCCTTGGCCCTGGGCACTGAACCCTAGTTACGCCCCTGGAGGGGACACCAGCACATCCAGGTCAATGTGCACACGAAGTGCTTACTTCCTTTAGAGTAGTAGTGAGCTAAAAGTAGCCCTGAGATCTGGGAGAATTTAGGGTGCTGTCTTGATCACAGCACTCACTACACTAATGTCATGGCCTGCTGTTCATGTATGGGCTGCTGTGGGCGATAGTTGGTGCAGTGGAACCATTTAAGCGTCAGTTCCTGCTCGAGTTATTCCCTCCTAACAGCAGAGACAGGCAGCCCGGGTATGCTCAAACTGCAGAGGTGATGTATCGGTCTTCACTGGGAGATAGGGCTGTTCGCTTGGTCTCGGTCCTGCCTGCTGTTTGAAATCGATGGTGAGATGTAATCGGTGGACATACCTGAGCTTTGGTGTGCCTTGGAGCTCTGGTTTGAGACGGGGTTTTGTACAGGCGTGTCAGGAGCTGTAGAGGTGGAGTTGTGGTCTCCCTTGCAGGAGATCTTGCTGTTGACAGAGTCTCTTTTGTGCATGTTAGCGTCGGGTTGCAGTTGACAGCACGGGTGATCAGTGGTAACACTGCTGAGCTGTGGTGTGTGATGTATGCAGACGTGGTACAGGAAGATCTTAGGAGAGGAATCCATCTAAGTTGAATTAGCAGATAGCGAGGGTTAGGTGGAGTGTGGTACCTGGCAGCCTCCATAAAGTGACAGCTGCCAGTCAGGTGATTTATGTTGCAATCAATGCGTTTCAGCTGATAAGTCTTCTTCAAGATCATCAACACGCACCTTTTCAGCTACTGTTTCAGACTGTATATACAGTACAGTACATGTCTTTGTATGATAACTCTTCTTTGTACAGCACTGAAGAATATGGCTATAAAATGATGATAGCATACACAGCTTAATTCAATATTGCATTGTAATACTTATTACAATGCAACAACATACTCCGTACAGTACAAAGCAAGGGGCTCTGGTCAAATTAAAGCATATAAGTAGTCTTGTATGACAGCTATCCCTTTAACATGGTTGACTGGAAAGAGTTATCTATAATCAGTGCTGACTGTCAAAGTTTGCGTGTCAACATTGATGATTATCAATGGTTTCCCTCTAACTGATTGAATGAAGAACTTTAAAGAACATATTGGACAATGAACCTAAGATGAGTACATGAGCATAATTGATTGCAAACTATTTTCACTCATAATCCTGTACTTCAGCATCCTATTTACTGACACTGGTAATGTAGTGCAAGGCACTTTTGATTGACAGTCTTACTACATTTCTCCATGTATATTGGGGTATTCAGGTTTTCCTCTGAAGTACTTTAAACTGGAGAGGAGCGGTTCGCTTTCACAGAAAATCAGACACATCAAGTCCGGAATTCAAAACAAGGCAAAACATAACTTTCCAGATACCTCGGCGCTTGTGTGTTTTATATTGCATGTAAGAGTCCCTCCCTCGTGATCTGGTGACATTTCACACAGAAGACTGTACGGTGAGGGTGTGGGCTGGACTTGCTCTTCAAAAGATGCCATTAGAGCAGTGATTCCCAACCTCGGTCCTCAAGGCACACTAACAGTCCTGGTTTTAGTGATATCCATGATTGTGCACAGATGGTTAAATCAAAATAACTGAGGCACTAATTAAGTCACTTGTGCTCAAGTATGGCTATCCCTAAAACCTGGACTGCTAGTGTGCCTTGAGGACCATGGTTGGGAACCCCTGCATTAGAGAGTTGTAATAAGTAGCTGGAGTAGGTGAGAAGGGTGACTGTGTATGTGCATTTGTTTGTCAGACACATTGACTAGCAACTGCAATCCAGAGCACCACAAACAGGCTAATGTCTTTGTTTGTCAGATATAGTAGCACCTGCAATCCAGTGCTGCAACATACTGTTGTATATGTTTGTTAAAGTGAACTTGCACTTGTTTTTCACAAGGATATCTACATTGCAGTATATACAGCGGGTAAAATAAGTATTGAACACATCAACATTTTTCTCAGTAAATATACTGTATTTGTAATGGGGCTATTGTAATTAAATTTTCACCAAATGTCAGCAACAACCCATGCAATCTACACATGCAAAGAAATCAAACCATAGATGTCCATAAATTGTTATGTGTAATAATGTAAAATGACACAGGGAAAAAGTATCGAACACTTGAAGAAAAGGAGGTGCAAAAAGGCATGGAAAGCCAAGACACCAGCTGAAATCTATCAGTAATTAGAAAGCAATCCTGCCCCTTGTCAATGCACATTAATATAAGCTGGTTCAGTCCCAACTGATGGCTTATACAAAGGTGTCTCCTTACCAAGGTGTCACACAAGAAACATCTCATGAGGGGTAAAAGCAAAGTGCTCTCTCAATACCTTCGCAACCTTATTGTTGCAAAACATTCGGAAGGCATTGGTTACAGAAGGATTTCCAAACTTCTGAATGCTCCAGTGAGCACTGTTGGGGCCATAATTCGAAAGTGGAAAGAACATAATTTCACCATAAACCGGCCACGACCAGGTGCTCCTCGCAAAATTACTGACAGAGGAATAATTATCAGAAGAGTTGTCCAAGAGCCCAGGTCCACTTGTGAAGAGCTTCAGAAAGACCTAGAATTAGCAAGTACAATTATGTCAAAGAAAACAAATAATGCACTCAACCTACATGGCCTGTATGCACGTCACCACACAAGACTCCATTGCTGAAAAAAAAGCATGTTGAAGCTCGTTTAAAGTTTGCTGCACAACATTTGGACAAGCCTGTGAAATACTGGGAGAATATAGTCTGGTCAGATGAGACCAAAATTGAACTTTTTGGATGCCATAATACACACCATGTTTGGAGGAGAAATGGCACTGCACATCACCCCAAAAACACCAAACCAACAGTGACGTTTGAAGGTGGTAACATCATGGTGTGGGGCTGTTTTTCAGCGTACTGTACTGGCATACTTCATATAATTGAAGGATGAATGGAAAAATGTACATAGACATTCTTGATAAAAAATCTGCTGCCATCTACCAGGATGCTGAAGATGAAACGAGGGTGGACATTTCAGCAAGACCATGATCCTAAACACACAGCCAAGGACAGTCTAAATTGGTTTCAGAGAAAGAAAATAAAGCTGCTAGAATGGCCCAGTCAATCACCTGACTTGAATCCAATTGAAAATCTATGGAAATAACTGAAGATCAGAGGACCTGATTCAGACCCGCTCGCTAGGATGCGATCGCTCGTAGCTGGCCGATATTTGCAATCTGCGCATATATACATCGCAATGCACGTGCGCAAACCACTGCGAAAGATCAGGAAGCACCCAGCATAGACAGCCCAGTTGAATGAGTGACAGAAGGCCGTTTGTGGGTGGTAACAGGGGCAGGCCACTAAAAACGGGTGAGTGGAGGTACGAACGCAGGCGTGCCTGAGTGTTTCAACGCCATTTCAGAGGCATGCATAATTAACAGGCAGCCTCATAGTACACGTCACCTGGTTGTATTTCACACTGAAGTGATCGTAGTGCTTGCAGTATGGTATAGTCAACCTCAAACGCTGCGAGTACATCCAATGGTGCTCGATGTACCAATGTTTTCCTGCACTTCCAGGAGATGAAGTGCACAAGTGGGCGTCTTATGAATGGCTGGTGGGCGTCTGCACACACAAAGCGATCGCCCGCCAAGACATAGTGGGCGTGCTAATGCCTTGCCGTACGAGCGCCTGCCTTGCTGGGCGTGAGCTAGCTTTGCATACGCTGGGAGCGAGCGGGTCTGAATCAGCTCCAGAGTTCATAGAAGAGGCCCACAGAACCTTCAAGATTTGAAAACTGTGTGTGGAAGAATGGGTCAAAATCACCCCTGAGCAATGCATGCAACTAGTTTCTCCATCCAGGAGGCGTCTTGAAGCTTACATTACCAACAAAGGCTTCTATACGAAGTATTAAATAAATATCAGTAAGCGTGTTCAATACTTTTTCCCTGTGTCATTTCACATTATTACACATAACTTAATTTATGGACATCTATGGTTTGATTTCTTTGCATGTATGGATTGCATGGGTTGTTGCGGACATTGGTGAAAATTTCATTACAAAAGCCCCATTACAAATATATTTACTGAGAAAAATGTTGATGTGTGAAAACTTATTTTACCCGCTGTATATTGTCACGTGTATGAGGGCAGAGACAGTGTGATTTCAAAAATATGTGTCCAAAAAATACTGTGTTGTGTTTGAGTGAGCTTTTTTCCGGTTCTAAAATATGGGCTGTAGTTATGTGACCGCAGGTCACAATCCCGACTGCAAAATGCCGGCAAAGGATTTAAGATAGGAGTCAAAATACAGACACATATCATAATCCAGATGCCGGAATCAAGGACGCATGCCCGAATGAGTCCCGGGCGCCCGTCCTGTCAGCCGTTTTTTTTTTTTTAGGTTTAAGTTGGGGGGGGGGTGTGGTTAGGGTTAGGCACCACCCCGGGAGTTTAGGTTTAGGCACCCCTGAGGGAGGGTTAGGGATAGGGGGGGGGGGGGGGAGGGGAGGGTTAGATCACTTACACACCGCTGTCGCGATATCCTGCTGTCAGGCTCAAGCAGTCGGGATTTGAACCAGCCGCCGTCATTTCAATCCCATTCCATAAGAAATCACTGCAAAAAAAAGAAGTGTGTGTGTTTTGCAGAGGAAGTGTATATTACTGAACGCAGTAGCAGCACCAAAAAATAAAGTGGGAAAAAAGAAAAAAAAAGAAAAAAATCTGCATTCTTTTAATAAAACTGAATGGTAAAGGTAAGACCCTCATTTCCCTATCCCATTATGTATTCACTTGGTGTGGAATCAGTTAGGTTCAACTACAGTAGCTGTACTCCTGTCCTGGTGTAAATAATAAAATCGATCAGATTTGTTGATCGAACAGGAACAACCCATTAGTAGTGCCAGCAGTCACAGTACTTCTTCAATATCTACTTTTAAAGAAGGTCAAGGGGTAAGGTGGTGTAAGAAAGGGCACTCCAAATCTAAAAGACAATCTTTAAGAAAACATCACCGCTAAATATGAAGGGAAAAGTTACTGCTGAAAAACGTAAACATGCCAACATGCCATACACCACATGCAGCGGCAAAGAAAGGCTCAAATGAAACAAAAGTTATTGAAGTTAATAATATTGTAGGAACAAAAACAGACCCAAATTACATGATTTTAGCCATTTTAACAATTTTTAAAGAAATCCAGATCCAAGACATTCGAGGGTGGTTTTGCCAGAACCAAAACATGGGGGGTCTGTACACATCTCCACTTTAAACTACCACCAAGATTGTTATGGATGTGTTCATCTGTGATTAGTAAATGTGGTAATATACTTATCCAAAGGTGTATTATAATAGTCGATTAATAAAAAGGTCTTCGGTCAGTCAAATACTTAATTGGTTCAGTCTTCGACATTCAGTTATCAGACGAGTTCGAGGACAAAACGAGCAGCAGGAATTAACGTCATTCAAGCTCTTTTATTTTATAGTTTGCATCCCCAATCTAATAAAATAGACTGAACATGAGCTGTGTAAATGCAGAGTTGTCAACAGAAGAAACCGACTTTCTCACATTTCGTCACTTACTACAATAAAGCTTCAGGCAACCATCACACCAACTTTTAAAGATTGATTGCAGCTCATTTATTGTGGACAAACACTATGTTAACAACCTGGAAATTTGGGATCATTGCTCCTACCTGCATTTTTAGAGTGTCTATAAACAAATATTCGAGTAGTTGTGATTATCATCAATGATCCCTGTAGCAACTACATTTCAATAGTAGAATAGAATCACCTTTAAGGCAGCTCTAACAAGTTGGACTTACTCTGCAAAATTCTCTGGTGGAGGTGGCTTTTACAGATGTGTCTTGTGGTTAATCTTACACGAAGTAACCTACTGATACTCACCACTCCTCCTGGTACCCCAATTATAAAGCAGTTACTACTGCCACCAGGCTCTTCCACTGGCACTGCTTAGTTCTATGTGGTATGCAGCAACTCTTTGCTTAGGTCTGTGACAGATTCCCAGTGACCTCTTACTTTGCTGGCTTCATCAGATGAGATTCCAGGGGCAAAGTTTTCTAAGCATCAATTTGGTGTTTTTCTGCGAAATCCCATGGATTCTGCCAGTCGTAGATTTAATAAAGGTAAACATAAAATAAAAATATGACTTTAGACAGCATTAGACAATAGGAGCAAACATCAAATCCTTTGCCTATACCCCAATACAAATCCCAGATTTACTAAGCATTGTGTTAGTAAACCCGAGTGAAGCTGCAGAAAATCACAGAAGAATAGTAAAAAATTAAATATATAGACCTGGCTGTGAGGAGAGTTTTTGCCCAAAGCACTGCACCGATCATACTGATCTGTGCAGGCTTTGTTTAAAACCGCAAATAGGATTTTGGTCAACTTACCGCTAAATCCTTTTCTGTTAAGCAGGCAGGGGAACACTGGACCATGGGGGATTGTCGGTTGGGGTGGAGCAGGCCCTTAATGACACTGTAGCTTTAAATCCTAGCTCTTCCCCCCTTGCAATCCCACAATGCCAGTACTTCTTTGAAAGAGTCCAGAGAGGAGTAGCAGGAACCCCATGAAACTGTTAGAATAACCAAATTAACCAGCAGGGAATAATACGGTCAAGACCCAAAAACCTTGCACGACTGAGCGTGAGGGAGGTATCGCAGTCTTCTCCAGCCTGCTTAAGAGAAAAGGATTCAACGGTAAGTTGACCAAAAATCCTATTTTATCTTGCAGCAAGACTGGGGAACACTGGACCATGGGATGTTCAAAAGCCGCCCCAAGAGGAGGGAACTCAAGACTGCCTGACTGGTAAACTGTACGCCCAAAATGGGTGCTGCCAAAGGCAAAAAAACCCTGAAATGTAAAAAAAAGGCGCAAACGTGCAGACAGGGGACCAGAGTGTCGCACGACGGAACTGCGCTGCTGAAGTACCACGTCACGCTGCCCATCAGATCGCCACGGCCCTAGCGGAAGGCGCCGATACCCGGTCTGGTGGCAGTTGACAGCACCAGAATAGGCTGAAGTGATGACCATGCGGCCCCAACGCGTAAGGGGCCGCTGAGTAGCCGGCCAACCATGTTCATGCGTCAGAAGGACCAGTCGAGAACAATGAGGCGTACGAAGTAGGTGGATTCAAGGAAACTGCAGAGCTCAGCACGACTAGCAGAGCCAGTTCATCCCAGTCCCGGGAATCTACTGAATTAGGAAGAACTGGAAGTACAATATCCTGGTGCAAGTACAAGGCCGAAATTCTCTACGGCGAACCGGCCAATCTTCATGGAAGACAAGAAAAAAAAGGCGGCTCGCCAACCCCAACACGGAACTATGCCGAGGGAAGGCAAGAGCTCTAAGGAATGGAGCCTGTGTGAGAGCCGATGAGACTAGAGTAAGCTTCGACGTCTGCCCCTGCGGATGAAATGGTGGCTGAATATGCAGCACACCTCGTAATAAAGGCTGGGACTTCGGAAGATAAACCATCGCCTGCTGGGAAGTAAATGACAGGGCCTGTAAAAAGCCTGTATAGACACAAAACCAAGTCGTAAACCAGCCTCCAAACCCTTCACAAGGAAGGCCAAGAAATGTGAGGCGCGAAACTTTTTAACTGTTACACCAGAAGAGGCAGAGTTTCCAAACCCGGGGGTAAGTGCAAGATGGAAACGGAGTCCGGGTTCATAGCCTGGTGCGGACCACGAGAGAGAAAAACCTGCAGCTTTCCCACTCTGAGTCCCAGAAGTCAGGTCGTGGAAACCAACCAAGGAAAGTGCTCTTGTAGAAAACGGTCAAGTCGCAGCCGGTCTGGACGAAGTGGAAGACGCCACCCGGGACCTGTAGACCGGGGGAAAACGTTTGGTTACCATGTCCCACATAGCCAGCCTGGAGCCACTAGGAGTACCTTCACTCGGGAAGCCACAATGAGGAAAACAGTGGGGACAGCGGAAACAAATGCTTCGCCTGAAAAATTCACGGCAGCCACTTGAGGAAGCCAGGAAATTCCCGGATCCCATACCAAACTGTGGAGCCTCGCAAATGTGCCAAGAGGCCATGAGAACCCCATGCGGAAGGCCTCACGTCCAAACGGTAGGAAGACCACTGGACGGAGACCCCCGTCCTGGGAGAAACATGGTTCTGCTGAGGACATCCACTGTCCAACTACCGGGATGATCACGACAGAGAGACGGAACAAAGGGCTCCAGCCCGGAAAGACTTCAGCATCACCGCCGCTCTCTCCTGCCCCTCAGGTGTACATATGCCACCGCCTGGTCGTTGACCTACCGTGGCTGGCCTGCGAGGACGGACACAGGCCCTAGAAATAGAGCCAGAATGATGGCTTGGAGCTTGAGCCCATTAAACAGCAGAGCCGTTGTAGACGGTGACCCAAGGCCCCAGAGCCGAAACGCAATGTCACAGCACCTCAGCCCAGGAGACTCGCGGCTGTGGTCACAATGAGCCAATATGGGAGGACCAAGGATTGGACCTGGAGGAAAAGAATGGAAACCCCCACCAACGGAGAGTGACGGATGCTGTCGGACAGAATGGGAACTGGGACGAGAGGGATGCATAGCAATAAATAGAACCTGGTCCACTGAATGGTCCCTAAGTGGGGGTCAACATGCCAACAGAATGTTCTAAAAGGCTGACTGACGACGCACTGACTGAACCTGCTACCAAGGTCAATAGGGTCCAGTCACAGTCGGCTGCAAGAAAAACACTGCTGGAAAGAGGTGTCGGAGACCACCCCCAGAACAGAAGGTGCAGACCAGGAAACGAGGGAGACCCAGGAAAATTTGGGATATCGAACCCGCGGTATCAATCACAAGTGGACAATTATGATACCTCTGCTCATCTTGCACAGCAGCACCGACTGTATTGTTTTGCAAACCTAGAGCCAGGGCTCCACCAAACAGGAGGGCCCAGAATAGAATGGGGACAGATTCGATTACCCACTGAAGTAGAACATGCCCACAGCGGAATCTGAAGACCCGCTTCCAGACGTCTCTGCACTGTCCAGCCTCTGCACTGTGGATCCCTGATCGGAGGGAAGTCATGCGAACTGAACCGCCCACCCCCTGGCCCAAGGAAATACTGTCACAGCTGGGGTTTGAACTTGTCACCTCATGTGCTGCAGACTGACAACTTACCAATGGTCACCGCTTCCTGAGGAAGAGTGATGTGAAAAAACAACAAACAACGCCCTGGTGGCGGATTTCCGAGGTCCCAGATGTAACCAGAGCAAAAGATGCCAAGCACTCCGCCGCCTGAAGATATCACTCCACAGTCACTGTTCCGGAGTAACCGCCCTACCACTTTGCAAGTGAACTGGGGGAGGGAGAGAGAGAGAGCGAGACACACTATTGTTCCTAGGCTTCTTTGTAGCTGTGGCCCCAAGAGTGTGACTTAAAAACTGTCCCTGGAAACGAAGCAGGAAAAAAAATTGGCTTGTGGCAGACTGACCTTCCAAGGACGCACCACCAGGTAAGGAGCAAAAACTTGGGGATGCGGACCCCTCCGCTAGTGCTGCCACCAGCAGAAATGTGCTTTCCCTACCAGTGGGAATCATCCAGGTTTGGCCAAAACAGAACCTTCTTACCAAAGAGGATCGTGTAAGGAACCTCCTGGTAATGAATGCGTATGTGAAGCACCGCGCCAAAGGGGCATTTCAAGCCAAAACTGCCATAGCCAAAAGCCGGAAGCTACCTGTGTCCTGATCTACCTGGCCTCCCACACAAAGCTGGCTGCGAATGTCCCGCCAAGTCAACAGAGAATCCCAGGACGATCACTCTGAAGCCCCATGACGAATACGGCCGCAGAAGTGACCATAGGTCATGCCAACCCTGTTGAGGCTCGCCAAAGCTGGATAACAACCCTAGAACCTAGCAAGACAGACCGGAGACAACCCTTTAAGGTCTAGCAAGCTGACCCCTACCAGTCGATGAGCCCTGCAAAGGAAGGGCATGTGGTTATCTAAACAGCTACTGCAGCAACTACTGTGGGAGGGATGTCCACCTGGATACTTAATCTGCTGGAAGCTAATGTGCGAGGAATGGAGCCCTCTGATCCGTGGCTGCACTCTCACTGCATCAAGTGCCACTCCCCCTTCCTGGGGAAAGCACTTAGAAGTTGGTATTGCTCAGTCTGAGCAGCCAGTGAGGCGCGCGCTAAGGCAATGAAACCGCCCTCATTAAGCCCACAAGATGGTGCCACCATCCGGAACAGCACTGCCGTCCACCACCCTCTAAAACTGTGAGCCCAGTGCTGGTTATTGGGAAATTGGGACCACCCCACACCTGTCCCCCCTGATGTTCCAGTACCACACCAGGTCCACCTCTGGTTATAGTTTGAGGGAGGGGGGGGGGGGAACCACACTGTTTTTTACGAGTAACCACTCACTGTTTCACAGACCAAACCTGCACAGATCATACTGCCGCTGCCATTTATTACAGTAGTGCTCAATTTATGCAGCATCTTCTTAATTTAATATTGATACTAAATAAGTGCACTTTATTAAGAACAATAATAAAATGTATGTACAGTATATGGAAACACTGGAGCCACAGTCTGCAAGGGTAACATCAGTGCAAACACTATGCAATGCCGTGGAGGCACTCCTAATCCTGGAAGAAAAAAAAATCAAAAAACAATGGAAACTTTTCATAAAAATATTTATTTAATTAAAAAAAAAAAAAAAAAACATTTGCATTTCTGGCTGCACATTTACCAACAAAGCAGATAAATGTTATGTTTTTGGCTTTTTCAGCTGATTATCATATGTTCATATAACACCAACACCTTTTTTTAACACAAAGGTTTAAAAATCCCTACATGACAAGGTATTTAAAAACAGACAAGACAGAGTGTTTACTACACAACAGCCGTAGCTAAGCAGTTACTAAATTAAGGAGGCAAAAAAACAAAAAACAAACACTGTATTTAGTCACCATATTGCAGTGAATTTGGTAGCAAATACTTATGCAGTTTAAGACGAATGTCAGACAACATTTTTTTGGGTAGCACATATTAAATGTAGATTAGTTAGCTTTGCTATTCTCTGTTAAATTACAAATGTATATTGTTTTATATTTATCAAGGTCTACAAATAATGATTATTAAAATAGAATTGTTTAGGAAATAGTGACATTGTACAAAAGTATTAAAATAGTTTAATCCCTTACACTAGAGCATACATGTGTAATAGGAAATTTTAAACATTTAAGAAGATCATCGCAAAGTACTTCAAATTAACATGGTAACCCATGTTTGGACTGTGACTCAGGTTAAGAACTCCTAGATTTCCCTTTAAGTTGAACTTTTAAAGCCACTATTAATATACAACAAACTTTACTGTAAAGTACACACAAAATAGCTTTTTTATTTTTAAATATATGTTTATACACATAATAATTTCCCCCTTCGAAAAACCAGACCCTTTTACAAAAATGAAGAGTGAAAATATATTTATAAAAGATATGTAATGAACATTGACAAGAGGCCAGTGTGATATAGGACCACAAATATCATTAGCTAAGAAAAGGAGGACACGGTCCGCAGAATCACCTTCAAGAAAGCAAAAAAAAAAAAAAAAAAAAGGTTAACAAATAACAATACATATAAACGTACAGGTGATCCTTGACAAAACATGAATATTGGACTATGGATTATGTGTCGGCTGTGCATGATTTGGAATGACCATTTGAGACACAAAAATCTTGAAAGCAGAGTTGACAGCTGTGGAGGCCTTCATTGATAACTGGGCAAATGGCAATAACCAAAAATGTACTGGTATGTTCTGGGTGGCCAATGACATGAAGCTTACAGCTAACTAGATGTTTAAGCATGCCTGAATCAGGCACAAATTAAGTTTTGATTAAATAAAATTATTGCTTAGTTAGAACAATTTGGTAAAAAAAAAAAAAAAAAGAAGATTATCCAAATCGTAGTGTGTGGCCAACTTTGGAATGCCTATTGCTTCCTTACAATCCCTTTCTCCTGTTTATGGATGTCTGACCTAATAATCTTCCAAGTTTAGCTAAACAAAACCTGCTGAAAAAAAATTAAGATTTATTTCTGCTATAATATGGGTCTGATTAGGTCAGACATCCATAGAGAGGAGAAAGGGATTGTAAGGATAACATAACATTTCTATTTAGTTATTGTGATTGAAAACTACATTACTTCCATTAAATTAGACCTTAATGAAGAATATTTAAGCATTTTCCATCAAAGATCTACTAGTCACTGGATGCTGTATGTATGCACTAATACAGAGTGAAACTTAGGACACTCCACCCACAAAAAAACAAACCATCCTGATTAATATTTCAAAAAGGAGAGGGAGAATATACATATATAAAAAGTGCTACATGTTCTCAAGTTCTGCAAGTAATTTTAATAAATGTTAAAGAGGAGATTATATAATAGAAAAGGGACTGCACGTATCAGTCTATAACAGACAGGTGGCAATGCAGCTTCAAAGAACATGCCCCCATTATCTCAGCTCCTCAAGGCACACTAACAGTCCAGGTTTTACAGATAGCCATATACTTGAGCACAGGCATCTTAATTAGTTATTCAGGTATTTTGATTTAACCATCTGTGCTCAAGCATGGTTATCATTAAAACCTGGCCTGTTAGTGTGCCGTGAGGGCCGAGGTTGGGAACCCACAGTAGTTGTAGTGTACTGTAAATTATTTCCTTTTTAATTTTCTCTACCCGTAGACAGCGCCAATGTGATCCGCTTTCAGCCACACATCAGTGTAACAAGCTATTCACATACCTTGCTGTGCTAAAAAGGGCAGGTGTACATTTTATATGTCGTATGCAGAATGCCACATAATATGGTTAAGTCAATGTTACCAGCTCCTTATTGTTTGCCCTTTATAGGGTTAGGATAAACAAACAATTGTTATTACACATATATGAAGTATTTAGTATACTTCAGCTGTACCTTTTCTCCTCTGTTCAGGATTTGTGGGCCTGAATAACTAAAGCCAAAATAGTTTTATAGGATTATAAAGTGTGGCAAAGAAATCTTGTTTTTGTAGTTGTCAAAAAAAATCTGTTCAGTCAGAAAAGCACATAAGTAATTCAGTCTCTCTAAACTGGACATTGCATGACACTTACTGTAGATAACCGAAGCTGTGAAGAATGTATGAACAGCATTTGTATAGCAATAATTCAATCCATTAAAATACTTTTAATATATATTATTTTCTTTAGTATGTGTAATGCAGCATTTTAACCCAGCATAAGGTTATGTTCTAGTGCACGTGTTATTTTGATATTAAATCGACGTGTAAGCGGAGTAACACTAGGGAGTTCTATTAAGAAGTGATGTTGCCCATAGCAACCAGTCAGATTCCAGGTATTATCTTCTAGAAGGTGCTAGATAAATGAGAAGTAGAATCTGATTGGTTGCTATGGGCAACATCACTTCTTAATAGAACTCCCATCTTAGTAAATTTACCCCTAGATCTTTTTTTGCTAAAAATTGCATGAAGTCAATGGCACATGGGGAGGGCTGTGGTATAGGATTTTAATGAATGTCTTAAACAAATGCAGATGTGTAAATGGATTCTTCCAGTCCGTAGAGTTGGGCAAAATTTACCCTTCAACTTCTCTCCAATATCATCATTAGGAGACTTTGGTACAAATTGTGAAAGCACACGATGGGAGGATGGGGGTCATTACGATAAAAGCCTTCCTTAAGGTGCATATCCACTACACGAGTGTAGAACGACTGTACGATTACAACATCGTAATCGTTCATTATCCTGTGCAGTGGATAATGTGCCCACACTGAATGATATGTCGTTCAGTGCAGGCACCCTCCCTCATCCCCGAACATGCACAACCTGTCGATATCGGCAGGTTGGCCTGCATGTTCAGGCGATGACAGATGGCAACGACCAGTGGGAGAGCGCATGGCTGGTCATTGCCGGCATATTCACTGCACGATTAATGAACGATTGTTAACGATAACGATGTCGTAATCCTTCAATCGCTCATTTTTCTTGTGTAGTGGATATGCGCCTTCACACTTATAACAAAACGGTCAGTCTAAGAAATGATTTACAAATACTTAAAAGGTCAATTAGTTGTGCCCTCAACAACATACATAGGAAATGCTAAACACCTCACATATATTAGTATATTGTATAAAATATTGCAGCTTGCGCACACCAGATTCAATAGGAAAAAATGCTCAACTATAATCAAATTCAATAAAAAAGGTATTTTATGAAAGTGCAAAAGCATACGGTAGAGATACAAAAATACCACTAATAGGCAATAGTTTCCTGCTGAAGCCCAGAGGATCTATTAAAAGTAATGTATTAGCTACAGTATCTTGCACTTAATTGAAAGTATGATTTCCTTTGGTACATAGCCAATAGTTACTGGCTACAACTGGTAAGGTTTTCCTATTTCTGCTAGTATTAACACTATAACATGTTGTACCAATGCAGATGACAATGAATGGCTCCATATTGTGTAATACATTGACAGCCTGTTAATGCGAGTCACCTATAGTAGCACCTAAAACTAGCAGACAATAATTAAAATCATTGAGCTTGGTATCTGTTTTACATGTACGGAAATAAAATACACTATTACATCCTCTGTAGAACATACCTTTACATAGGTTAGTGGTTTCTAACCTCTGCCATTAGTAATCATGTTTGCCAAACTCTGCTACAAGCCAATGTACATCTAACCACCAAACGGAGTATAAAAAAAAATAAATGTTGCATAGGTCTCACAGGAGGAAACTGGAGCTATAAAAATGAATTGAAACAGGCACATTTGTTTTCCAGTGCTGATGTATGGAGAGGTTTTAGACCTTGTATAGATACTACAGTCAGCTTTGCTGCCAGCAAATCATTCTGTCAGGCCATTTCAACACACTTCATCATGTCACACTCCAAATAGTTCTGCAATAGGGTTACTTGGATGACGACTCAGTATTTAGGACCGATTTCCACACTAGCGATTGTACATAAATCTGTTGGATTACACAGCGATATGTTGGGTTCCATCAGCTGAAGCAAATGATCCTTTGTATTCAATGCCATTGTTCATTTTTAAATAATTTCTCAAAAGTCTGCTCCTTTCCTTTGGGATGGGTTAAGATTAAGTGCTTTGTATTTCCTATCAGCAATTTACGTGAGGAAACTAAACATGGCATCTTCCTTTCTTCTAGATGCACAAAAAAATTTTTTTTATTTTTTTTTACTGAATATTAAAGACTCCCAGGAGAATAACTTGTCTCATGTTAGATCAAATGAAAAACTATAAATATGGCTCATTTAGGGAAAAAAAAAAATGGTTTATTCAAAATAAGGGCTTATGCAGGTGTACCAATTTCTGTCAAAAGTAAAAAAAATACCTGTTCTACAATTCTGCTCATAAGTGCTATTCCGTATTGCAGTCTATTCTTCAAATCCCAGGATTATTAATTTTACTCACCGTTGTTACTATAATGCAGAGTTGAGCAAATCAGAAGCAAAATTTTACACTAACCAAATATCAAGGCAGAACATGATGTTTTGCAGAGGTGCATAGTCACACGGATACAACTGTGGCCTCCACTTTAGGTTTGTCATTCTTCGGAAAGTTAATATCCCACTTTGTGGCAAACCTGCATTTTGCAGAATTTATAGTCTATGGATAGAGCTGGGTGAACGCGAACCAGCTCATTCTCCTGGGTGGTGAGGCAAGGTAGGGTAGGACTAAACACTTAAGGCAAATTCCGTGAGTTTTAAATAGTTTGTTACTCTCTACTCAAGTGCAAAAGATTGTGGCCAATTTGTAATCTCCTAAGAGGGCACTTAGTTACCTAATGACATGCCCAAACGTAATGTGCTTTCTACATCATAAAATGCTTGCATGGTTAATCCTACAAGCACATACAATGGAGGTGAAAAAGTACATTAAGCTGCAGGGGAAAAAAATATTTGCTATCTGTAGAAATGTTGATATAAAAGTTTCCCTTCTCGTTCAGCCTGGTTATTGGTGCGTCTGCAAGGACTTCAGCAAATCAGGAGTAAAAGGACCTGGTGTGGATGGACCATCGAAGCTTGATAATGTGAGCGGCATATGTCCATTATAGACTGAAGGAAACTAAAATAAAACAAGTCAAATATTTTTAAATAGAATATTACATTAACTACACATTGTACAGAGAAAAAAATTAAAAAAGGGAAACTATCCTTTCATACAGAACATGAGGGATACACTGATCATTGGGTACAGGGGAAAAGGTAATGATGCTGCTGGCTGAGAGAATGCAAAGGAAGTGTAGAAGGTACGTAGACAATGGAGAGGTCACAATGATACAATCAGTGATGAAGGAAAATGCTGCTAAAAAAAAGCCAGACATTGATATACTATAAAAACAGATTGTTTCTTTACTGTTACCATGATTCATACTTTTTTTTTTTTTAGGAGATAGTGTGCCCTGAGTACTATGTGCTCTTTGTTCTCATTCCGTGATAGCATGTAACAGGGCTCACACCTTGTAGGAGTGGACAATCTGTGGCAATCCAGCTAATGTGGACTGACACATCCCAGCATGCCTGCCATAGTTTTGCTGTTAGAGCATGCTAAAACTGTGGTGGCAGTGTATGCTGGGAAGTGCAGTTCCACTGGAGTGCCACAGGTGACCTATCCCCGTTATAGACAATACACACAATTGAAACCTCTTGGTTGCGTTGCAGGCTTATTTTATAAGCTACTTAGTTACACTTCGTAACAATATTTCTGACTACAGAAATGTTAATTTCTTGGCAAGCTGTGCTTGGGAAGTATCATGTACACCAACGTTGCATATTAATAACTTAAATCTCAATTCACAAAAGTGCTGTGTTCTGGCATTTTAAAAGTGACTTTATGGATATATTACTCAAGATCTTAATTGGCTCCAGCAACTAAGCGCTGCTTTCAGTTGGCAGCGCAGAGTGTCCAATAGGACGCTCAGCGCTGCAGCTCACCACCCCTGATCGCGACACAGAGGACCCCAGCCGGATGCCGGGGACACCCACCAGCGCTGGAGACCGCCGACAGGTCTCTGCCCACACTCCCGAGGGACCACCAGGGCAGTACATTAACGGAGGGGGTTCTATCTCTTCCCCATTGGGGGGTGGCAAATAGGGGATAAAACAAATAATTTATTAATAAAATAAAATGTAAAAATATGGCTGGATTGGCCTGCTGCATTTTGAGGACCTCATCAGCGGCAGCCGGAGTGGGGATAGGGTAGGAGGGGCAGGCGGCAGAGGAGAGGCAGGTAATCTAAAAAACCCTGCTCTTGTCTGAAAGGGGTCTACCTGGGAATTTCCCGGGTAGACGCTGTAGTGTGAAAGGGGGGTCTCAACTAAATACCCGGGATATTGCACAGGATAAATTCCCGGGTCTGAGCAGGAAATTTCCCTGGTCGTATGTCTGAAAGGGGTATAACTGATCACTGATGCAGGCTCTTATCAGAGCTCCTGGCTTGGACCTCAGAGATGATACATTCAGGCGAACAAAGACTCCTTATTACAGTGAATAAGGAATTTTTTGGGGCAGACTGCAATAATAAATGTGCCCTTATGTCTGTTATACCCCTTTTACACCAAAATCCCGGGTCAGACCCTGGAATTTGAACACTGGTCAATCCCGGGTTGAACTCGGCTTCAGACCCCGTTCACACTGCAACTGGACACGGGTTATTCCCGGGTTTGCCCCGTTCACACTGAACCCGGGTAATCCCTGCTTTTCCCTATAGAGGTCATTAAAAATTGACTTTTTTAAGGGCTGACAAAGATGAGGTCACAAAAGCCAACAAAAGAGAGGGGTGGGGACTGCTTACAGCAATGATGGCAGACGGAGCACATGTGTGGCTGTGGTGCAGGCTGCAGTTCTGACTGTGGCAGCCTGTGTATCAGCCTGCGTTTTGTGGCAGTTGGTCAGGCTGTGTGCAGGTGGTTAGGCAGGCAAGTAATGGCTGCGTGTGAGTCTCTCTGCAGGGCCCTGACAAATGACATCATCTGCCAGCGCCCCAGAAGCTCCAATCAGCTAATAGCAGAATGTAGCCGGGTAAAATAATCCGGGTAGCACCCGTTCACACTGCCGCATGACACGGGAACAACCCGTGTTCAACCCTGCTCTCAACCAGAGTAAGATTCCCAGGTAAATCAACCCGGGAAATTTTTCTGGAAGCCGTTCACACAGAGCATCGACCCGGATTGACCCGGCAAAAACCCGGGTTATTTGGTTGGTGTAAAAGGGGTATAACAGTCTATATAATGGATCCCTTGTGCTGGTGTATGTTGGAAAGCTCACTCACCTGGAACAGGGTACTTGCACCATGTAGCCTAGCTGGGCTGTGAGGAGCAACTGGACTTAGTGTGCTCCAGAAATGAATGCTGGACAGCATGGCATTTGGGGTGAGCAATATAGGGGTCTGTAAAAAACAAACAAAAAAACATACATAAGACAAATAGCGCCATGTGCACGGACATCACATTCACATAACATTATCAAAATAAATCTAATGAAAAAATGAGTCAAGAAGGAGATGCAGTGCTCTAGGAATCTACTAACTAGTGTACTGAAAAAAAGTTATGGGGGGCTTATGGCTGGGGAAGCCTTGGCTGGGTGCAGCTTTTTTTCTAAGTGCAGTTTTTTAAGTGCATAACTAGCGTTAGACCTGCGTTATTTTTTATTAGTTAATTCTTCTGCTGATCCTGAATGAATTGACACCGCCTCTCTCCCAATCTACAGGTAACTGAAGTTGACTGTGACTGCAAAGTGTTTCACCTCCTGTGCCTCCTTTATTAATTATAATCATAGGTAACTGAAGTTGACTGTGACTGCAAAGTGTTTCACCTCCTGTGCCTCCTTTATTAATTATAATCATAGGTAACTGAAGTTGACTGTGACTGCAAAGTGTTTCACCTCCTGTGCCTCCTTTATTAATTATAATCATAGGTAACTGAAGTTGACTGTGACTGCAAAGTGTTTCACCTCCTGTGCCTCCTTTATTAATTATAATCATAGGTAACTAGCTTATTCTTTACTGAATCCTTATGCTTTTGTTTCTAATGCCTTATGATTTGTAATAGTTACATTGTTTTAAGGATTCTCTCAGTTTATTGACTAAAGTGAATGCTTGATTTATTTGTAGCCTTAGATGTATGGTATGTGGTCATTGTTGACTTAAGCCATTTTTATTGCTAGCTTTCTCTGGCTGGCCAATTGGGGGTTTTCATTAATTAGTGTCCACACTTGCCTGCTTCCCTGTATAAGTGTCAGTAGTTTGGCTGGGTGCAGCTTTTTTTCTAAGTGCAGTTTTTTAAGTGCATAACTAGCGTTAGACCTGCGTTATTCCGAGGAAAAACAGAGGGAGAAAAAGGTCCATCACGCAACAAACCCCAACAATCTAAAGACTCAGACTACAACTGGACTCCCTGTACAATCACGGCAAGAACACTTCTAATGCTATTAATAATGCTGGCCTTCTGATTCTAGCATACAATTCAATGCTTATCGTACTTTTCCCCATGTCAGTTTATATCTATCAACTTTGAAACACTGTCCTTTATCTCAGCTCTCTTGCCTAGCCTCACATCCTCTGTCTGCTTACAATCTGCGTTATTTTTCACATTCTGCACACTTTAGAACCCCACTTTTATTTCTCCCTATAACAATCTTGTTAATCTGCATACATATTGATACACTGTTCTTTGATACGTCACTGTTTTCTTACTTGCATTCCTACAAATCTCTTGCACTCATATCTCATTTAAATTTCCAAATTTCTTTCCTCTTGTTTACTTATAAACACCATGACAAGGTTTTCGTCAACTCCCTCCTTCCCTCTGTCTCTACCTAATCCTCTGTTCTGCCCCCTGCTTCCACCTTTATCCTTTCCCCCTTATCTCTTCCACCTCCTCCTCCCCTTCTCCCCCCTCCTCTGTCTGCCTACTCTTCACTCCTCACCCATTACTCCACTTTCTTCCTGTTCTACCCCCCCTCTGTCCTACTACCCCACCACCAAACCCTCCTCCTACACTGCTCTCCCTGTCACTTCACCCCACTGCCATCCACATCTCCCTCCCTGCCCACCTCCTATTGGTTCCCTTTCCAGCTCAGGTGCCCGCACCATCACTAAACTCTATTCATATCGGTCCCCCAAATTAATCTCACCTCCACGTTACAGCAACCCGGACAATCTCATTCACATCTCCCCCACAAATGCTATCTCTCTATCCTGTGCCCTCTGGAATGCCAGGTCAGTCTGTAATAAACTGGTCCCCACCCATGACCTTTTTATCTCCAACTCTCTGAATCTCCTAGCCATCACTGAAACTTGGATCTCACCCTCTGACACCACTTCTCCTGCTGCTCTATCCTCTGGGGGCTTTGCCTTCTCCCACACCCCCCGGCCTGGGGGTCGCCATGGTGGTGGAGTTGGGGTCCTTCTATCCACCAGTTACTCATACCAGCTAATACCCTCTGAACCATCCCTTACATTCCCCACATTTGAGGTTCATGCTATACGACTCTTCCAACCAGTAAACCTCAGAGTAGCTGTCATTTACCGTCCCCCTGGCTCTCCCTCCAAATTCCTTGACAACTTCGCTTCCTGGCTCCCTCACTTTCTCTCCTCAGATCTTCCCTCCATTATCCTAGGTGATTTTAATATTCCTATTGACATTCCCACAGAATCCTCTGCAGCTAAACTCCTTACCCTCACCTCTTCATTTGGTCTCGCCCAATGGACCTCCTCACCCTCCCATGTGAGTGGGCACTCACTTGACCTGGTCTTTACGCACCGTTGTGATATTTCTGATTACTCCAATTGCCCATTCCCCCTCTCTGACCATCACCTTCTCTCTTTTAACCTATCCCTCTCTCCTTGCCCTCCTCTAACTCCTAAGGCTACCATTACTAAGCGTAATATTGAGGCTATTGACACTGTTGCTTTTTCCTCCCTGCTGGACTCTCTTCTCTCCCCTATCATTTCTCTCTCCTGTCCTGAACAAGCTACTTCCCTGTACAATTCCTCCCTTGCTTCTGCTCTTGATTCTGTTGCTCCAGCAATAACCACTCACCCTCGCAGAACCACACCACAACCCTGGCATTCCAAATGCACCAGATACCTACAAAAGTGTTCAAGAATTGCGGAGCGTCAGTGGAGAAAGTCACGCTCTAAGGCTGACTTCCTCCATTTCAAATTTATTCTCTCCTCCTACAGTGCTTCCCTGTCTCTCTCCAAACAAACATATTTCAAGAACCTCATCTCCTCCCAGTCCTCAAACCCCCGGCGTCTCTTTGCCACTTTCAACTCCCTACTCTGCCCTTCCCCTCCTTGCCTTCCCTCCTCGCTCTCTGCCCTCGACTTTGCCACCTACTTTACATCTAAAATTGACTCCATACGTGAGGACATCATATCCCATCAGACCCTTAGCACTCCTCTCCCTCCTTGCCCTTACCACCCCTCCCCTTCTGTCTCACCAACTCTGACATCCTTCTCCCCTGCTTCTGGAGAGGAAGTCTTGGCCCTCATCCGGTCCTCCCCTCCTTCCACCTCCCCTCTTGACCCTATCCCTTCCCGTCTCCTCTCCCACTTGTCTCCTTCTGCCTGTTCCCATCTGGCTCACCTCCTTAATCTTTCCCTATCATCTGGCACTGTCCCTTCTGCATTCAAACATGCTCTTGTCTCCCCCATTCTTAAAAAACCTACCCTTGATCCTAACATACTTTCAAACTATCGACCCATCTCTCTTCTCCCTTTTGCTTCCAAACTCCTTGAGCGTATTGTCTACAACCGCCTTACCACCTTTCTTTCCTCCCACTCCCTCCTTGACTCATTTCAATCTGGCTTCCGATCTCTCCACTCCACGGAAACTGCCCTCACGAAAGTCAGCAATGACCTCCTTGCTGCCAAATCCAAGGGCCACTACTCTCTGCTCATTCTCCTTGACCTCTCTGCTGCATTTGACACTGTAGACCACCCTCTCCTCCTGCAAATCCTTTACTCTCTCGGTTTACGTGAAACTGCCCTCTCCTGGCTTTCCTCCTACCTCTCTGATCGTTCCTTCGCTGTGTCCTCTCATGACTCCTCTTCCCCTCCACTTCCACTAAAGGTAGGAGTTCCCCAAGGTTCTGTTCTTGGACCTCTCCTTTTCTCCCTATATACATCCTCTTTAGGTGAACTCATTAACTCCTTTGACCTCCAATATCATCTCTATGCAGATGATACTCAAATTTACCTTTCCACCCCTGAGCTCACCCCTGAGCTCCTTACACGTATCTCCAACTGTCTCTCTGCTGTCTCTTCGTGGATGTCCCAGCGCTTTCTTAAACTTAACATGTCTAAGACTGAGCTGATCATCTTCCCACCCTCTTCCACTACATCACTTTCCACAATTTCGTTATCTATTGATGGCACAACTATCTCCTCTAACCCCAAAGTGCGCTGTCTTGGAGTTATCCTAGACTCCTCCCTCTCCTTCAGCACATCTCGCAGTCCTGCCGTTTTCACCTAAAAAATATCTCCAGGATTAGACCCTTCCTCACCCAGGATGCCACTAAAACCCTCATCCACTCACTGGTCATATCCAGATTGGACTACTGTAACCTTCTCCTAGCTGGCCTCCCAGTCTCTCATCTCTCTCCACTACAATCTGAGAATACATTTATCAATCCATGAACCAAAACCCCATTATTTATGTATTATAGTGAGTGATTTAACAATGGTGAGGGCTGAGTTTTCGGTTTTTATTTATTTAAGCAATGTGGTCACAAGCCACTTGCACCCCAGTCCTGGGAATGGTGAGTTCAGGTTTGCACCCCAAATCTGGGAGTGGCGAGTGCAGTGAATTTCTGACTATAATATTATATATATATAAATATATATATATATATATATATATATATTGTTTGTTTACAGCCCCATAAGCCTGGGTCGAAAATAAACGAGTCTGGGGCGAGACAGTCAGACTCAACCACATGCTGTAGTAGTAGCTGTGGGTATAAGGCTCTAGCTATTAGCTGCTACCTGATGATTTTTGGTGTGTACAGACTGCATTTATAGCCATAAGCCGCTGCCTGTCAATTGAACCTGTGGGACGAGCAATCAGCTGCCACCCGGCAATTTCAGCAAGCCTTCACAGCTACTATCCGCTGCTCTTTAACCGGACCTGTGGAAAGAGCGATTACAGCTACGAGCCGTAATCTGGGGTATATGAGTCCACTTATAACAAGGAGCCACTGGTCAGCGATTACAGGCTGCATTCTACTTTAGGAACAGTGACTGTTACAGCAATCTGGATACCAAGTTCCTGGATCGTTTATTAACAATAAAGAGCAATGGATTTGGACTACTCTCCTAAAGGGAATTACATCCCTGGCTCCTACAGAAGCCATTTAAATGACAATGGTAACAGACGGTAAAGTAAATTATTTTGGGATTACTTATATCAGGCCAATTTTAAGTGGCTTTAATTGCAGATACAGTATTACACTTGTATTGACATTCAGTTTGCAATATAGCATGCTACATTTCAATGTGTCTTTTCACAATTCTGATCAGTTTTTTTTATATTGTTGCATTAATAAGGTGTTTAAATGTGTGTTGTGTTTTATTTAGAATAAATATGCATATATAATCCATACTAGAATCCACTGCAGCTCTTTGTCTGCAATTGTTGGTATTTTTGGAGAATATACAGAAGTCTTTATAAGGAAGTGCTTCAGTTTTGTACTTATTTAATTATTATTTTCTTTATTTCAAGTTTTTCTTGAATATCCTAGGTTTATTAGATACATTTATGTATTAACTAATTGGCGCCGTCAGACATTGGGGGGAATTCTATTCAATGCGCCATTGAATAGCAACGGGAGGGACTCCCAAAGCTATTCAATACACCGTGCTGTTTGGGCGCTAAGGATTTCTTCTCGCACCCCCCTGGGGATGCGACGAGAAATCAGATCAAAGTGGCGGGTGCGCGGCTGTTTTTCTGCATAGCGTGGCGCTGACAGCCGCGCGCCCAGCACCTTGGTCAGAGAATGCTGGTTACCGAGCCTTAACACCCTTGTTAAGGCGCGATGACCGCGATAACCGCCATTCTTCGACCGCACAGCACACTGAATTGAATAGCTCCGGGAGCTCGCTCTCGGCGCTATTCAGTTTGCGTTGAATTGAATCGCCCCCATTGATAGTTCTTTCCTTAGTGCAAACAAACAAAGGCACTCTACCTTCCTACCATGGGTAAAGGTAATGGGGGACCACCGGGGAAAATGGCTGTATTTATTAGCCCTGGGGCTCTAGTTAAGGTGAGGGTCCACCTTAGAAAAATGTTTCCTAGGTGGTAATGCAGTTTAAATATACTATGAAAATCATAGACAACTACTACAACAATGCCACACAGGTGTTTAAGCATCCATTGACATTTACTGCTAGGTTACCTGCTCTAAGCAGGGGACAAATGAAGAATATAATTCAGCAATTCTGAAATATTTAGTAAAAATGTGATACTAGTGCACAGCCACTCTTAATATTTCCTAAAAAATGTCCCGCAATTAGGAGAATCATGCAAAGCCGTTCAATTAGTTGCAACTAATGCTGGGTACACACTTCTAGATATATCGTTTGAGCGAACGGCGAAAAATATGTCAGTAGCGGATAAGCGGGTGTGTACACCAGATATGTCTGTGAGAAACGTCATTCACAGACACATCAGGTTGGCCCTGCAGCACAGCCAATGCTGATATATCTGAAAGATATATCGGTGCATCTGCATGTGTGTACGGGTGACCCACCAACCACCCATACACTGGCTGAAGGGATCGCCGACACTGACATCACAACTGGACAGACGAATTGAAATACCTGCCCAGTTGTAATGTCTGGCTAGACATATCAAGCAGCCGATTGGTAAGGGTGTATAGCTTACCAAATTGGCCAGTCAGTCACTGTGTCGGATGTGTATTCTGCTTAACACACACTTTAATCAACCTGCTGAAAGTGGTGCAAGATCCGTTCCTGAGGAACCATGAATGAGGATTATGTAACTAGTGGAGGTCTTGGACAGTCTCATTTGGTGTGGTTGTTCTGAGGGGAGCTCACAAAACCTTAAAACCTATAGCTAAAAATGGGAAAAAAAATTGTGGAATTACCTGGGAGAAAAATGCTGGGGTAAGAGATGCTGTCTGCAAGGATGGACTGAGGATACCCAAATGGTTGGAATCACTAGTGGTGATTACTAATGTTGGAGTCAATTCAAGCTCTTTGGGCTTTTTAGACTTTGTGCTCTTCATGTCCAGAAGGTAGGGCTCTGGCTCAGGTTCGTGCTCAGGGTCAAGTTCCTCTATCTCAATGGTCACATCACTGGGAAAATCAAGAGGCTGCGAAGCTACAGACTCCAAATCTGTATCGACTGCCATATCCTGACTGGAAGTCAGAGCAGGTGATAAGGCTCCAGAGGCTTCTGGAAGGGGTGAGATGGAAGGGTTAGGTATGGAGAGAGGATAGTTTATTTTTTTATCTGGGGGAGGTTCTGGAGGTTTCTCCTGGGCTTCTGGAGGCTGAGTTGTGACTGTAGGCTCTGGGTTTCTGGCCGGTGTTTTCACAAATTTAATGACTGATGGAGACATTTCTGGGACTATTTTCTTATCAACTGGATTTTCCACAACAACAGGTCTGAAGAGCTTTACACCAGCTGTATTCAGGGAGTTTAAAGTGAAGGATGTGTACAGACCAGAGTGAATGTAATCATTGCGTCCTGAGGATTTGGCAGTAGGACATGGTAATCGCTCCTTACTACAGTTCTCCTTGTCTCGCATAGTGCAGATGCTGACAGAATCAACAGAGGTTCCATCTATTTCTCCTTCTCCTTTCCCCAAAGCCAGTGGATCCATGGTCAGGATGTCAGGGTATGAGACAAATTTATAAACAAACTTCTGTCCATTCACTTTTTTGATGATGTTCTTTAGAAAAAATAAAAAATAAATTAATAAATCGGTTCCGCATTCTTTGCAGTACTTTAAGACAGAGATGTAACAATACACAAAACATGATATGTTTCTAATTAACCAACACAGGTATATAACATTTCAATGGATAGTATGACTTTTTTTTTACCTTAACATAGTAATAACGGAGAGCTCTGCTCAGCTTGTCATAATTCATGCTTGGCTTGTTCTTGCGCACCCCCCACAGTCTGGCCACTTCTTCAGCCTTCAGCAGTTTAAACTCCCCATCATTGGACGTCCAGCAGATCAACTGCTGGTGGTGAGGTTCCTGCAGGAGCTGAAGCAGGAACTGCCAGAGAGTAATGGCGCTGTCCATAGCAAGTCACTGGAAATAGAATAAGCCACTGTTAAATTAAACATGCATATTTATGTGTGTGTTAAATTTACCACAGTTACTCATCTGACAACTTCTTCTGACTGTTTTATTAACATTTTATATACATTTGTGCAACAAACTTAAAAATAATCCATAAAATGTGAAAAGAAATATGTATTTGAAATGTGATCATTTATTAAAGGGCAGGTAAAAAAAACAAAAAAAAAACCTTATAAAAAGCTATACATTTCACACTATTTCCTATTTTTGTCAGTCACAATTTCTGATGCCATCCCTGCCTGTATTATGGTGTATGAAATTGTTGTGTCTGTACAGCATTGCTAAAAAAAATGTTGTGCCAGCCATGGTGTGATGGCTGACAGATAGAAGGTGGCATAGGAGAAGACAGAGGTCTGGGAAAGAAAGAGTAAATTTGAGCATTATCTGAATAGACGTGGTAAATACGTCCAAAGGAACTGACTTGCTTGCAAAGGGAGGACATGCTGAAGGAAAAGAGAAAAAGGAGAGAACCTTGGAGGACCTTGCCGGGATGGAGAAGTGGAAGTGCTAGTACATACGGAGAAGTGGTTGGACAAGTACAAGCAAACCAGGAGATAGCCAAGTTAGACATATGTAACTGAGAACATGGGACAAACGCATGGAAACTAGCACAAGTTTTATACGATTTTGAGTTCTCCAAATATAAATTATTATACTGATAGTACATATTAATGCATGACAAATATGTAAAGCCGCGCTCTAAAACTTTTAAACATGGTGTTCAGAATGTAACGTAGGGTACCTTAAATCCTATTATTGATGTGGTTTTCAGGTGTAAAGGCCCCCATACATCTGCAGCAGATGGACACGATCCTGCGATGCCAGGGAGGATCGGTGAAATCAAACATGCCGAATTTCACAGATTTGTCGATCACAATATGATCGTGATTTGCAAATCTATGAAATTTACATGTATAATTTCACTTATTCTCCGATGGATCGCGGAACATCGATGGCCACCAGTCGGCATTTCTAATCCGATCGCAAGACCTATGTTAAGGCCCCCATACATCAGCGATCGATTGTGGCAATTCTACAATTTGCAATCGATTGTGTATAAAAATCTGCAATGTATGGGCTTCACAGATCGCAGATTGCAACCAAAAAGTGATTGGAATTGTTAAATCAGATTGTCCAACGTGTTGGATTTCACAGATGGGTTGTGGCTGTAGGTTGCCAGTGTATGCACTAGATCAGCAGATTTGCAGACCATTGCTAGTAAAATGAGGGGTCTTTCAAGATTAGCAGATCTGTGTTTGCTGAAAACGATCTGCAAATCACTGAAAAAGATCTGCAATGTATGGGCGCAGATTGCTAGATTGGGAAATCCTAAAATCGGGCAAATAATCTTCAAATTGTTCAATTGTGGTTTTTAGATTGCTGATGTATGGGGGCCTTTAGTTGGCAGCTGAAAAGCACATTAACAGAAAACAAGTGTGGATGTATTTTAGCCATTACATTGTACAGTTAACAAAATGAAAAAATAAAATCAGCCACAAACTGTCCAGAATATTGAAATAATTTAAGTTTTGAAAACTTTTGCGCATGAAAAGCTTTTAAATTGGATACATTTATCTAGTCGTCTTTGACATTGTAAAGCAAGATAGATAAATTTCTAGTTTCCTGACAAACTTTCCACAGTACTGCTGTCTTGCATTGATAATCTAGAAACCAGAAGCAAGAACAGGAAGTAATCTTCTCTTAAAGAATAAAACAAAATGAAAAAAAAAACCACTTAAAATAATCACATGCAGAGAGTTGAATTAACAGAGTAGCAAATGCTATATAATATTTAAGAAAAGAAAAACAAACATATAGTAGGCTTTGCATAGAGCTGAAAGTTTCATAACTTACTGTGGCCAGGCCTAAAAACATCCTGTTATGTCTGTAAATGGATTTAAACTACTTCAATAACAATTGGTTGCAAAAGAAAATTCTGCAATTCTAGAAATGAAACATATGTGAGTGTCATATCTGGATATCAGGATTTGTGTAATGCGCTTCAAAAGATAATAATTTTGAAAAATAATGCATAGCTGTAACGTGTTGGAGGTTGTGTAGCCCAATTTAATGATTTAAACATCATATTTACTGAGAATATTGTCTGCGAACTTTATGGGCTTGTTCATATGATGGGGAGAGTCAATTAGCACCGCAGAAAGTTGGAATATTAAGGGATATATTTACTAAAGTGTATGTTTTTATAAGTGGAGATGTTGTCCATAGCAACCAATTAGATCCTACTTAACATTAATCTAGCACCTTCTAGAACAGGGTAGCCAACCCTGGTCATCGAGAGCTACCAACAGTGCATCTTTTCCAGGTCTACTCTCAAAATCACAATTGAAATTATTAGCTCCACCTGTGGATCCTTTCAAATGTGTTTGTGAGTAATGAATACACCTGTGCACCAGCTAGGTGGTCTGGTAAACGTTGTTTTCTGCGGGTGCATCGCCCGGCAGAAACAGCCCACCACCCGGCACTCCAAACCCCCCCCCCCCTCCATCGCATTCCCGGTCACCTCCAATTCCTGGTGTGGAACGATGGCCTCTGAAGCGACCGGAAGCTAAAGAAGCATCTGATCGCTTCAGAGGCAAGCGTTCCACAGTGATGCACTGCGCGGGTGACGTCATCCGCGGCGTGAAGAGCCTACCCCGTGCACCTGCTAGATCCAGCCAGAGCGAGGCAGCGGGAGTGGGAGTGCTGCCGCCGAGCATGTTCAGATAAGTACTGGGCTGGGGGCACTGCAGAAGGGGCCAGCCTGGGGGCACTGCAGAAGGGGCAAAACAAAACTACAGGGGGCAATGCATACAGGGGGAAACTACAGGGCAATGTATACAGGGGATAACTACAGGGGGCACTGCATAATAGGCACTTTTGACTGAAAGCCTGTGGAGGAGCAGCCTGAGACCTGTCAGCCTGGAATGGTAAGGGAGGGCAGTGTTCTCCCTAGGCCGTTTTTTGCGGGTGCACCACCCGGCACTTTGGGAACCTGCAAGTGGGGACAGTATCTGGGAACTGTATAAAAAGGACCAGATCCAACAGACTTTGCAGCTTTTCATAATCAGACAACTGGACCTCGAATAAGATAATATATAAAATGTTATTTCAAGTTTAAATCATTATAAGGTCAGGGTTTAAAACATTTTATTATTGTGAAGGCCCCCACCCAGCTAGAAAATTTTTCTGGGGAGAAAACTGCTGTTAGTAGCTCTCGAGGAACGAGGTTACCTACACTGTTCTAGAAGATAATAGCTAGAATCTGATTGGTTGCTATGGGCAATATCTCCACTTCTAAAAACCCGGACTTTAGTAAATATACCCCCAGAGTGCTGAGCTATTCAATTACTCCCATGGTAGGCTAGAAACTAGCCCTCACCACAGATTTCTGCTCACCCACCTAAGTGGTGTGAGCAAATATACGGGTTAACTAAAGCCCCAGGACTAGTTGCGGGCTTACCGCACCCAGCGCTTAGGCTCCTAACTACTACAATCCGCATTTCAAATGCTGTTGCCGTGTGATAATGTCACCTAAATTCGCATTGCAAATTTAGGAACCATCAGAAGAACGTTTTAACACTCTCAGTCAGGCACAGAGCTTCCAAGAAAGATCTGTCCGTGCGAATCTTTACCGCATACGTCTCACTTTTTTTTCACAATAAATACAGTGAAAGTGTCCACACAGACATCTCCGCCAGCAGATAGTGCTAATCACCTACACCTCCCCCCTTGCACTTATCTGCACCGGTTATCTCTCTCCTCCAATCAGCTGGTCTCCAGGATCCTGGTCTGTGACCCCGGTCAGCTGATGTGTGCTGTAAAATGAAATGCTGGTTTACAGCACTGCTGACCAGGTCACAGTGCAGGAGCCCAGGGGATAGAGCTCACCGATCACCGGGCCCCTGGGTGACAGTCTCTTATTTTTTACAGTGATAGGCTTGTGGACAATTTAATCCATATAGACTATTTAGTCCACAAAGCTGATCACAGGGGACCGGGTCCCGGCTTGGCTATGCTCTGCCTGTCAGAGCAGGAGTCTGGGAACCCTGCTTAACACCATTTTCATATGGTGTTGTTGTAGCAGGGTTCCCACCCAGTATTTTTTCACAATTTCCCCTTAGTACATTTCAAGCAGATCCCATTTCTCATTACAAGTGTGGTGTGGGAAATGCAATCTGCTTACTAACCAAATGCGAATGAAAGAGCTTGGAGTAGTTTTACATAAAAACTGCCCCAAAAGCCCTTTAATATATTTCAGTGAAATAAAGATTTATATAGAGTTCTTAACCCGTTAGAGGCAGCTTACTGTGACTAGGCCCCAGGCATTAGCCGTGGCAAAGTGAACCTCCCAGGTTAAGTGCAGGGTGCGATGCACTCAACTGAATAGCTTTTGGAACTTAGGCTGGGAGCTACATCCCTGTGGTGCCAATTGAATTGTCCTCTAAGATTTAGCAAAAAAATAAAATAAAAAACAAAAATAAAAAAAAAGGGATTAATATTTTATAGCACACTGGTGGGAGCTGCACAATATTATACTGTATATATCAAAATCCTGACACCAGCATTCCGACAGGGTAAGGATACCAACACCTGTTGGTAGGTATCCTAACCCTTCTCCTACACGGTGCCTAAACCTAATCTCCCCCTAGTGCTTAACCCTAACGGTGCGTACACACTGGGCGATTAAAGTGGACGACTGAACGATAACGATATCGTTATCGTTCAGTCGTCCACTTTATCGTCCATTTTTAACACAAAAAAGATGAACGATGACGCGCGTTCCCGCGGGTCGTTCGTCATCATCGTTCATCGTGCTGACATGCAGGCCAACCTGACGACCTCGTCAGGTTGCTGCATGTCAGGGAATGGGTGAGAGAGCCCGGCGCTGAACGATATCGCTAATGATATCGTTCAGCGGCTGTGCTCAATGTCATGAACGACATTGAGCACAGCCTGCCGGGGACACACTAGACGATATCGCTCAGGGAGCATATCGTCTAGTGTGTATGCACCTTAACCCTCCCCCTACTTACCTTCGGACTGTGGGCGCCGGGATTCTGACAGGTATCAGGATTCAGGGCCCGGTATTCTAAGCGCCGGAATCCCCTTTGCCGGGATATTGACCATATCCTATTGTATAGAATGTGCCCAGCTTTATAGAGCAATATGTTTCTTACCGCTGACCTAACCCTTTAGAAGCATAAATGTGGTTCGGGCAAGATGTAATGGTTTCATTGTTTAGAAGTAAACAGAAGTGTTTAGTGCCTGCAACTGCCAGCTATGTTGTGTGATCTTAAAATATTAAGTTTTAGGATTCATATTCTCTTCCCTAATGACAAGAAAAATTTGATACCACACTAAAATTTCAAGGCCTGTTTTCAATCCTCAGGGATGAGCAGTCGTGATGTTCAATTTTGCTCATCCCCAAGAATTACGGTACAGCAACATAGTAGATTTTTCCTGTGCACCTCTATGAAGTGTGATAAAATATCTGTTGTCCGCAAGGTACCAGCCATCGCCTCTAATTATACTGCTCCACATGTGTGCTTGTAAAAATTTGATGTGTTCTCTTTTTCATATCCCTGTTACCAAATAAGGCATATTAACTATCTATAGATAGGTATAAGGTTTTGCGCTAATGAGTAGTAGCTGCTGAACACCTGGCAGGTATCCCCACCTTCCTAAATAATAGGAAATATGTATAGTTGGTGTCCGTGCTCTGAGGTCTGATTATGTTCTATAATATACAATCCTAGTGTATTAGTTGAGATGTAAGGACCTAAGTGAGTAAAATAATGATGGGTTCTAGTATATATGTTGTGTTCAGTGGACCAAGAATCCCAGTCTTGCTTATGTAGTCCTGGTGTGAACCACCTGTATATTACTGTAGGATGGCTGTTCTTAGAACATTAGTCCCAGTAACACCAGCTGGTTTGCTATAACTATAGGCAGTGTGTTCATCTGTATACGCATCAAAGTTCAGAATGATGGTGTCAAAAGTTAATGGTATATTGTTCGTGATAAAGATGTACTGTAGATGTATTCTCCCCTCTCCAATGGTCTCTGTACCAGGAAACTGCCACTCCACCTCAGGGATTCACAAAACAAACCAGACAAACCACAGTATCAGGTGCTGATAGATACTGCTTCTCTACCTTCTATTTTTTGCTCTGAGACCCTTATGGCCGCAACCAGGCATGGGCACAGAGTAATAAATGTATTTTAACCCTTCCATATATGCATAGTGTTATGCCAAGGTATCATTGGACCTTGTGTCCCCTGCCCCTTACATCCACACTCAACAGCCATACAAGGAAGTACCATTGGTGGACCTGCAGGATCATGCCGAGAGCTGGGTAAGTTCCAAATGCTACCTATCTTCCACACCAAAGTATCTATCAGCAAATGATACTGTGGTTTGTCTGGTTTGTTTTGTGAATCCTTGAGGTGGAGTGGCAGTTTCCTGGTACAGAGACCATTGGAGAGGGGAGAATACATCTACAGTACATCTTTATCACGAACAATATACCATTAACTTTTGACACCATCATTCTGAACTTTGATGCGTATACAGATGAACACACTGCCTAAAGTTATAGCAAACCAGCTGGTGTTACTGGGACTAATGTTCTAAGAACAGCCATCCTACAGTAATATACAGGTGGTTCACACCAGGACTACATAAGCAAGACTGGGATAATTGGTCCACTGAACACAACATATATACTAGAACCCATCATTATGTTACTCACTTAGGTCCTTACATCTCAACTAATACACTAGGATTGTATATTATAGAACATCATCAGACCTCAGAGCACGGACACCAACTATACATATTTCATATTAACTATCTACTTGAAATCCTTCTCCGCAATACAAATGGATTTCTGCATTTAATACCAAATAGGATTTCAAGAGTGAGCTTGTTCTGAATGAAAGTGGCGTTTATTTTATTCCAACTAACATAGATAGTAATGTCAAGTGGAGTACTGTAAAGTGTGTTAATATGTCGAAACTGTGTAACTGGAGTAAGTTTTTGGGTAGAAATTTACTAATTCCATAACAATATATGGTAAATATATAATTTTCCAATTGTATTTTTAATAATTGTATACTTTCCCCCCCCCCCCCCCCCAAGGAAAAAGATTAGTAAATTTGATTGTGAATTTACATTTACAAAATGTATTAAAGTCAAAAGAAGCTTCCCATAAAGTCATCCGTATTTGAACATCTCACCATAAGTCTAGATCAGGCATGTCAAACTCGCGGCCCGTGGGCCATATGCGGCCCAAATAGGCATTTTATGTGGCCCGATAGTGTGGGCCCAAATCAGAGCTCAGCTCCCATCGTGCAGTGTTTATTGAATTTAAAACTGGGAACGCTGGTCTCAGAATCAGACTAAAGAAGCCTCTGATCGCTTCAGAGGCCAGTGTTCCCAGTGATGCAGTGCGTGGGTGACGCCATGACGTCACCCGCAATGAGAGGAGCCTGCGTCTGCTGTCCTAGATGTAGTTAGATCCAGTCAGCGGCTGCGTCTACGCGGGAGTGCTGACGGCGTGGACTGGAGCGTTGCTCAGCGGTCAGAGTTAAGAAAGGTAAGTACTGCACAGGGGAGTGGGGCCTGTTCTATACAGGGAGGGGGCACAGCATAAGGGGCACAACACCATGGCCATTGCACAATGGGCACAACTACAGGGGGCATTGCACACTCTTAAACATTGAATATTCGGCCCGGTTGGTATTATGAGTTTGACATGTCTGGTCTAGATGGAAAACTGTGTTCAGTAAGTTGATTCAGAGGTGGATTGACTTACTGAGTATGTTATTTTTAACTCTGTGGTGCACCACTAAAATAGATCATTTAGCGAATATCACTTTGTGAATTATTACAACTGAAGTTGATTTTTCAAATGACATAATTGCACTCCTGTGCGGAATGAAATTCATTTAACCTAGGAAAGCATTGTGTGTCAGTGTAAGACCCATGACACACATGAAGTGCCAAGAACAGCACATATTCAGCAGCGATATAAAAATGCTCCTAAAAAAGCTTCCAATTTAATATGACATTTACAGAGCTTTCACCCATCGGTTTTCTTACTCAGAAATTTAGATTAAACATTTTATGTTCTATGGAGGCAAGTCAACTGGTTATCACACCCATATCTCCCGACTAAAGTGAACAGGAACTATTCAATTGTTTTTGACGACCAGTCCAGCGCTGTTTGCGCCAGCAGCATTCTCGTGCCAAAATGCACAGGATTAGTGGAGCTAAACGGCTTCTACTGTGCCAAGTGCCAGACGCGCTGCGGTTCAACTAGCTACGGGCCACTAAACATGAGCACAAACAATTGCTTCGCCCCCTATGAATCCAAGTAGCCTGATGATTTCCGATGTAGTGATAAGGCTTGTGTTATTTTACTACAGTCGCTCCGGGTCTCGCACCAAAGGGGGCGTGTTGTCGATGTTGAGTGACAGCACGCCCCCTTTGGTGGGCGGGCCGGGGGGTGGCTGCCCAGACGGAGGCGTTCCCATGAGAACGCCTACCGTCTGGGGGCGGCCCCACTGACATCACAAGTGATGTCAGTGGGAGAGCTTTCATCTCTATTTGAGCCGAAAGCTCTCTGGGGCATGCGGCCACGAGACCCTACCACAAGGGTCTCGTCGCACGCCCGATGGTCCATCATCCTGGCCGCTCACATTAGCTGTGGGCCGCTCACATTAGCTGTGATTCAGAGCAAGCGCTCTGTCAGAGCATCCAGCACTGAATCAGGGCCTCTGTTCTTAAATGTTTCCAATCTGAAGAGGAGAGGATCTAAGATGTTTTTTAGAAATGTGAGGAAAATTGGATTTACCAATGTAATGCCATACTATCAATAGAAATATTCCAATTAAAAAAGCTAAGCGGAGTCATTTTGCTCCAAAAAATAAAATGTAGCGTGATCACTGCTGCCTACACATGCAACATTTTATTACATTATATATATATATATATATATATATATGCAGCATATTCCGTTATGCTTTACAATTGGATCATCAATGGTAATTGAAATTCAGAAATATCTAAATGACCGGGTTTGTGCATATAAAACCAACTAGTACCGCTTTTCCACCTAAATCCTAGGTCTGACCCGAGATTTGGAATAGTTCCAAAACGGGTCAGACCCCTTTTCCACTGTGGCGCTGGTCCGAGTTATTCCCGCACCGGCGCCGTTCACACTGCACACGGGTGTAGTGGGACACTTCTTCCGACGCTTGGAGATGACATTGGAAGTCCCCATGCTGTAAACGGGACCTGGGTCAGACGACCCAGGTTACCCGTTTACACTGCAGGGTTACACTGGCTGCTCCCATATTAAACCCTGCAAGCTACCGGGTTGGATTGCCAGGTCACTCATCCAACCCTTGCCCATTTTACACCTAGCAGAAACCCGGGTTAACACTGCAATAACCTGGGTTTTAGCTGTGATGTAAAAGGGGTATTGGATACAACAGATCATCTAATTGTGACTGAGCAATCAAACATCTGAAAGATCACACATGTAGCAATAATAAGCAAGATTTTACACTTTAGGACATAGGGCCGTATTCAATTTGGGGAGAAAAGTCAGTTTCGGCGAAAAAGTATCGCGGGTGACGTCATTTCGCCAGGCGGAAAGTCAATGCAATGGACCCGGCGAAAAAGTTTCGCCTATGAATAGCAGGCGGAAAAAAAGTGAACAATTGGGGTTTTGGGGTGCAACGTTGCGGGAACCCCCGTGCAACCTTAAGACAGTCCCCCAAATGTAAACTGCGTCAAAAATTAAAAAAAAAAAATTAAGAACCTCCCAAAAAAGTACTTTCGTTTTGGGGCGAAAAAAACAAAAACAAAGATGGGGGACAAGGTTAAAAACTAGCGAAATAGACTCCGGGGAGGTCCCCAAGTATGCCCCAGGTGTTTTTTTCATTGCAGGTGTATTTTTCAAGATTTTAAAACTTCACTTTAGCAACTTTTAAATATGCTACCCCCCATTTTCAGGTATCCCAAATTTGCTGGGACTAGTTTTTTCTAAAAAAAAAAAAAAAAAACCCTGCTAAATGCTATTCTCACCACTTATGCAAAGATGCTAATTAGAACCTATTGAGAACATTTAAGTACCCCAAATACCTTCAGTAGGCTTATTCAGGGGTATCCATAATGAACCCCCATGTCAGTGCATCTTTCGGGGAGTGTCAGGCTGATTTCCCCAAAACTGACAGGACGTTTCGCCTGTTTCAGTTTTGCTGGGTGCAGTTTTCACTTCCTTTGAAATTGAATACAACGAAAAGCACGAACGGAAAGTGTTTTCTCCAAAAACACGCGATGTACACGGAAAGTCCGGCAAATTGTATACGGGCCTTTGTTGGAAAGCAAACTTGTGTATTTGGACATCATTAAAACATCTCTGATAGTATGCTACTTCTAAATATGCTGTTTTTCTACTGTTCCATAGCAGTACAAGGATATTCATGTTACCTCAGCTAGCAGACAAGCACTACTGCAGCTACTACTCACTAATGAGCACCTGCCGCATACACAAAAAGCAGTTTGGGGGCTGAACCCATATACATTAAGAGGAAGACTAGGAACAAGGACCTTAAATAGTTTCCTTCAAAAGAGCCAATTCAACTAGCCGCGGGTTTTGGTAACTCAGGTTACCATGGGTAACAAAAGCCAGCGACCGCAACTTTATTCTATTCAATTACAAAAGCTCTCAATGGGAGTTAGGACCTCATTCAGAGTCGGTCGTACGCACCCGATGTTTCCAAACCACACATGCGTACGGTTAGTTGTGTGCATGTGCGTACTAGACCTTGCGATGCAAAATGCTGTAGATCGTACGGCTTACGAGCAGGAAGTGGCTTCCGAGAGTTGATTGACATGAAAGGCCGTTTGTGGGTGTTGACGGGGGTGGTGGTCTAAAAACGCAGGCGTTCCTCACCGTTTTCAGGGCGTTTCAGGGGCGTACATAAATTTCCTGCTACGACCGACATAGAAGGCCGGAAGTAGTAAAACGTCACTGTGCGAGCAGGTTAGAGGCCTGGCTGATCGTACAGCTTGAGGTCTGGGCTCTCTCAAGCCCCAGAGTACAATCAATACTATATCGAATGTGACTGATGCTATGTTTGATGTTTCTATTTTGTGCCCACAATGCAAGCAGCTAATAATCGTTTGTTGTTGCTAATAACACTGCTAATTGGCTTGCAATTGATGCAGTTGAGTTAGCATTAGCGAATAATAAGAATAAATAAATTTCATGGGGATGGCTTATTCTATGCGTTTTTTTGTTCATTTTTGGTGTAATTCGCACACAACACAAGCGGCCGCAACCATCAGAAGAAAATTAACATACAGCGACTGACAACGACTGACTCGATCGCTAACTGCTATCACTCGCTAGCTAGAGGAGGTACTTTGTTCATGAATGGGCATCACTTTGGTTGCGATCGCCTGGCCGTGCGATTGTTTTTTTTTCTGATTCTCAATCGTTAGTCATACGACAGACTCTGAATGAGGTCCTTAATGCGGATTTCAGTTCACAGTTCATGAGTAGGTGACAAGTAGGGAAAAATCTATTTTAGAGTAAAAATATCGGAACTCTGAGCAGAACCTCTAATACACCCTTCCCAATGAATAATAAAGTAGTTAGAGGCATTTAAATAGCATAGTTTAGCCAATAATGACATGTAATTTACTAAAAAAATAAAAAATGGGTATAATTATGTGGGACATTTTTTGGTGTTGTATTGCTGGGAAAGTGGTATTGTAGGGGGGGGGGGACCAGATTTCTGCTCACACCCTCCTGACGTGGAGAGCAGAAATCTGTGAAGCATCCGTTATTTGGGCGCTCTAACCAGGAATTTATACAAATTTAGCTGCTTTATGTCCGGTACATTTGCGTGCGACAAGCGAGATAAGTAATGGGCACGCAGCACTTTCGCCCAATGGAGCAACAATTGAATCGCCCAAGCTTATATCCCAGTAGATGGAAAGTGTTTTTTTCCCCCAATATTTTTTTAAAACTTGCTTAAAAACAAAACAAACAAAAAACATTACATATATCTAGGGGCTTTAATTTGGTGGCAAATGCTTTTTTATTAAAAATTTTCCCACTGTTAACAAAAAATAAGTATAAAAAAAAAAAATCAGTAATTTTACACCTTTTAAGAACCTAACATAATTTGCTTATGGCCACTAATAGCCTTCTATACCGTTATTTAATGTTATTTGCTGTTTTTCTGGCAATCAGGGCGTTTCCCCCACTTTTTATATGCAGGAACTGCAGAATTACAGCAATAAGCAATTTCTAATTAAATAGCATGGAACGTGGGAGCGCACATGCTGAAAATAGCACACAAAGCGCATGTTAAGCTTTCCTGCAGTAAAATATCAGCTTAATGCAAATAATTGAATCGTAAGTACTCATTGATACATGCAAATATGTGTTCTGTGTAAAATAACTAAACTCATGTTTAAGATGACTATCATTGGGCGGCATTCAATTCTTTTCATCCCCTATCGCGCCCGACGGAGCTATTCTATTCTTGCTCCTGTCGGGCGCGATCAGCTGCCAAGCGCTACATTTCAGCTCGCAGCCCCTGGGGGATGAGAGCTGAAATGTGCGAAAAGTGACATGTTTGGGCGCCCAAACATCACTTTTCGCGATCGTGCCCAGCACTTTGGTCGGGGTTAGCCGTTTTACGCGGCTAAACCCAACCACTTTGGGTGCGATCAGCATGAAACGCTGGCACAATTGAATAGCGGCCCGCGATCTCCTGTCACTTTAGACGGGAGATGCGGGCCGCGAAATCAATTGAATTCCGCCCATTGAATCATTATGTTACAGGGAAAAAAAAAAAAAAACCTTTTCTTACAAATAGGACATATTCCTATTTAGGGCCGTATTCAATTTGAAGCGAAAAGCAGTTTTTGCATGTTTTTGGCAAAAACTTTTTGTGATGACGTCATTTTCGCCTGTTTGGGTTTTACTCTGTATTCAATTTGAAAGACTTTCCGCCTAGGCGGAAAGTCAATGCAATGTAATAGGCAAAAAAGGTTTCGCCTATGAATAGCAGGCGGAAAAAAGTGCAGAAATGGGGTTTTGGGGTGCAACGTTACGGAAACCCCTGTGCAGCCTTCAGACAGTTCCCCAAAGGTAATCTGTATTAAAAAAAATGAAAAAAAAAATACTTAAGGACACCCAAAAAAATCACTTTGAATTTGGGGGTGAAAAAAAAAAAAAAGTTGGGGGACAAAGCTAAAAACTAGCGAACTTGACTCTGGGGTGGGGTCCCCAAGTATGCCCCAAGTGTTTTTTTGATTGCAGGTGCTTGCGGCAGGTAGATTTTTCATGATTTTTTAAACTTATTTTCTGGCAAAAATACTCCTGAATACTATTCTTCACCACGTATACAAAAACGCTATTTAGCAGCTATTGAGCCAGTTTAAAAACACCAAATACCTTCAGCAAGCCAACTCGGGGGGTACCATAGTGAACCCCCATGTCAGAGTATCTTTTGGGGGGTGTCAGGCTGATTTCCCCAAATGTGACAGTACTTCCGCCTGTTCAAGTTTCGCCGGGTCCCGTTTTCGCGTACCTCCATATTGAATACGGAATTTATCGCGCATGGCCGCGATACTTTTCCACCTACAAAAGACGCGATGTAGGCGAAAAGTCTGAGAGGTGGAAAAGTATCGCGGATCCGCTCTAATTGAATACGGCTCTTAGGTGTGGAGGAAAGTCATTGTGAATGACAGATGCGATTTACTAAATATTCTCTACGAAGTGCTGCGGAATAAAGGAAAGACATACATACAGATAACCAAGGTGGACGCATCTGGAGACCTCTTTGAGCCTTCCAGATGTATCTAAAAATAATAACAGTATGAGGTTCTGGACCAATATTGCATCCCATATGCTCAATCAATTCAAACAAAAAAGAATAAAAGAATCACCTTGTACACTAAATTGTTGGCGCGATCTTGAAAAAAAAAATTCTCCTTACATTCTTCTTCATATTAGGGGTGGAAGGGGAAGGGTGTCCAGCATCCTCCTTCCGGTGGGGGCAGCTCTGAGCTGCACTGTGACATGGCCAATAGGTCACTCTGCGCTGACGTTTCTATATAAAAAGTCAGGCCAGCGCAATTTTCAGGCGCATTATGGTGCAGGAAAATTTTGGCAGGTGAACCGCCCAGGAAATATAGTGTGGGTAGAACACTGTAGAAACATATGGGTATATTCATATGAAAAGACATATAGCACTATGTATTTGTTTTATTACATGAAGAGATTTGTATTCGTATGAAGAAAAAGTTTAAGGAGAATATTTGTCCTGGACTAGTTATGATTACTGTAAGCTCCATTCTTCTGTTGATCTGATGGGCAGCTGAGCTAGAGGTGCATGACTCCATTGGGAAGTGCTTTAAACATGCTGTATTTTGAAGTTTTATTTAAAGCAAATCATTTATTAAAATATTTTTATGGTGAAACAGAGTTACATTAGATTCATTTTATTTATTTTCTCAAGCTTCACCATAAGGAGTTATGATGGGCATACGTTATCGGCCCGATCCACAGATAATGCAATTTTTTTGAAAATCTATTGGGAGGTGAGAACAAAAACAGGTGAATTATGCATATTTAATCTCTGATTTTGATCACAGAATTTGCATTTGAATAGTTGGTTAATGCAGCAGAAGGGCTTTGCGATGGGAAATGTTGTGCAAAGAAACATTGGGCCCCTAGGATTAGCTACAAGAAGTGATTTTAAATTAAATACAGTTCAACTAGCCAAAATGCAGTCTCACCAATATCTTAAATACCACAATCACCTTCAAAAGTATATAATTTATAATTAAACTGTTATGGAGCGTACACACGGTCAGATTTGTCAGACTTGTCAGATTTGTCAGATGAACGACTGAACGATTAAACGATTTGAACGATTTGGACGATTTGACCAAAGTTTTGAACGATTTGAACGATTGAACGATTTTTGACTGCATTAAAATTAATGGAATCGTCCAAGTCTGACTGCAAACCCATCAGATGTCAGATATCGTTATCTGACAAACGGGAACGCGCATCGTTGATCGTCCATCGTTCAGGCATGTCAGATATGAACGATTTTCCATCAGATATGAACGACTGAACGATTTTTAAATCGTTATCGTCCATATCTGAAGAAAAAATCTGATCGTGTGTATGCACCATTAATGTATATTACCACATTGAATAAGGACTGAGTGATAATCATACTTCATAAAACTAGTCTAGTGTGTACAGAGCTTTAGTTATACTTCCAAGTCTTCCAGAAGGTCCATGATTCGTAATTATTTATGACTCTAGAGTATATGATGAACAGGATTTTAATGTATGCATTTTACAAAGTTGTCTAATTCGTATAACTATCCCAACCAGTGTACAAACAGGCCTTTATTTACCAATCTTTAGTTTGCCAACACGGCCACTGACCGCTAAGCAGGTCACACTCAGATACACAGTTATCATATAGCTACACCCACACAGGCTTAACAATAACCACACGTCACATACACAACACCTCCATACAATACTTTCCATGGCAAACCTGCGCTGTGAGGTACACAGAAAGCATAAACAAGTTAACACTATACAACAAATGTGACAGAACTCTGTTCATCATATAGCCACTATACATATACACACACCACATACAAACTGTACACAAACACCGTACACGTGTATTTACAAACAAACCAGTGATTGGAATGTGGCGCACAGACGCCTATGAGGAAGGCAGCTACGGGCAGCAGATACACGCACATAGCAGATAGCGGGGAGGCCTGGCACGGAGACACCTGGTGACTGCAGCCCGCACTGTACAGAGAACAGGTCACCGGGCGCACACACACACTATGTACATTCGGTGTCCACACTCCCACTCCCCCGCCATACCCGCTGTCTGGTCACTAGGGACCGTCGCGCCCCATGTCCCCTCCTCCTGCTGTCACTTTTCGGGCTCAGCTCGTGCACCAGGCAGCACGGTCCGCCATCCGCCAGCTACGTCATTTCCGGGGTTATGGTACAAGCGTCAGAGGAAAGGGGCGGGGCGCATGTGTTTATTGTGTATGTGCGTGCATACACAGGCATAATTGCGAATTCCGCTTATAACAAGCGGAACCCCAGGGAAAGAAAGAGAGAGAGCTTTTTACACTGATAGTGAATGAGGGAGGGGGTGACGTTCTGTCTGAGGAATAGAGCGCAGTAAGCAGAAGAAGGAGTAAAGTTGGAGGGGGCAGGCAAGAGGGAGAGGTAAAATAGATGAAGGAAATGAGGCAGGTACAGTATGGGGGGTTGTTAAAGACGGGATTATGGAATTAGACAGGTGGAAGGAATGATATTAATGAAGAGGGGTGAGAGGAATGGAGGGAAGAAGTAGACTCGGGTAAAGGAGTACTGGCTAGGGCAGGGGTTCCCAACCACGGTCCTCAAGGCACACTAACAGCCCAGGTTTTAAGGATAACCATACTTGAGCACAAGTGACTTAATTAGTACCTCAGTAATTTTGATTTAACCATCTGTGCTCAACCACGGATATCACTAAAACCAGGACTGTTAGTGTGCCTTGAGGACCGAGGTTGGGAATCACTGGGCTATGGAATGAGGTAGGAGGTAAAACTATGGAGGCTGATGTAGAGGGAGGAGAAAAGCAATATAGGCAGATAAGGCCGGGCACACAGTAGGACGACGGACTATCGGAACGATGGTCAGGACGAATTCCCTTCATCCTGGACAAATCAAGATTGCTCATTCACTACCCGTGGGAGCATGGTACCGGGCGTACACACTGCAATCTGCCTGGGAACTATATATTGTGCAGATATCATCCAAGCGTGCAGCATGGCTGATCGGATGATATTGCATGGGAGCACGCAGATGGCCAACCGGACGATATGGCATGGGAGCACGCAGATGGCCGACCGGACGATATTGCATGGGAGCATGCAGATGGCTGACCGGACGATATTGCACGGAAGCACGCTGATGGCCGACCGGACGACATTGCATGGGAGCACACTGATAGTCTGTACACACCGGATGATATTTCGTCCAGAGACGACATCGGGCCAACGTTTTAGTGTGTACCTGGCATGAGCGTGGTGAGGGGAATGAGGCAGGAATGACATGGGTAACAAGGATGGGTATGGGGCAGGTAAAGTGGGGATGGGGAGTTAAAATATTTAGGTTAGTGAAGAGGGGGGAGTAAAGGAAGTTAGGCAAGTAGAGAGCAAAGACAGAACCCCTAAATTGGGCTTTTTTGGGTGGCTTTTTAGGATTGGTTTGGGCTTGTTTTTTACTTAATGGTTTGATAAACTGTAGCCAGCAACAGATTGGTTGCTTGTTTTTAATTTCAGAGTTGGCAACCCTGGCTACAGATATAGAGAGTGCGAAGCATTGTCCCACTCCCAGGCAGAGTGGGCAGGAAGATGAGCAGCATACTGAAAAAAGGGGGAGAAGTTATTTTCATCATTATAATAATAACTAAGTTTTTGTTGTTGGTGATAATACTTATAGGGCTAAGAGGCATATTTATCACAATCTGCTTTTTCAATCCGGATGTGAGAAATATGTTTTGCTTAAATTTGAAAAGTGAAGAATATCTTCAAATTTACTGAAATGCTTTTACCAAGAGTCAAGCTCTGATAAGAGCCTATCCTGGTGAAGAGCTGGAAGCAGTGTGATAGTGTTACACTATCATATCTCTTCCTTGTTCTGGTCCCCGGACCAAAGGGTGTGCTTAATGCACATTTCTCCTCCGTGTTAATGCACAAGCTTACCGCACGGGGTAATTCCATAGCTCTGGGCACTTAGCCTGGGAGCTATCAGTTAATGCGCGTAAGCCGTGAGCTTACCGCCTGTGGAAATTGTCAAATAATTGAATACCTCTCTGAGTTAAACCCTGGAGCTGCAGCCGCACAGTAACCCCACAGCTAATTGAATCTGCCCCTTGTTAAAGCTGCACTATCATTTTACCAATATGCTGATGTGCCTAGCAACTGCTCCATGCAGACTTTTTCCAGGGTGGCCCTGTCCCATGGCCCTGGCTGCATGCAAAACAAGTGTGGCAAGGAAGAGATGTCTTAAAATGGATCCAGTAGGAAAATATGTTGGGAGAGATGTAGCATTTCTTCTAAAGGGGAGAAATTGCCTGTGGCATCCAACCTGTTGCTAGCTACAGTTTATCAAATATATTTATAAAATGATTGTTTACTATGGGCAACTTCACCTGTCCTCTTTAGAATGGTTGATACATCTCCCTCATCATATGTTTATTAAAGAAATTGATGAAAGCATAAAGAATAACAAATCAGAATGTACAGTCATGGGTCCACAAGCAAAAGAAAAAAAAAACTGGAGACCCGTATCGGAGCAATATAGATACCAATAACTATAAGAAATAGGCCACATGACTGATGGGATACAGTATCAGAAACATTAGATAAGTGGGGAAATGAGGGGCATCAAAAACAGGGAAAGAAAAATATAGAGTTATGGTAGACTTACCTAGATAACTCCTTTTCTTCGAGGTCCACAGGGATACCATGGGGATATTATGATTAGAAGACCAGGCACCAAAACAGTTAAAGCTTTGGTTCCCAGAATGCCCTGGGTCCTCCATATGTACCCTGCCCCTAGCCATAGGACTTCAGTTTAGTTAACAAGCCTAAAGGCAGGAGAAGGAAGAACAATCGTACACCAGAAACACTCTTACAGAAGATGAGGGAATCTGTGACCAAAATAAAATACCCAATGAAGCCAAGTGCATCAGGGTGGGTGCCCTGTGGACCTCGAAGAAAAGGAGTACTCTAGGTAAGTCTACCGTAACTCAATTTTTCTTCAGGGTCTATAAGGATCTAAGGGATACCATGGGATGTCCAAAAGCAGTTTCCCTAGAGTGGGGGACGCATCTGAGCAGAAAGGAGAACTTGTCGCCCAAAGGAAACATCCTGGTAGGCAAAAGTATCAAAGGCATAAAGCCTAAGAAAAGTGTGGACAGAACACCACGTGGCCGCCCTGCATAATTGTTCAGCAGAGGCACCACGACTGAATGCCCACGATGGCCCTACAGCCCGAGTAGAATGTGCTGTCACCGTGCTCAAGACAGGAACACCAACCTGTGTGTACACCTGAGATATTCATGCGTAGCCATCTCGCTAGAGTCTGCTTATTAGCTGGCCATCTTCATTTGAGAAAACCATAAAATACAAAAAGAGAATTTGATTTTCTGAAAGAGCACGAACTACATCCAGGGAGGCTTCACCTACAGAAAGGTCTGGAGCCTGAAAAGTTGGAACAACAATTTCTTCATTTACATGAAAATGGAACACTACCTTAGGAAGATAACCTTTCCTTGTATGAAGAACAGCTTTATCATGGTGAAAAATCAAAAATGAGGAAAGACGAGATCGCTGCCAAATCAGAGACTCTGCGAGCTGAAGAGATAGAAAGAAGAAAAAGTGTCTTTGCGGTCAACCACTTCAACAGAACCAGAGACAGATCCCACGGTGCTACCGCTGGAACAAAGGAGGCTGAACTCGCAGAACTGGGAAAAATTTCTAACATCTGGTAATGAAGCAATCTTCTTCTGAAACCAGACTGACAGTGCAGAAACCTGCACTGTGAAAATGACCCTGCTTGCAGAAAAGCCAGTATCCAGGGAATCCTGAACACCTTAAGATCATATTCCTTATGGGAACACCATTGACCAAAAGAATGCCAATCTCTGTAATAGATGCGGGCAGAAGCAGGCTTCCGTGCCCTAAGCATTGTTTGAATTACAGAACTGGAAAAACCTTTTGCTCTTAGTATGGAAGATTCAAGAGCTACGCCGTCAAAGCCAGACGAGGCAAGTCCTGATATCGGCAAGGACCCTGCATTATCAGATCCTGCCATAGAGGAAGAGGATTAGGACTGTCTATGGACAGATTCTGTATGTCGGTGAACAAATGACGTCTGGACCAATCCGGAGCCACATGTATTACCGTTCCACCTTCCCGTTTGAATTTTCTGAGAAGTCTTGGGAGTAGAGAAATCGGAGGCACTAGATATACCAGCTTGAAGTCCCATCTTACTGGCAGAGCATCCATGAATTCTGCTGATGGGTTTCTGGACCCATACTTGGGGTTGTGGTGTGATGCCATGAGATCTAAATCCCCATTTGTTTACCAGGAGCTGAAACACTCCCAGATGGAGAGACCACTCTCTGGCGTGTATGTCCTGGCGACTTAGAAAGCGTGCTTCCCAATTTAGCACTCCTGGTATGAATATTGCGGAGATGGCCGGAAGAGGAAGTTCTGCCCAAATCAGAATCTTTGTCACTTCTTCCATATCTGCATAACTTCTTGTGCCTCCCTGATGATTGAGGTAGGCCACTGTAGTCGCATTGTTGGACTGGATCTGAACAGGTCTGCCCTGTAGCAGGTGTTGAATCGTAAATAAACCTTTAGTACATTCCTGCCTATAAACCTCTAAGATTCACCTGCCTAGAACCTCTAAGACAAAACCTGCCTATACCTTCTAAAACCACAAGATGTCGCTAATTAGCGCTGTGTTTAATTATACCATTAATAAAACTCTTAAGACAGTTGAATAGCGGTCCAACGCGCTAAAGATTATTATTCAGGTAAAAGTACAGATGTTACCACGCTATGATCTAACAATGAGCGCAAAATAAATTGTACAAACATTAGGTCATAAGGTACAGTCAATACATACGCGTGCACTCTGGGACCAGATACCGGCATCAATAATGAGACCTCCGTCGAACAGCATAACAGGAACACCGCAGACTGGCATCTTGTTTCAGAGCACTCCCATATATACCCGTACTGGGATAAGCACTACAATAGAATATGTTGGCAGGTTCTCATTGGTTCCTCTTCTTGCTTCTTCCGTTACGGTACAATTCATAGGTCAGTGCAAAGACACAACCTAGCCTGATTGTGTTCACCTTCCCGCTGCATAATAAATCTAATCTAAGGCATACAACATTTCAAGAAGTTATTCTCTAACATTCATATTTCATAGCCGCATGTTCTGATTTTCTCACCGATGCCACCGGAACGCTGTGGGAACAGAGTAGATCAGTACGGCACCAAACACGGTCCAATTGTCATTTACTAAGCCATAGTTACAGAAAACATTCATTTCTTTATATGCTGACATTGCGATTAAACCAAGTAATAATCATTCATTTTGCGCTGCGGGACCATTGTTTTTAAATGTGTATGCGGGGAGAAATGACACTAAATTGCGTTGTGCATTTGAGGGTCTGTGGGGCACTTAGCGACCAGCACTAAGTTGGAAAGGCTTATGTGAGCATGCCAGTATGGGTTTGGGAAAGGTCACTAAAAAGCTGGCTGTGCGTCTAAAACGCTATTTTGCGTTGTCCTATGTTTAACATGAAGTGCAGGGAAAACACCACTAATTTGCTACTGTTTGCTACATCGCGTATGTGTTAATGTGAATGCAGGGAAAAACACCACTACTTTGCTACTGCTCAGATATAAGTCTGTGGTGATTTTAATGTGTTGGAAAGTTATTTTTGTCTGCTAAACACAGTCGATAGGTGTTAGGGGAAGATTGTTAAAAAGCTGTTCGTGCTACTTTTTAGCAACTTTGCGTTGTGAGTAGCAAAATTGCTACTTTTACCAATTTTGCACTGTGGATTGTGTACTATGTATTTTTGACAAAATGGCGCTTGTGTAAGCTTTCTTTTCTAAAATGGAGTCTTGCTGCCATTCACAAGATGGCGTCGTGCAGGTTTTCCTGATTGCCAAACAGATTCTGTCTTACCCAATTATTCGGTTACGACAGTCCACCCTTTGATAGCCAATCAAGCGCTATCACAACCTATTCTGAATCTGTTTAGCCATGCATGAGAATATACCGTTCAATGTTATTATGGTATGACACAGTGTGGTCATTTGAACCATTCAGATAATGCGTCTCCAGGAGGGACATAAAACTGCCCTTATACGCACACCGCGGATCCTTAAGAGATCATGGGAAAGATGTGGGGATGCACCTATCCTATAAGGAGAGCCTTGGAAGGGGTTGGGACTGCATTACCTAAGATGACTTAAAACAACATAAACGTTATATCCATGCAAGACCACTCAAACTCAGGCTACATTGTTATACACTACATCATAACTCAGGATTGCAATACAGTTCTTCCTTATTATTGTTATTCATATTTTCACAACAATTTACTGTACTGAAATTGGACCGGCACTCCCCTGGTTTGGTATAGCACTCCTCTCGATTTCACTCCATTACACCAGCATCAGCTCCCGCCTCCTCCATCTATCCTCCGTCACAAGAACCAGGAATCTCCAGATAAACCAATCATGATGGAAATTCTGAAAGAAGAGTACACACATGAACACAGCAGAACAGTTCTTTTGCTGTGACACTGATCTACAATTTTCTTTTAGCTCAGGTTTCTCACTGTCACCTTTTAATTTTCCCGGAACAGGTTCGCAATTGCCAGATCCTCATTATCTGCTTCAACTCTGCCCTGCTTCTCCACCGGTTGATTAACCTTTCTGCAGTGAGTGGCATGGACCCAGGTATCTCTCTCGGCCACCTTCAAGGATGTGGCACTCGTCAACAGCAACTGATACGGCCCCTCCCATCGATCTATTAGGCAACCTGAGTGTAAAAATTTTCGGATCATAACATATTCTCCAGGTTTGACATCATGACAGTTTATCTCTGGCATATCGGGTGACAATTTCAATTTCTGCTGTTGTTGCTGCAACTGTTTGCTCATTGTTATAAGATACTTAACAGTGACCTCGCTGTTACTCTTCAAGTCTTCCTGTGGGCTTATAATTAAATGAGGTTGTCTACCAAACAGTATTTCAAATGGGGACAGATTAAGTGGAGGCCTAGGAGTGGTCCTTATGCTATGTAGGACCAAAGGTGGTGCTTCTGGCCATGCTAGTCCAGTCTCAGCCATGATCTTACTTAATTTGTATTTAATAGTGCCGTTCACTCTCTCCACCTTGGCACTGGCTTGGGGTCGATATGGGGTGTGGAGTTTGCTATCAATACCCATCAATTTACACATTATCTGGAAGACGTCCCCGGTGAAATGGGTACCCCTATCACTACAATACAGCAGTATTAGTGGCCGCTGGGTATGCCTTTACCCAATTAGAAAATACATTGGTACAAACTAACACATACTTGAGATTCCTGCAGGGTGGTAATTGGATGAAATCAATTTGTATTACCTGGAAAAGACCGTCAGTCGGGGGAATGTGGGATGGTTCGGTAGGGATCGTTTTCCCTATGTTCTTCCTCAGACAGGACATTGCTCTCTTTTCCGCTTGTGAAGAAAAACCCAGTGCGCACCAATATGCCTTCACTAACTTACACATACCTTGTTTTCCCAAGTGAGTCAGTCCGTGCGCTGCCTCTGCCAGGCTTGGGTAATACACCTTAGGTGCCATCGGCTTACCTTGTCCGTCCCTCCAGAGTCCAGAGGGCTCTTGCCCACATCCCTTAGACTTCCAGGTTGCTTTCTCTTGGGTAGAACACAAATTTTGCATCTCAATTAATTTCTGCATGTCAACTGTTTGGAAAACCATTACTTGTTCTATGGGTACATTTGTTTTTAAACCTGCTGCCCACTTGGAAGCTTCATCCGCTCTGTTGTTGCCCAATGATACCGGATCTTCCTCACATGTGTGGGCTTTACACTTTATTACTGCTACCATTTTGGTCAACTGAATTGCTTTTAATAATCCTTTTATGTGTCTGGAATGTGCAACTGGTGTGGCTGCTGCTGTCATAAAATTTCTCAGACGCCATAGAGCTCCGAAATCGTGAACCACCCCGAACGCATACCTAGAGTCAGTGTAAATGTTGGCAGATTTGCCTGCTGCCAATTCACATGCTCTTCTCAGTGCTACTAACTCTGCCACTGGGGAGTGAGGAGGACCAAGAGGTTCAGCTTCTATGATGTCTGTGTCATCTACAACAGCATAACCTGTACATAACTCACCTGTGTCCGTTTGTCTATGGCAACTCCCATCTGCGTAAAATGTCACATCTGCCTTCTCTAAAGGTATGTCACGTATGTCAGGTCTAGCGGTAAAGGTCTGGTTAAGATAATCCATACAATCATGCATATCAATACCTTTGCAAAACTCACTTTCTACCGGAGACTCATCTTCCACCCTTTGTGCATTCTTATGCACATACGGTAAGTACGTTGCTGGATTTAACGTATTACACCGCTTTATAGTGATGTTTGAGGGTGCTATTAGAGCGAGTTCCCATTTGGTGAATCTAGCTGAGGATACGTGTCTGGTTTGGGCAGTGTTCAACAGGGCAGACACAGCATGTGGGGTATAGACAATCATATCATGGCCCAATACCACATCCTCACTTTTGCTGACCAATAGAGCCGTTGCTGCTACACTTCTCAAACAGGTTGGGAGTGATCTCGCCACAGTGTCCAATTGTGCACTGTAATATGCTATGGGCCTACTGGCATCTCCATGTTTTTGTGTAAGGACACCTGCAGCACAACCATCAGCTTCCGTACAATACAAACCAAAAGGTTTTTCATAATCAGGTATTCCCAATGCAGGAGCTTTTGTCAGACTATCCTTAAGATTAAGGAAAGCCTGCTCTGATTCCTCAGTGTGTATGATACGATCGGGCTTTGAGGAAGAGACTAATTCCTGTAAAGGTAAGGCCAAAATAGAAAAACCTGGGATCCACATTCTACAATATCTACACATTCCCAAGAAGGTACGGATTTGCTGTTGGTTACGTGGCAGTGTCATGTTTTGTATAGCCTGGATTCTATCTGTAGTGAGATGTCGCAGCCCCTGGGTTAGGCAGTGTCCCAAGTATTTAACTCTGGATTGGCACGGCTGTAGTTTGTCCTTAGCAACCTTGTGTCCTGTTTGCGAGAGATGAAGCAACAAAAGTTTAGTATCATTCAAACATGACATAAAAGAGTCACAACATAGCAATAAATCGTCTACATATTGAATTAGAACAGATCCATTGGCGGGTTGAAAAGACTGTAAATAATCGTGTAATGCCTGGGAAAAGATACTGGGGCTGTCTATGAAACCCTGGGGTAATCGTGTCCATGTGTATTGTACACCCCTGTATGTGAATGCAAATAGGTACTGACAGTCAGGATGAAGAGGTACAGAGAAGAAAGCAGAACAAAGATCAATGACAGTGAAATGGGTTGCATTTGGTGGAATTTGCATAAGGATGACAGCTGGATTCGGCACTACGGGAAATTGGCTCTCTACCACCTTATTAACCCCTCTAAGGTCTTGTACCAGCCTATAACCCCTCCCACTAGCCTTCTTCACTGGAAAAATGGGACTGTTGGCAACACTTGCTGTACGGACTAAAATTCACTGCTGCAATAACCGCTCAATTATGGGATACACCCCTAACTCTACCTCCTGTTTTAGTGGGTTTTGGGGAATTTTTGGGACTTGCCTTCCGCTTTTTAAATTTACCATTACAGGGCTTACGTTTGCCATTAATCCAGTGTCCTGTCCATCTTTAGTCCAAAGGGAATCTGGAATTAGGGACAACATTTCATCTACCTGTGATGGAGTTTCATTTAAAACGGTAGAGTGATACATTATCCTTTGAGGAGTGTCTAACATATCCCGCACCTCGTATTCCATTCTCTCTGGGATATCTAAAAATACACCATCAGGGGTGCAATATATAACACATCCCATCTTACATAACAAGTCTCTGCCCAGTAGGTTAGTAGGAGCCGCAGCAGCCAGGAGAAAAGAATGCCTGGTATGCAACGGCCCAATAGTAACCTCTGTGGACTTTGTTAAAGGATAATGTTCCACTTTACCTGTTACACCCATTGTTGGTACTGTCTCATTGGTCACCTGCAAATTAACGGGAGATTTTATCACCGACCTGGTCGCCCCTGTGTCTACAAGAAAAGGATATTCAGTACCAGCTACATCAACCATCATGACCGGTTCTTCCCTAGTACTTCCCATTAACCTGACCATCTGTAGACTACAGGTATGACCTGACCCCTAGCGTTGGCTACCATTCTCCAATAAAGCATTTACGGCTACAATTGGAGCTGGTGCCTGCTGAACATTTGCTGGCCTCTGTGCATATCCCTTATGGGGATATCTAGGTCTTCCCTGTTGTGGGATCCCTACTCCTTTTACTGTACAGTTTCTACTTAAATGTCCTGTTTGTTTGTTTACAGTTAAAACAGGTTCGTGTTTCGGGTGAAGACATGTGTTGTGAGGTTTGCGCAGAGGGTAAAGGTGGTGGATATGGGTAAGGATAGGGAGGGTAAGGGTATTGTGGGGGATAAGAAGTGGTGGATAGCCTGGGACCTGTGGTTGCATCGGGTTAGTGGGATAGAGTTGTGTTTGTTGAGTGGGGTTAGTGAGAGCACATACTTGTTCAGAAGTGAGTGTGTGTGCAAGTGTGTCTGTTGGCTGTGATGTTACCGTCATTTCCTCCAGAGCTTGTATACTGACAGCCATTAGTTTCTCGCTCTGGGCTTCTCTCTTTTTGGAGATGTTCTTTTGTTCAATGGCGGTTTCTATGAGGGTATCTATTGTAAGTCCCTGCCAGCCAGGCTGTGAGGTCTGAACCCGAGTTTTTAAACTCTCTTTCAGACCGTCCACAAGCACCGTAACTATCATCCCCCTGTGGTGAGTGCTATCTTTAATATCCTCTATCCCAGTGTACTGGGTGATAGCCTGCAGAGCCCGATCGCAGTAATCTTCTGCAGTCTCACTCTCTGCTTTATGGTGAAAATTTTGTTCCAGTTAACTACTACTGGAAAATATATACCCAATTGAGTTACAATGCGGGAAATGTTACCTTGGTTTACTTGGTCTGTTAAGGGAACGTCATCATCCAATACACAATCCGTGATAAATTTTGTCACGTCGGTATTGCGTGGCAGACACCACACGCCAATCTTTATTAGTGGGTTCATGTGAACTACCCAAATTCCTCAAAAATCTTTGACATTTGGCTAATTCCTTTTTGGGATCGGGGAAATCATTTATGATGGAATTTAGTTCTGCTCTTGTCCAAGGACAATGCATTACTACTTCCCTCGTGGGCACTATACCGTTTGCGTCTGCATTTCCATTTGGAACAGTTATTGTCTGAATGGGATGCAGACCGGTAGCGCTGCTACCTTTGACCTGGTTACCTGGCTGGGGGTTTAGTCTGCTTCTGCTGCATATGGTATGAACAACTTCCTCTATGGGTGCAGAGGGCATTAACACTTCCCTTGCTGTTACCGATGGAAATGGCGGCACCACTCATGATTGTGGTGATGCAGCATCTATCATCTGCACAGCATGGGAAATGGCAGTTATTACAATAGGCTCATCATCCGCATCATGAACATTTTCTTTATAATTGCTTAAGAGAGGGTACAAGTTGCTTGTTACATTTTTATGGGTTTTTTTTTACATTGACTGCACCTACACCCCCATCCGCATAGGGCGGTGGTGGTGCGCGTGAACCATCTGTACTACCTTCTGCGACGCTACCTTGCAGTGCGTGCGCGCTATCAAGCAATGCGTCCGCGGCGCTATTTAGCGTCACCGGCGCATTGCCCGAGACTGTGCGTCGCGGGTACATTCTTCAGCCACACTTCCCCCTCGTGCTGTAACAGTTTTAAACATTCAAAATTTTTAACCTTTTTCTCTTGGTAGCGCATCAAACTGATGTGATCCCGGACATTGTCTAACACATATTTATCAAAACTACCAATTCTGGGAAACGGTCTAACACTCTTCCTCGTCATATTAAACCATAAATCACAATACCTTATTGCATAAGTACCGTACTTGGTATGCATGATACGACGGGCCGATCCGATCGGCGCCTCCATTAGCAGCACATCATTGCCTAACATCTCTACTGTTTGCGTGGCTCCCATTCTGAGACAACTCCTACGCTTTTCAATAAAGATTTAAGCCAGTGAAAGACAATCAAGACACTTTCACTTACCTGTGGACGATTTAAGTCGGCGGCGCCCACACACCTGGATAAGATTTAGTAAGGCAACTTCCACAACTGGATAAGATTTGAAAAAGGCAACTTCCACACCCGGATAAGATTTAGTAAGGCAACTTCCACACCTATGAGAGTTTGTATGTCGGCTACTCTCGCGCACCTCTCTACAACAAAGACAACATGTACACCTGCTACTGTGTATAGAACGGTAAAGCTGCTTACCGAGCGGCTAGGCTAACCCTTGCACCTAGCCCTTAAGGATCATACGATACCCTTAACTTTGTTCAACAAGTATTCACTGTTACACACTTTTTTCCTGCGCAGAAAAATACACGTTAACCCAAATATTGGAAATAGAAAAACTATGAAAACCTCAATGGCTTTGTTCAAACACGTGGCAGCACAACCGGAAGTACATGTACGCAATTGTGCGACTAGCCACATACACAGTGATGCGACCAGGCCCATGTGTTATTACCTTAACGCTATTATGCGACTCCCTCTAAACTTTTATCAACAAGAGAAAACGACTTTTCTCTCCTTGTCCCTGGATTCTGATCAGCGCTTCCTCTACACAATAACCGGCAGTACGCTCTCAGCAACACTGTGGTAATGAAAGACTAATGCGTCTCTCAAAAGGCGCCTCCACCCTTTTGCTGAGAGAGAACTGACCGAGTGTTACCATGTATCAGATAACGTGATAAACCTACGAGCCCCCAACTGTTGAATCGTAAATAAACCTTTAGTACATTCCTGCCTATAAACCTCTAAGATTCACCTGCCTAGAACCTCTAAGAGAAAAAACCCTCCTATACCTTCTAAAACCACAAGATGTCACTAATTAGCGCTGTGTTTAATTATAAACACGCTGTGTCCAACACGCTAAAGATTATTATTCAGGTAAAAGTACAGATGTTACCACGCTATGATCTAACAATGAGCACAAAGTAAATTGTACAAACATTAGGTCATAAGGTACAGTCAATACATACGCGTGCGCTCTGGGACCAGATACCGGCATCAATAATGAGACCTTTGTCGAACAGCATAACAGGAACACCGCAGACTGGCATCTTGTTTCAGAGCACTCACATATATACCTGTACTGGGATAAGCAATACAATAGAATACGTTGGCAGGTTCTCATTGGTTCCTCTTCTTGCTTCTTCCGTTACGGTACAATTCATAGGTCAGTGCAAAGACACAACCCAGCCTCTAACAGCCTGATTGTGTTCACCTTCCCGCTGCATAATAAATCTAATCTAACTATGGCATACAACATTTCAAGAAGTTATTCTCTCTAACATTAATATTTCATAGCCGCATGTTCTGATTTTCTCACCGATGCCACTGGAACGCTGTGGGAACAGAGTAGATCAGTACGGCACCAAACACGGTCCAATTGTCATTTACTAAGCCATAGTTACAGAAAACATTCATTTCTTTATATGCTGACATTGCGATTAAACCAAGTAATAATCATTCCTTTTGCGCTGCGGGACCATTGCTTTTAAATGTGTATGCGGGGAGAAATTACACTAAATTGCGTTGTGCTTTGAGGGTCTGTGGGGCACTTAGCGACCAGCACTAAGTTGGAAAGGCTTCTGTGTATGTGTGTAAGCATGCCAGTATGGGTTTGGGAAAGGTCACTAAAAAGCTGGCTGTGCGTCTAAATCGCTATTTTGCATTGTCCTATGTTTAACATGAAGTGCAGGAAAAACACCACTAATTTGCTAATGCTCAAATATAAGTCTGTGGTGATTTTGAGTGTTGGAAAGTTATTTTCTGTCTGCTAAACACGTCGGTAGGTGTTAGGGGAAGATTGTTGAAAAGCTGTTCGTGCTACTTTTTAGCAACTTTGCGTTGTGAGTAGCAAAATTGCTACTTTTATCAATTTTGCACTGTGGATTGTGTACTATGTATTTTTGACAAAATGGCACTTGTGTAAGCTTTCTTTTCTAAAATGGAGTCTTGCTGCCATTCACAAGATGGCGTCGTGCAGGTTTTCCTGATTGCCAAACAGATTCTGTCTTACCCAATTATTTGGTTTCGACACAGGTCCTGTGCTTTGATCAGTGCTATGTATACTACTCGCAGTTCCAGAATGTTTATTGGAAGATGACTTTCTTCATTTGTCCATCTCTGGAAGGTGTGATGACCTGTCACTGCCCCCCATCTGTGAAGACTGGCATCCGTAGTGAGAAGCACCCAATTTGGAATCCAGAAAGGGTGCTCTTTGTTTAGATGCTCCTTTTATAGCCACCATAGGAGGAAGTGATGAACCTCTGGAATGAGAAGGATCCTCTGAGACCTTATTTGATGATGCTGTCCGTTCCACCTGGAGAGAATCTTTGTAGAGGCCTGGCATGTAACTGGGACTATTCCACCATGTTGAAGGTGGATACCATGGTCCCCAGGACCTGTATTGCTAAATGAATGGACACCCTCTGATTTCGGAGCAATTTGCGCACCCGCAATTTTAGATCCAAAAACCTGTGTGTGGTAGAAAGAATAAACTGGAAAAAGGACAGAAATATATTCCTGAAACAACGAGCAGCTCACACAGTAGGTGCTGCTCCTGCTCAACAACAGAACAAAAGCGATAATTGTGGAGCGCTTGTTAAATCAGATGACTACACAACTAAATTAAAAAGTTTAATAAAAAATATATATACCAGATGAAGATAAATGCATAGACCACATTGATAATATAAACCAATGAACATCAATTCAAATAATTATGAACCATGAATCAGGTCTCTTATATGTGATAATTCATCAAAGTGTCTAGGAATAAATATCCACTACTGAATAGCAGTGTATCCTCTGTAATGCTATTATACATGTGATGCATACACACTATTGCACCCACAGTGGGGAGATGGTTGATCACCTATAGGCTGCAGTCCAGATATGTCACTGTATAATAGAAGAAAGTCCAGTACCTTGTGAAACACCAGGATCCTTTCCCGACGGGTACCTGGTGTTGTACACTTGCCGGGCTGACTTCAACAGTATATCGGGAGCCGCAAAAGTAATTGATCGCGGCTATGCTTAATTGCCGTCTGGTGCACGACCTGTGTGGTCTCCGTGTGGGGCTACGTCCTCACCAACAGTGGGAAAGCCGAGGTGCTGCGAGAGGCTGATGGCCACGATGTGATAGGCGGCGGAGTAACTGTCGTGCTTCAATGTACAGGAGCGGTGAAACAGATGGTCTGTAGCATGAAATTTCTTAGCAATAGACTCCTTGATGCGGTTCTCCAGGATGACAATGTTCCCGGTTTCTATGGGAAAGATTCCTGAACTGCACAACCTGAATATATATAATGGGAGGTGCTACCTGATAAGACTAATTGCAGGCACTGAAACAGACCAAGTGATGGAGGAATTTTGCAGGAGCAGTGGTGTCAGAGGGGTATAGCCAGGGTTTGGTGATGGCAAGGAGAATCAAGGCATTGCAGATGAAGTGCTCATCAACGGAGACCAGTTTATTATAGACAAAACTGGCTTTCCAGAGGGAACAGGAGAGAGGGACAAAGGTAAGAGGCGAGAAGAGAATGAGATTATTAGGGTTGATGTAGTGTGAAGGTGATATTGATCTAGAGAAGGAGGATAAGGAGTGTGGGGTTATGTGGCTGGCTTCTGAATGAGGAAGGGTGACAGCAGGTGGTGGGTAAGGTGGAGGTTTAGTGTGGTGTGGGGGGGGAAGGATAGGTAACTTGGAGAAAAGAGAGGGTGCAGAGTTTAGTGGTGGTGCAGCAGGACCATGGTGGAAGAGAAGTTAATAATAATGGAGTTGTGGGAGATGCAGTGGAGAGACTTATATGTGATGAAGAGAGACAGGTGAGGGGAAGGAGGGGGAGAACGTAGAGGGGACTATGGATGGAGAAATGAGGTGAAAACTGGTGGTAGAGGAGAAAATAATGTAGCAGCTGAGTGAGGGAGGAGTAGAAGAAAAGAGACATTGTGTAGATGAGGCAGTTGGGGGGGGGAAAGTCAGTAGTAGTAATGAGTGTGAGATGAGGGAGCAGTACAGGTCAAAGGTCAAAATCAGATAAAAGGAAGAACAGTGCCGGAAGATGTAAAGGCACAACTACAATAGTATATTATAACCAAAAAAGGAGTCTAGAGGTGTTCAAGTTGCAAGACTTGAGAATTAGTATAAAGTATGAATATATTAAAAAATAAATAAAAGGTATAGGTGTGAAACAATGGCAGGATACTACAATGGTATAAAGATAAATTGACAGTGGTATTGGAATGATTTAAACATTGTAGAGAAGAAACACAAACTTACAAGTATTAAATGTTCAGTAAGCAGGTAGTTGCTTGCAATGCTGAAGCAGGGTGTTGGCAAAAAGTGTGTCCAGGTTATAATGGAAGCTGGTGGCTGAGTTCAGGGTTTCCAGAAGCTCAGAAGATCCTTTTTTTTTTCTCCAAGTTTTAGAGAGTTCTTTTAAAATGTCGTCCTCCTGCTGAACTCCTGACTAACTCTTTAAGTTATGCTGTACATGTAGTCCCACTTAGAAAAAAAAACACTTTGAAATAAAACCTAGCAGCCTTGTACAAGCCTAAAGCCTTGTGACCTACTGATTATATAGTTAAGCATAACATGTGTAGTCACTGATTACACCCACCCTCAATACCCTCACCCACACCAGATACAAGTCATAAAATTCTAATACAAACAAGCAGAGCCAAAACAGCATCCCATGAAGCTAGGAGATAAGATCTGACTATATAATTACATTTAAAGTTACTCTAGAGTTTACAGATATTAATTAAAGACAGTATAACCCAGCAAATCAGAGAATTCCAGACAGCATTGGTTTTTCTATAATAGATGCCTGGTGCAAATATATGATTACCCAGCAAATCAGAGAATTCCAGACAGCATTGGTTTTTCTATAATAGATGCATGGTGCAAATATATGATTACCCAGCAAATCAGAGAATTCCAGACAGCATTGGTTTTTCTATAATAGATGCCTGGTGCAAATATATGATTACCTGCAATGAAAGAATGGAAAAATCCATCAAATCATCATCCCTCACTGATCGCAGAGGATATAGCTAGTAAGAACTCCTGACTAACTCTTTAAGTTATGCTGTACATGTAGCCCCACTTAGAAAAAAAAACACTTTGAAATAAAACCTAGCAGCCTTGTACAAGCCTAAAGCCTTGACTGGATTGCCTCCATGTATTTGTGTGAAATGTTTTGATATACGCTATGTTTAGTGTGTCGATTGACAATATTTCGTCGATGTTCTAAGAACCTCAGTTTGAATTTACGGGTAGTTCCTCCTACATACTGGGTTTTACAAGAACAGAATAAATTTGACCCTGTCCTTAAAAATGAACTCCCTGAGACACCAATAATAGTTTTTAAAAGCAGACAATTTAAGACGAAAACTGGTTTCTAGTCATTTTCGAAAAACTACAGAACAAAAGAGGACTGATATACTCCCCTGGTCATCCAGACCTACAGGGTGCTTTAAATGCAATCATGGGAAGTGTACCACATGTAAACATATTGAAAATAAACAAAACAGCTTCTGCTCTAAAATCTCTGGGAGGATGTTCCCGATAAATTAATTCGTGAATTGTGAAACAGATAGTCATATATTTGTTATTCTGTTCTTGTAAAACCCAGTATGTATGGCGAACTACCCGTAAATTCAAACTGAGGTTCTTAGAACATCGATGAAATATTGTCAATCGACACTCTAAACATAGCGTATCACGTCGTTTTACACAAATACATGGAGGCAATCATTTATTTATTATACCCAATCCACATCGCCATAGAAATCAATTTGGTTTTGTACCAACAGGCATACAATGTGTTAATTATGTGTAAGTGCTGCTTCTTCTTTTAAGAAACCCTTTATTTTACCAGACAACCCAATTTGATCAATTAAGATAATTAAAGGGGTATATAAACCCAACATAGCATCATGGAGATTACTTACCTTCTGAGGAAACCCGGGAACATTGTCAGCCCGGAGAAACCTTTCAAGGAGTCTATTGCTAAAACATTTCATGCTACAAACCATCTGTTTCATCGCTCCTGTATTTTGCAGCATGAGAGTTACTCCGCCACCTATCACATCGCGGCCACCATCAGCCTCTCGCAGCACCTTGGCATTCCCACTGTTGTTGAGGATGTAGCCCCACACGGAGACAACACAGGTCGTGAAAAAGATGGCAATTAATCATAGCAGCGATCAATTACTTTTGTGGCTCCCAATACACTGTTGAAGTCAGCCCGGCAAGTGTACAACGCAAGGTACCCATCCGGAACGGATCCCGGTGTTTCACAAGGTACTGGACTGTGGGTGCAATAGTGTGTATGCATAACATGTATAACAGCATTATAGAGAATACACTGCTATTCAGGAGTGGATATTTATTCCTAGACACTTTGATGAATTATCACATATAAGAGACCTGATTCATGGTTCAGAATTATTTGAATTGATGTTCATTGGTTTATATTATCAATGTGGTCTATGCATTTATCTTCATCTGGTATATATATTTTTTATTAAACTTTTTAATGTATTTGTGTGGTCATCTGATTTAACAAGTGCTCCACTATTATCCCTTTGTGTGGTAGATAGATCCTTTATGCCAGGGAATCCAGTAGTGACCCAGATGTACCATCTTGTTGGAGAAAGGGAAGACTTTTTCCAATTTATTACAGGAGCAGGGCTTGATAGACATGCAGTGGTCAGCTGGAGATGAGGTTGTAAAACCTCCATAGACTGACAATATCAGGAGGTCGTCCAAGTATGGCAGTATCTGAACTCCTTCTGAAATGAGCGGTTATGACCGCCATTTTCTTTGTAAACACCTGAGGGACTGTAGACAGACCAAAGGGCAATGGTAATGTCGCTGACAAACAGCAAAACTCAGAAACCCTTGGTGGATAGTGCAATAGGTACATGCAGATATGCATCCTGTATGTCCAGGGAACCATGAAATCCCCAGTTTCCATTGCCAGCATAATTGACTGTAGTGTCTCCATATGGAACTTGGGCACATGGATGAACCTGTTGAGAGATTTCAGATTCAGAATAGAGCGATACCCAATTAGCTTCTGAATCAAAAACAAATTTGAGTAATAATTCATTCCTTGTTAGCTAAAGGAACCGGAAGTTGTGCAAACAACCTTCTGGGGAGTAACTAAGGATACTGCCTTTGAACCTCTATATACCCCTGCCTATACCTTCTAATATTCTGCCTATAAACCTCTAAGGATGACGCTAATTTGCGTACGCAGTCATACAGTAAATAAAGACTCCAGACCTAGAACCTGTGGTTCCAAAGCACAAAGTATTATTCAAGTAAAAGTACAGCAGTTAAACGCTATGATCCTCATATAATTTTAGCGCAAAGAGATTATACAGACCCAAGTACAATTATACATACGCAGCGCTCTCTGGTCCAGATGTAGGCATCAGCAAGAAACCCCTCGTCAATCAGCATTCAGCACGAAGACCAGGAACCCAGGGTCAGAGCACACATATTTATACCCCCCAGGAAGAAACAACACAATAGAGAAGTTTGTTGCTAATACCATTGGTCCTAAAGGAGAGGGCATATGTTACAAGGCATTTAACAGGTTGGTTCAAAGAGACACAATCCAGCCTCTAACAACTGGTGGTCTCTGGTTTCCCACCTCATGCAAATCCTAACAGTTGTTCATATAATGTACATTTTGTTGCTTGAAGTCTCTGCGGTCCATAAGTTGAGAATGCATGTTGCGATCTCTCCATCGATATTACCGGAATACTGTTGAGAGAGTACGCATCAGTACAATACCAAACATAGCTTACTTATCACGTATAAAACCTTAGTTACGAAATAACCTTTATTTCCTAGCAATGATAATAAATGTGCATACTCGAATGTTATACCTTAAAGCTTATGGAACCTTGTATGTGAATATGTAATGTGTGAGTATGTGGGGTGTGATGTAAAGACGCTAGTTAACTTGGGGCAGATGCGTGTGCATGGAGCTAATATTCAGCGTTTTCATACAGGGTCTTATGCATTCGCTAATATACGATTAGTTAACAGCGCAATTGTGCCTATTAATGTGTGTATGAGAAATGGTGCACTTAAATCTCACTTAAACTCACAGTGATTACGCAATTATAGCATGAGCCTCTACAGGCACGTGAATTCATTAGAGCACAGAGATAACGCTGATCTGAAGTCTTAGAGAATCTGTGTGGAGGGAGACCACCATAGACCGACATGGGGAGCACTTCTTCGCTCTCAGCTATCCATAGAAGTGAACACCTAGCAGTGTGGAATGCTGAGCATTATAGTTCCATGACTTGCTCATGCCCCAGCAGCCCCCACCCTTTTCAGGCTCCAAAATACAGGTCTTTGTACTCCCAGGGCCTGTGTAGATGCAAATTAGCACAGCTACAAGACCCAAACCTCAGATAACACTCTTGGCTTTGAAGGTATTTTATTGTAGGAAGCCTGCTAATGTAAGGTGCTACAAACCCTCTTGCTGTATTCGAGCAGGGCCACCTGGAGTGAGAGCAGATGTTATGTCCATGAAGATTGTCTTCACAGGCTAGTTGTCCCGTGGCCAGTTGCTCTGTTTAGCTAATGCAATCCAATTTTGACATACTGTACAGCCATTTCTGAAATATATCCTTTAGGGGAATTATAATAATACACACACTTTATCCAGAGCACCCAAACTACGTAAAGTCATGAAATGGGCTTTTGATGAATCGCCGTAACTTATGGCAATGGTCACAGATGCAATCGCATGATGCTAATAGTAATATCGCCACATGTACTAAAGTGTGAGTTTACCTAAAATTGCGCTTAGGCGGCCATTCACAAAATGGCTTCTTGCGATCTCATTTCCAAGATGGCGTCTTGTGGCCAGTCGCAAGATGGCGTCGCTGCGATCCAATTTTAAACTGATCTCGTCTCAGCCAATTATCCAGCTTCGACAGCTTTGATCCAATTTTAAACTGATCTTGTCTCAGCCAATTATCCAGCTTCAACCCTTAAGGAAGGTGTCACGTAAGAATCCCCAGTAGAGAGGGGGATTTCCCACCTAATGCACACTCCCTGTGGGAGAGTGTAAAAAGACACTAGTCTTTTTGGAATCTGGAACAGTCTACCTGGGGAGTTTCCTGCTTCCCCCATAAACTCAGTGAGCTGTTCAGATTGAGGGAATCCAGCTTAAATCACCTTCTGGTGTATGAACACCAGGTTTATTAGGCTTTAGGAGCCGGTACTTCATCTTTAATGAGTATTGAATTAACTGCCCCTGCTAGAGAGGAACATCCACTGATGAATGATGCTCCTCCTCTCTGAAATAGGCCCAGTGGGAGAAAACTGTATCCTCTGCCCCCTCAAATGATATATCAGAATCTGAAAGCAGGGTGGACTGAAAGGATGGTGTAGACCATCTATATGCTTAGACGGCTGATGCCTTATTTGCCTGTAACATCTGCAGATAGGTAGATGCTAAAAACCAGATTCTGAACTGAGTGGACATAACCCTCCAACCAGGAAGGATGTATGGGAAGAGGAAACATAGCAGGCTGTAATCACTGTGGGTAATCCAAAATTGTAGGCAGTGTGGGGGCTGATAAGCGGTCCACTAACTGTGTCATTACCTGAGACCAGGAGGACATTCCAGGTGGCCCCTGAACAGGTGCTGGCGAGGTGGACTGTTGTGGCGTACATCCTGAATGAAATCCTGAGAGGCCAACTGCACAGAATTTACATGAAAACCAGCACAGGGACAACAGTCTCATGTTTCCCCTGTCCTGAGACATGGGAAATACTTGCAAGTAACCTACAACCAGTGTAGGGTTAACAATGCAAAGTGACCCTTTTCACAGATAAAAATAAATGTGAAGTACTCTCTAACCTCTATACACCAGGTAGTTGGGGGTTAGGAAAAACAAAAAGAAAACATTTTTTTTTCAGCAGTAACATAAAATGCATATATTTGCAACAGGGCATTAAAATCAACTACCTAAACACATAAGTTTGATAGGATCTACATGCATATAAATATATTTGCAAATGAGCACTAAATCGCAATCACATTGGTAGGACATACAGCGGGTAAAATAAGTATTGAACATATCAACATTTTTCTCAATAAATATATTTGTAATGGGGCTATTGTAATAAAATTTTCACCAAATGTCAGCAACAACCCATGCATTCCACACATGCAAAGAAATCAAAGCATAGATGCCCAAAATTAAGTTGTGTAATAATGTGACATGACACAGGGAAAAAGTATTGAACACATGAAGAAAGAGAGGTGCAAGAAAGCATGAAAAGCCAAGACACCAGCTAAAATCTATCAGTAATTAGAAAGCAATCCTGCTCCTTGTCAGTGAAAATTAATATAAGCTGGTTCAGTCCCAACTGATGGGCTATAAAAAGGTGTCACACCAGAAACCTCTCATGATGGGTAAAAGCAAAGAGCTCTTTCAAGACCTTTGCAACCTTATTGTTGCAAAACATACTGATGGCATTGGTTACAGAAGTATTTCTAAACTTGTGAATGTTCCAGTGAGAGCTGTTGGAGCAGACATCTGGAAGTGGAAAGAATATCATTTCACCATAAACCGGCCACAACCAGGTACTTCTCGCAGAGGAGTGAAAAAAATTATCATAAGAGTTGTCCAAGAGCCAAGGACCACTTGTGGAGAGCTTCAGAAAGACCTGGAATTAGCAGGTACCATTGTTTCAAAGAAAACAATAAGTAATGCATTCAACCACCATGGCCTGTATGTACGCTCACTACGCAAGACTCAATTGCTGAAGAAGGTTGAAGCTTGTTTAAGGTTTTCTGCACAAACTTTGGACAAGCCTGTGAAATACTGGGAGAAAATAGTCTGGTCAGATGTGACCAAATATGAACTTTTTGGAAGCCATAATACACACCATGTTTGGAGGAGAAATTGCACTGCACATCACCCCAAAACACCATACCAACAGTGAAGTTTGGAGGTGGGAACTTCATGTTGTGGGGCTGTTTTTCAGCATATGGTTCTGGCATACTTCATATGATTGAAGGAAGGATGAATAGAAAAATGTACAGACACATTCTTGATAAAAATCTGCTGCCATCTACCTGGATGCTGAAGATGAAAGGAGGGTGGACATTTCAGAAAGACAAGAATCCCAAACACACAGCCAAGGACAGTCTCAATTAGTTTCAGAGAAAGAAAATAAAGCTGCTAGAATGGCCCAGGCAATCACCTGACTTGAATCCAATTGAAAATCTATGGAAAGAACTAAAGATCTGAGTTCATAGAAGAGGCCCATGGAACCTTCAAGAATTGACGACTGTTTGTGTGGAAGAAAGGGCCAAAATCACACCTTAGCAATGCTTGCGACTAGTTTCTCCATACAGGAGGTACATTGAAGCTGTCATTACCAACAAAGGCTTTTGTATGAAGTTTTAAATAAATTTCAGTAAGCGTGTTCAATACTTTTCCCCTTTTACATTATTACACATAACTTAATTTATGGACATCTATGGTTTGATTTCTTTACATGTGTGGCTTGCATAGGTTGTTGCTGACATTTGGTGAACATTTTATTACAATAGCCCCATTACAAATATATTTGCTAAGAAAAATGTTGATGTGTTCAATACTTATTTTACCCGCTGTAAGTGCAATGCATACAGTGCTATATACGTTGGTCCTAGGAGAAAGGTATACTCAGAGAGCCCAAATCTCCCCTCAGCAGACATTTCCATGATCAATTGCAACTGTGTGTCTCTAATTAATTAGGAGAGAGGGGAATGGCAGCTCAGTCTTCGCAAGTAAATGTGAAGTACAATTTAACCCCTACACATCCAGGTAGTTGAGGGTCAAATGGAGCAATAGCAGTGATAGTTATAACTGACAGTAATAAATAAAACCTGAACTCCTGTTTTCCTTTAAGCTTAGCATATATACATATAAAGGTAACAATGCAATGTGACCACTTTCACAAATATCTTACTGAATGTGAAGTACTCAGAAAGAAACTCCCACCCCAGAGGATGGAGAGAAACAGTGACAGTTATAATTGACACACAGAAATTAAATACAATATCAATACAGCAGCTAGCAAACAGTCACATACAATGCATTTGTAATATAATTACAATTGGCTCTAAATCAACTACAGCAATGCAAAGGATTGGTAGGATATAGAGCACCATATACCTGTGCCCAGTTACATCTTTGCTGCTTGTGCGGCAAATTGCTCAACACCCATGGAGTGAGTCGCGCACCCGCAACTCCATAGGATTGTATGGTGCGATTGCAGTGTATGCCATAGCGTACTGTAGCATATGCAGCCGCATGGCGCGATGTGTGTGCACATTGTAGCGCGATCAGCTACGATGTAAGCAGATGCATCTGTATACAGGGAGACTGACCCTGACCCTCCTGAGACCAACAGCTAGAGGGCACACTGAGCGTGGACCATGAGCGTCTCATACATGTGGAGGGTAGGCAGAGCAACCCAGATGCGCAAAACCCTTCGTGGGACTGTGTCTGGGTCAGGAGAGGGGTTGCCGGGGGAGTGCCTACCTCCCATAAGCTGCATTAACAAACCGGGTACGCTGGCCTCGTGGCAGCAGATGCGTCTGCTGCCGATCCCCAGCGGCAGACCATTGGGCCCCGGCTGATGTAGTAAAGATGCGGACAATCCCTGGTCCTTACAGCAGTGGCTTCTGGTGTATCTCTGACACCAAAAGCAAGGACTTCTGCATGCGATTTCCCGTAAGCGAGCAATCGCCTTACCTGACATCTCCAAGCATCCGGTGCAGTCCAGGTCGCAGCATTGCTGCTAGCTAGGCTCAGCCACGACCCATCGAAATCACCAGCACAATTACTAATGTTGTGGCCCGGCGGAGGTAGATGGAGTTGCAGTTTGTGCGTCTTAATACAGACACTTGGTACTGCCAACTCAAAAAACATAAAATATAACATAAAATAAAAGCTTAGGACTGCCTGAGCAGTCCTGTTACAAAAGTGCATCTGAATCCTGCCGCACCAAACAACAAACTGAATTCCTATGGCTAGGGGCAGTGTATATATGGAGGATTACCCAGGGCATGCTGAGAGCCAAAGCTTTAATTGTTTGGTGCCTGGTCTTCCAACCATAATATCCCCATGGTATCCCGGTGGATTCGTATGGACCCTGAAGAAGAAAGGCAGGGGAAGGGAGGTAGTTGGGAGACAGAGATTCATGTAGTGTAGAGAGAGGAATGACAAGGGGTGTCACGACCAGGGTTTCTCGGGATGCCGGCCAGCAGGTAAGGGAGGTAGTTGGGAGACAGAGATTCATGTAGTGTAGAGAGAGGAATGGCAAGGGGTGTCACGACCAGGATTTCTCGGCATGCCGGCCGGCAGGTAATACCTGTGAGGACGCTATGGCGAGGGGCGTCTGGCAGTGGCGCTGGTGTCTGGTGGGGTGCATTGGCTGTGCATAGTCCTGTGCGGGCATGCTGTCACTCTGGTCTGGTTAGGCCTGGTGGTGCTTCCGTTCTGGTATGGGTGCCGCCATCTTGCCTCTGGACATGTGACCTAGTCGCCCTATCCTGGTGTGTCACATGTTCTCTCTGGCCTGTCACAGGGCGGCACTGGGTATTTAAGGGAGTGCAGAGCTTCCTTTCATTGCCAGTGCAACGTGTTTCTCAGCGAGAGCTGAGAGAGAGTTCCTGTGCTCATTCACCTGGCTGTTGGGATCATTACCTAGCCTGCTTCATCCTGCCTGTTCCAGCCCCGCTGGATTCTCCTGATTCCTCCATTGCCTCTCCCTTGCATGAGTACCAGTGTCAGCTGTTACCCTGCACCTTACCTCCACTTGCATTTCCTCTGGACATTATTTCTTCAGCCTGCAATTAATTTCAGCCTCACAAAACCTGGAATACTGTACTGCCTTCTGTTATCACTACCTGGACTTTTTCCCATTGCCTCACTACAGTTCCCAAGTGCACTTTAGTGCTATACCCGGACTTTCTGTTTTACCACATTCATGTCTGTTAAGCCACTCATTAAAAACTCCACGTTTATTTTTAAATCTGCTTCAGTGTCTACTCCTATTACCACCCCGGGCCCACAATAAAACCAGAACCTCACAAGGGGGAACCAGGAGCAGTTAGAAGCCATCAGGGTCCAGTGGTGAAGGAACCTAGTGTAGCCGGGGTGTAATCGGTTGAGGGTGTAACTTGGACATACACAGTAGTTTTTATAGCTATCTGATGCTTTGTATTCCAAGCACTGAAACCAAGTCCCACAACACTCAGTAAATTTATCTGCCACAGAGAGGCATATATCTTCCGTAGACAGGAAGTACTCAAGTCTCTGAAACCAAACCCTCCAGGTAGGGGGACGGAATGACCTCAAAATAATCAGTATAACAGCTCTGGCCGCATTACTGGGGTGACGCAAGAGTGATTTATTTATATGTAGCAATAGGGATCTTTGAGTGGTAGAGGAGCCAAAAGGATCTACAGGGACATCAGTGTCCAATATCTGTTTGGTGGTAGAAATAACCACTCCAGAAAGATGATCTGAGAGGGCACTCCCAGTTATGCTGGAGGGATTCTATGGTGCCGTGGCATCTACAACATGTGACGGGGTGGAGGGATAAGTCTTGTGGAATATTGAGGGATGCCTATACCAATGGGAAATAATTTTATATTGCATCTCCATTGTTGTAACACAGGCTGAACTTGAGTAGGTCCTCTGAAAAATTCCCTGCTAGTCACTCTCTGGCAATGGTCACGTGGCTGGGGTACGGCGCTCTGGGTGTATCCCTAGCTGCTCCACATATAGCGGTATCCTGGCCTCTTTAGCAATAGAATATAAGGAAAACATGTGGGGCACTAGTGTTATTCTTGATTGGTGATATCCTACTTAGACTCCTTCATATTGATGGTACTAAATGTTGAGGGAGTCAGATAGTCTCAGTGAGATCCTTCTCACTCTATGTCAAATGTATAGTCCATAGTTGTAAGCTGAACAATTCCTTATTAGTTAACAGATAATGTTCAAATTGTCTCTTCATATAATCCCAAGACTGTAGATCACTTTATAGCTGTAGGATGGGTGTTCTTATTATATTTGATGATGTTGTAGTAACCCTCTTTCCTCTCACCTCAAATGTAATACATAGCACAGTATCAGGAACTTGGTAAACACTATTGTGCAGGATAGGTAAGAAAGTGTGTACTTACCCAATGCTGCTGTGCATTTCCTGCTGGTTCCCGATGCTTTGCAGAGATGGTGGTAGGGGGTTAATATTATATGCTGGTGAATAGTGCTGTTATATTCAGGAATTAGACACTATATACTGATGTCTATTGCAAAACATTTATTCAGTATAAGTAAAAATTACTAAATGACTCTCAGAGTTCTGGGTAAACATTAAAAAGCATATGCCCATTACTCTCATCAAGGTTTTGTAAGATAGTCCAATATTATATGCAAGTCAATTGTTGTGGGTATTAGGGGCATGTCCCAACACAGTTCATCCGGTTCTGGACTTTTTCAAGGGATAATCCTTGGTGTAGGAGGGGAGAGAGACATAAAGGGGAAGGAGGGGAGTGGGTATAAAGCTTAAATTACATGAGTGGGTGCTTGAGGGAGACACAGAGCTTATCAAAAGGGGGTAAGTTCTCTCCCTGCAGGGGAGAGCCTATTACAAGTAGATGAACAATGAGTAAATATTTCCAAAATTCAGAATAAGGAACCTCTGGGAACTGATGGACCCTCGATGAGAACACCAGCTGGCCGAGCCTGAAGATCCTGCCTCTGCCCATATCATGAAGTGCAACATATCTGAACCTGAGGGAAAGTCTGGGTTTGTCAGAAATGATGTTAACAGACCAAGGTCCGAAGAAATGTACAGGAGGCGATGAAGGAAGAAGAGAGGGTGGCAGTTAAGGTGGGGTGTCCCTCTTTGGAGACCCATGGTTGATAGTCTATAGTAAGTTTTAATATCAGGCAACAGGAGACCTCCTACGTGTTTACATCAGGATAGAATGTCATATCTAAGGCGTGGCTGTTTCCCCACCCAAACACAACATTGAGAGATAGGAAAAGAGTAACAGTAAATAATGTGAACAAGGCGAGTGAGATAGACTGCTAAGTATTTTCTATGAGTAGGGTGCCATACAAATGGGAAGGCCTGTTGCAGTACTGCGATGGTTGAGGCAGAGGAGGAAAAATTCAAAGCCACAGATTTGAGCTTTAAATGTGGGAGGGATGTGACCAGATGTGATGCCTTGGAATTTTGTTTCTACGGAGTAACCACTGGTAGAGGTATAGCTGCAATACTACAAAAGGTGGCAACCACGGAATATCCTGGTATTTTACACAGTAGGCACAAACAAATGCCCAAGGTACAGCTGAGTACACAAAGTGTGGGATTTTGGCAGTGTGCCACAAAGTACACAAATGCAGTGGCACTGTTTGTGCAGCGCGTAGCGTGCAATAAAGTACACAGAGGTGTTGGTACTAGTTGAGCAGTGTCTAGCGTGCAACAAAGTACATGGATGTGTTGGCAATGACTTACAGCTTGTAGCATGCAATAAGGTACACAAATGTTGGCACTGTGGGAACAGCGCATATCGCGCGTACTCCATATTGCAATAACACTGGAGTTCAAAAGTGTACACACACAGATGATAATTGCAAACAGATGGATTTGGTGCAACTAAATACCCTGGCACGAAGTCTGAAACTCCCTTCGGACTTCACGGGAAATCCCTGCAAGAGTATATGGATTTTACTCAGTGAGGGCCTAGGTCATGGCCCAGGGTAGTTGGTTCCCACTGTGAAAGCAATAGAATACTAAACTTGTATGCAGACTTTGCCTGGAAACACTGCAGAGGGAAATGCAGGTATGGATGTGCTGCTATTAAAGAAACCAAACACCGATGTTTAAACACTACTGGAAGAAAACTATACTGGAGAGTATAGTTCTGAAGCAGGAACACCTTCATTGCTATAACACAATTTATAATTGGAACTGAACAGGTTTAAGTATTGTAGTGACTAGTTGATAGGCGATTCCGTACATGGGTCATGGTGCTGGAGGTTAGTGGTAACACCTGAGAGAGGTATTATATATTCTCTAGCCTGAGGCTGAACCCAGCTGGGATCTATTGAGGATTCTAATTGAAAAGTCCAGCAATTAGTAATGTGCTGAGTGTTGGAGGCATGCCAGTGATGTCTAAGACTGCTGGTACGGATTATAATAGACAGTAGGTTTTTGGCAAACAATGGTAGTTTATGGTCAGTATGAGCAGACCAAATACCAGTAATGTTTGGGTTTTTTCTAATTGATCTAGCAAGGACTTCCATACACAGAATGAAAATCAGAGGAGATAACGGACAACCCTGTTGTGTGCCATTATATAGGGTGAATGGAATCGAAAAGGTCCTGTTGAAGCTAACTATGGCAAAGGGATAATATAATCCCAAGCCCATATGTCTAAATACACCTTCCATAAAACATCAATGAATCCTATCAAACACCTTTTCAGCAACTGTCAACAAAAGGATGGCAGGTGTAGACTCATGGGCAGCGGTATATATTAAGTCGGTCACATTAGTGGTATAATCCTACACTAAGCGACCCTGACCAAATTCCACTTTGTCATTATGGATCAATTATGTATTGGGCAATGATGTCACTAGATACATGTGCAAGAAAACCAGTGGGGAGTACTTTTGAAATGTATTTGCAATGCGTTGTGTCTCGAAGTGTATCTATCCCGTCTCAGTCTTGATGAAGTGGATCAAGTAAGGGGCCCTCAGTGCCCTAGCTAACATGTGACCTGGCTTATTTCCCATGGGTAATATTGAAACTGGCACCGGCAGACCGATGCCTTAACCTTGTCATTTAACAAGTTGTTCAAGGCTAATCCAGCCCCCACTAACTCATGGTAATCTGTGCCAGAGAGAGAGGATTTGTGAACTATTTCTGGTGTGTAATATTCGGCAAAAGACTATCTATTGTTGGCCAGCTGGAATTATTGAAAAGTACATCTTACCCTGTGATAGCGTTTGTCACCAAATTGAGGGACTCCATTGGAGGTATCAATAGAAGGGTCTAGAATCCTGTTAAGGCCACTAAATGCAGCTATGCCCTCGAACATCAAATCCGCTCTGTGGAGAACGTCACTGTAGAATGGCGGCTCACCCTTGCTTGGGGCATAAACATTAGTAAATGTAAAACGGTAATTGAAAGTAGTGCATTTTAATTAGAGAGCATTACCCACATCCAGACAGTGTACAACAATATATGAGATGGGGAGGCGTCTGAAGAATAGGATTGCGACACCTTTAGACTTTCCCTCAGTTTTATTACAAAAAAAACGCAAGTGTAAAATGATGGTCACAGAGGCATGGGAAATGAGGACCATGCCGAAAATGGGTTTCCCGATGTAGGACATCCACCATATCTGTCCATAAGGATCTAAGGACTGGGGCACTTTCCAAGGACATTCAGGCCTCGGGCATTAATGGTGACTATCTGTATGGAGTCAGGTGTCATAGTCATGAAAGAAGGGTGAGGGAATGGTTAGTACATGGAACGGGCCTCCCTAAGTTACTGTAAGTGTGAGGAGGTTCAGAAAATCATTCTCCCAAAAAGAGGAAGTAGAAGGGAACAGGTAACTAGGGAGAGGAAAAAGGGAATGAAACAGGAAGACAAGTAAAAAAAATAAAAATTTCAAGGACCAACATGGAATACTGCTTCTGGAAGAAAGAAAAGATATGACAATGGTGGTGCTTCAAAGTAGGGAGTAAGTAGTATGGGGACATGGGGGTAAATCACCAACAGCGACCCATAGAAAGAACTGCAATAAGATAAAAACAGTATAGCAATAACATACTGGAGATAGATATCTATCTATGATGTAGACGGCATTCCGGCATGTTGACGGTCTTAATGCCGGCACCAGTATCCCGACTGTCAGCATCCTGAAGGTGTTGGGGAGGGGGGGGTAGTGTTAGTTAGCGGGGTTAGGCACTAGGAGGGTTAGGGTTAGGCACCAGGGAGGGAGGGTTAGGATTAGGGTGGAGGGAGAGGGAGGTTAGGTTTAGGCACCGGGGAGGGAGTGTTAGGTTTAGGGTGCGGGGAGGGGGAGGTTAGGTTTAGACACTAGAGGGGGAAAGTTAGGGTTAGGGCATGGGGAGGGTGGGTTAGGGTAGGGGGTTAGAAAAGTACTTACCATAGCGTCCTATGGGTGCCGGTACTCAGGCTGTCGGGATGCCGTGGTCGGTACTATGACCAGCGGCATCCCGACAGCCTGGATATCATACCCAGCCCATATTTTTATTTATATATATATATATATATACACATACATACATACATACATACACACTTTTTAAGGGGCTAAAAGTAATCGGACAACTAAACAATCCTAAATCTAACTTTCACTTTTTAATACTTTGTTGCAAATCCTTTGCAGGCAATTACAGCCTGAAGTCTGGAACGCATAGACATCACCAGACGGTGGGTTTCATCCCCGGTGATGCTCTGCCAGGCCTCTACTGCAAATGTCTTCAGTTCCTGCTTGTTCTTGAGGCATTTTCCCTTCAGTTTTGTCTTCATCAAGTGAAATGCATGCTCAATCGGATTCAGGTCAGGGGATTGACTTGGCCATTGCATAACATTCCACGTTTTAGCCTTAAAAAACTCTTTGGTTGCTTTTGCAGTATGCTTCAGGTCATTGTCCATCTGCACTGTGAAGCGCCGTCCAATGAGTTCTGAAGCATTTGACTGAATATGAGCATGTAATATTGCCCGAAACACTTCAGAATTCATTCTGCTGCTTTTGTCAGCAGTCACATCATCAATAAATACAAGGGAACCAGTTCCATTGGCAGCCATACATGCCCACACCATGACACTACCACCACCATGCTTCACTGATGAGGTGGTATGTTTTGAATCATGAGCAGTTCCTTTCCTTCTCCATACTCTTCTCTTCCCATCACTCTGGTACAAGTTGATCTTTGCCTCATCTGTCCATAGGATGTTGTTCCAGAACTGTAATGGCTTTTTTAGATGTTGTTTGGCAAACTCTAATCTGGTCTTCCTGTTTTTGAGGCTCACCAATGGTTTACATCTTGTGGTGAACCCTCTATATTCACTCTTGTGAAGTCTTCTCTTGATTGTTGACTTTGACACATATACACTTAGGACCTGATTCAGAGCCGGACGCAAGTGGCCGTTTGCTCGTCCGCCATATGAGCGGAAAAATTTAAATTCAAGCGCTCGCTCGTAAGTTCGGTCGTAGCTAATTTTCTGCCCTATAGTCTCCCAACCCCTCCTCTAGCTTGCGACCATTCAAAATAGCGACCATTCGTCTCCTCTTTGGTTGCTTTGGATGCTCGCACAAGTCAATTCCGGAAGTGGGCCTGTCAGATTTCGATTACCTGCTCTTTCATTCTTCAAACATACTTGAATCGTTTCAGGCCAATCAATATATTAATTAGCTTAATTGCTCGTCACATGTTTTCAATCCGTTTTTTTTTTTTTTCAATAAACTTTATTGTTGTCAGTGTGTGTCATTTTTCCCGCAGAATACGTACAGTTTCACCAATGGTTTTCTTTTTCAAAATGACATGTTTTTAGGAATGATCCTATTGTTTTCCTGTGTTTGTGAGAGGCATATTTTAGTTTTTAATTTGTTTATTTAAATTAGCTTATGCATGTCACTACATGAAGCCTATCATAACTCACATTATATTTCTGAGGCTGTAGGACACATGACTCATACAATAACCAATAGAATGGTTCCTGTTAATTTACAAAGTACATTAGCCAATCAAATTTTTTCTAGGGCCTTTATTAAAATTGTTTTGTGATAAAAAAATCATTGCCATCATGAGAGCCTCCGCGTTTACTAGGCGGGAGCTCATGGTCCTCACCGAGGTGATGGACTGGAGGATTACAAGCCAGCCTCCCTCCATCACCAACCTACTGAAGCATATGGCATACGCAGAGGTGCGCCGCCGCCTGCGCTCCTTCGGCTATCGCCGAAATATCGGGCAATTGGAGCGCAGGTTGTCAGATCTGCGCTGCCGCACGCCACGCCTGGTGGCATGTTTGCGGATGCAGATTCAAGCAAGTACGTTTTTTGTTGTTGTTTTGCGCCCCTACCTGCGTGTGCATGTTTCCATTATAGCCCTGTTTGTTTATTGCGGCCCTACCTGCGTGTGCATGTTTCCAGTATAGTCCTGTTTGTTTATTGCGGCCCTACCTGCGTGTGCATGTTTCCAGTATAGCCCTGTTTGTTGTTTTATGACATGCCTGCGTGTGCATGTTTCCAGTATAGCCCTGTTTGTTGTTTTATGACATGCCTGCATGTGCATGTTTCCAGTATAGCCCTGTTTGTTGTTTTATGACATGCCTGCGTGTGCATGTTTCCAGTTGTTTTACTGTTTTAACATTTTTGGTGTTGTACATTTGTTCCCAAACCCCCCCCCCCAAAAAAAACCTAAACTTTTTTCATCAATCATTTAGGGGCTGAGCGCAGACTCCTGCATCGTGTCCGATGACGACGCCGGGCTCGTCCCCTATCCCCCACTCCCAGCCAAAACTCCTCTTCACAACCTTCCCCAAATTCCCCCTCCACCCCAGACCGCCCAGTACCTGAGGCCCCTCCCTCTCCCAATTTTCCCATCCCGCCAAATTCTACCTGCCCCCCCCCTCTCTTTTCATCACCCTCACCTCCCCCCACCCCTCTCTTTTCATCACCCTCCTCACTGAGCCAGATCTCCCCTCCTTCTTTGGAGCAGCACTGGCCCTCCTCAGAGGAGGAGGATGTAGGGGCTCCAAGAGCCAGCATACAGATGACTGGTATGTTTCCATTTTGAACTATGGTTGCTTTGGCATTTTTTGGTTTTTGGGTGATATTGTCCTTTTGCCTGTGCATTTCCAAATTTTTAAGTATTTTTAATGGTTGGGATATATATTTTTGCTAGACAATGTCTGGGATGTTTACCACTGATACATATCACACATGTCCAAACACTCATACTTGTGTATTTCTAGTTTACCGTACCAAAAAATGTTTGTTTTTGGCGTACTTCGCCCTTTTTTTGGTTGGCTTTTTGTGTGTAATTTTTATAGTTTGTATTGATACCATCTTTGCGTTTGCTATTACTTTGTTTTTTTCAAATAAAGTGTATCTTTGTTTAAACTATAGTCTGATTTTTAAGTTGTTGGCAAACATCTAATGTAAGGTGTAATTTTATTAATCCACACATTTTTTTTCCCCACAGAGGACCAGAGGCGGCTGCAATCAATGCAGGCGGGATTGCAAAGCTTGCGGGCCCATCTCATCGCCATGCTTGTGGTCCTTGACCACATGTCGGCAGTTCTTCGTCATTCATTTTTTGTCCCCCCGAAATAATGTTGTTTCAAATAAAATTGCGTTGTATTTTAACAAGTCTCATTCCTTGTCTGTAAATATTAGATTGTTTAGCCTTCCATAAGTCGACTATTGGAGCATGTTTTTTAAAGTAAGGTAAATTAGATTGTAGAAAGCGCAAGTAAGTATGTAAGCTCGCACATTAAACACCTAACAATACCAATAGGTTTGTAGAATTACCAGCATTTTTTTTTTTTTTTTGGTGGGTAATGTAAATATTAATTCAAACCTGCTTAGGCCTAGTTTATAAAACATACTGTTTCACCATAATACCTTTGGTGTTTGTTTTTTGCCACAAAGCATGTTAAAATACTTAACAATTTAACACATTACAGGATTAGCCATTAAGAAAGTTTGCATCTTTTGGCCCAGGTTACACGTGCTTTTAATTTACCAAGGAAAAGTCTTTTTAACGTCAAGCAAAAATTTAATACACACAAATAATAAACAGGAAGTGAATTGTGACAAAACAATTCACACAGTGAAAACACACGCCAAAAAACAACCAACACCCAAAAAAAAAAAAAAACCAACAACACTCAAGAACTGTTGGAAGAAGTAGCAGGCCAACATGAATCCACAAATGAGGCGAAGAAATAATTGTTCCCGAAGTTATATCCAATGTGGCCACATGAGGACAATTTTGGGGATCAGGTAGTAGGCATCGTTTTTTCGTAGAATTTAAGGGAAGTAAGTGCGGAATTATACTCACTTTGTGGCCCTGGTGTGGAAGCCAAATAAGGAGTGAGCAGCCAGGGCGTGCAAGGGTAACCACTGTCTCCTGTGAAAAGACAAATACAACAATCAGGACCATTGTGTAATAAGCTCTGCATTGGTTTCAACTGAAGGTGTCAACTTACCCAGAAGCCACACATCACCAGCTTGTAGGTTGTCTAATTTGTGCCAAATCCCTGATTGCCGGATGACGAAGGAATCATGTGCACTCCCGGGGAATTTGGCATTCATGGACAGGATCTGGAGGGAAGCATCACATACCACCATTACATTCAGGGAATGAAAGTGTTTTCGGTTCCTATAAATAGCCTCCAGCCTTGCTGGAGGCTGAAGTGGTATGTGAGTGCCATCCACAACCCCTATGATGTGTGGGAAGCCAGCTATTTGGTAAAAATTGGCCTTTGCCACACTAAGGGAACCCATATCCAATGGCATATTAATAAAATGATGGAGATGTTTGAAAATGGCCTCCATCACTGCCCTCAGGATCCTTGAAAAGGAGGATTGGGAGATTCCGGCAACTATTCCCACCGTGGTTTGAAAGGATCCTGAGGCACAGAAATGTAACACCGACATTAATTGTGTAAGTGTTGGTATTGCTGTAGGACTGTCAATTTGCTGTTCAAGACCACTCTCTATTAATGAGAGAGTGTCTAGGATGATTTGTGGAGGAAGACGGTATCATCGTAAAACCTCATCATCGGGCATTCCAAAAAGGGTGACACGTGTTCTATATATCTGGGGCCTTGCACGCCTATGAGGCCTACGCCTGGGATGAAGTTGAGGTTGGTCGGGTTCTGGAACCATGGCCAAGATAATACGACCAACATCAACCTGAAATGGTAAGCCAGGTAGTTATTTTCGAAAAATTTGAAAAGAAAAATATACTTATCTTTTTTAAGAAATCCAAAGATGCTTACAGGCCGGGGTCTTGTCATGAGTAGAACAACCTACATTTCAAAAGTAGAAAATATATTTAGTTATTATTGGGCAAACTTGGATTGTGATCACATTTTTTAGGCATAAAAAAAAGAGAAGGGAACACACGCTACATTTAGTGGTCAAACATGATTTTACACTGAAATAATAAAAACACATTAGTGCGCTAAATAGTACGCATTTTTTACAGTTAAAACAAGACACATGAGTTCGTTAAATATAACGCTACTTTTACAGTTCAATAAGGAGACATAGTACGTTCAGTTAAAAATAAAAACAACTCAAACATTATTTCGCAAAAGAGTACGCTATATTTAGTGGGAAGACATGATTGGTCCTACAACCCAAAAAAAATTACTTAGCGAAACATAGGCAAAGACCAACACATCGAAATTGTAACTTCATGAAACTAAAAACACTTACCAAAAACAGACAAATAACCCAAAGTCCAAAAACGTCAAGGGGGCAAGGCCAAAATAACTGTAACTATTTCCTATTATTGTTTACGGTGGTTTAGAAAAAGACTTACTCAAAAACAAAAAGGTAAACAATAAAAAGAAAGCGAACGTAAAAAAATTAAGTAAAAAAAAAAAAGATCACACTCGAAAAATCCAAACTCCGAACTCCAAAATCCGCAAACAAACACCTCCTCCGTCAAACCTCCAACATTCATCACACGCCACCTCGACTCGAGTCACACCAAGCCATAAATAGTCAATTTTCCGGCTCAAATTACGGACGGACAATAGGAGCGCACAATCAATTATGCGGCCGAATAATGCTGATGCATGTATAAAAACGTCACTGAAAACCCCAATCGGTCTGCTGTAGTGAGACCTGAAACTCAAAAATGGCTACAGAGCAGCAAAGCACTGGCCAAGAGGCGCCAGGTAAGTATTTGTCTTTTTGGCCCTAAAGGATTTTGTGGAACCAACATTTTAGGTACATCTTACATTAAAAATGTTATTTCCAAATTCCAAAAAGGTGTTGAGGATGTAATGGAAGAGGCTGCTGGCCCTAGCAGGCCAAGAAAAGCCACCAAAAACAACACCAGCCACAATTCACAAGAACGGAGATGGAGGTTTTGGTCCAAATGTGCATTGACAACCTGCCCCAGGCAGCAAGGAATATAGGTGCAAGCCAGAAATGGAAAATGTGGGATGACATAGCCAGTGCTGTCAATAGGGTTGGTGAGTTTGAACGAGCAACCCAGTACGTCAAACGCCGGTACGTACAAACTACATTTTAATAAAAAGTGTTTCCAGGTCCAAATACTGCAGGAATAATGCCAACTTTTTAACCCACAGATGGAGCGATTTCAAATATCGGCTGAAGCAAAAACTGGCTGATAGGGCTAGGCATGCAGGTGGGACAGGTGGGGGTCCCACCCCTGTGTCACTGGAGCTCACAGATTTGGAGGAGATGGCACAGGGGTGTGTGCAGGATGAGGAGGTGTTTGGCGTGTCGAACATGGATACCGACATGCCAGACTTTGCGGCTCCTCATGTTGCCTCAGGTAAATGTAGTAATGTTAATAACTCAGAAATGTGTTTTGGACAATATCTAGATTATAATGTTACTGTTTTCTCTTTTTTTTCACAGAGACACAGGCGGATGAGTCTGCTCCAGAGGGGAGCTTTGGCCGCAGAATTTCTGCTGGCTCTGCAGGGGAGGAACAGTAGATCCAGCTGGGGACCCTGTGGAAGACAGTCCAGGGCAATCCCCCTCGCAGGCAGTGGCCCTCCTCACTGATCTCAATATTAAAACGGATCAGCACGCTGAGATTCTGGTGAAGCTGGATGCCAGTCTGCTACGGGTGGCGCAGGCCCTGGAGCAAAGTGCTGCGGCCAACGTGACCATTACTCAGGCCCTGGAGGCAAATACTGGGGCCAACATCCGGATTGCAAATGCCCTGGAGCAGCTCGTTCGCCAGCAGATGTTGGAGCCAGCCTCCCTTCCAGCTGGAACATCAGGATCCTCCACCTCTGGCACAACAGCCATCCCTCCAAATGTGCCTAGCCCTATGCCTAGTCCAGAGGCCCCAACATCTGCCTCTGGACAGGCCAGCCGAAGGACCTCCGGGACCCGTTCAGGCTCCCTCCCTACCCCGGCCAAACGGGCCAAAAGGCGATGACAGCACTGGCTAAATTTCCCACATTCCTTCTGTGTTTGCCCCATATTCCTTAATGGCCAAAACCTCCCTTCTTGTGAATTGTTTTTACATTTTGTTTGTTTGTTTGTGGTTTGAAAATGCTACTTTTTTTGTTTGTGCATTTCTAAAAACATTATTTTATTTTTTTTTTAGAGTTATCCATATTTTATTTATGAAAAAAAACACTAAAAAAAATTGTGTATAAAAATAAAAATAATTTGAAAAACTGAAAAAATCTATTGTTAATTAATTCAAAAACTGGTTAAAAGGTAATCCCACTAACAAAATTACAAACAATACAACGGAAATGTAAACATTATTTTATTTTATGAAAAAAAGCAAGGGTTAAAAACCATGTAGGAGTTTTAATTAACACTTATCTAAAAAAAAAAGGCTGATTGTTTTCTTGGCTCCTAAAAAATTAAGAAAAACAACAAACCTGCGTACAATATTGTTGCCCTAAAAAAAAACAAAAAACGAATTTGGCAAAAACACGCAAATGTAAAATAAATTTGTAAGCTAATTAATTGTCTAACCCAGAAATTAGCAGCTGAGTAGTTCACCTGCGTACGGTTTTTTGCTAGTAAAAAAAGGCTATTTGCTAAACACCTTACAAGCATTTTTGCAATTCTAAACTGATTGTTTTTGAACCCTCAATTGATAAATCGGGAAACCATTGATGAGCCGCTGGAGGAACAAAGAGACCATCGTCATTGTGGTAGAGAATACCAGACCACAAGCTAAGCGAGCAGTTTGAATGGAAAGTTGATCACACAGTGACGTAACACTTTTTCCGTTCACATTGGCCGTTCGCATCAGATAATTTAGGTACGCCCAAAAAATGCCTCGCCACGCCTGCGTTTTCCCATCTCCACCCCTGTCACCGCCCAAAAACGGACAGTTCTGTCAATCACATTTGACATGTCACTTCCTGTTCGCTATTCGACGAACGACTGAAAAAATTATCGCAATCAGCAGTACGCACATGCGCATTGTTACACAGATGCATGCGTGGTTTGACAACATCGGACCGCTACGAGCGTACGGCCGCTTACGAGCGGCTCTGAATGAGGGCCTTAGCTCCTGGAGAGTGTTCTTGATTTGGCCAACTGTTGTGAAGGGGTTTTTCTTCACCAGGGAAATAATTCTTCTGTCATCCACCACAGTTGTTTTCCGTGGTCTTCCAGGTCTTTTGGTGTTGCTGAGCTCTAAGGTGCGTTCTTTCTTTTTAAGAATGTTCCAAACAGCTGATTTGGCCACACCTAATGTTTTTGCTATCTCTCTGATGGATTTTTTTTTATTTTTCAGCCTAATGATGGCTTGCTTCATTGATAGTGACAGCTCTTTGGATCTCATATTGAGAGTTGACAGCAACTGATTCCAAATGCAAATGTCACACCTAGAATCAACTCCAGACCTTTTACCTGCTTAATTGATAATGAAATAACGAGGGAATAGCCCACACCTGTCCATGAAATAGCTTTTGAGTTGATAGTCCCATTACTTTTGGCCCCTTAAAAAGTGGGAGTCACATATAGCCACCGTTGTAATTCCTACACCGTTCACCTGATTTGGATGTAATTACCCTCACATTAAATCTGAAAGTCTGCAGTTAAAGCACATTTTGTTTGTTTCATTTCAAAGCCATTGTGGTGGTGAATAGAGGCCAAAATATGAAAATTCTGTCAATGTCCCAATATTTATGCACCTGACTGTATACACACACATACACACTTATTTAGAGCAAAATCACCAAAAGATAGTGTAGGGGCAACATTATATGACTAAACATTATACATACATCTCCGTTACCGAAGACAGAAAAACTGAAGAGAAGCAGGAGACAGTTTTTAGCATGAGGAAGTACAGTCTCAACAGGGCCCAATTCAGAGGTGTGCGCTATAGCAGCCACGACTGCATCTTTTTGCGCAGCTGAATTTATGCTCATGCCGCAGCCAATGGGCTTCATACAGAGATGTCCACTGGCTCTAGACCACTGCTGTGCATAAAAAGTCGCACCATCAAATCCACATCCGTCGCACCATCGGACATTAGAGGAGCCCTATGGTTGATCAGAATGTTCGTCGGAACATGGCCACCGGTGTCATTGTAACTGCATCTTTGGATGCAGTTACTGGCCGTGACACGCCCGCACCGGACTATCCACCTTCCTGGTTACCTCCTAGGAACACCAGTGATTACCATCAGGACGCATGTGCAGTGTGACTTGGATGCATGCACAGTACAAAAAACATAGGACTGCAAACATCAGCAGTGCTTCCAGCACTGAATAAGGCCCTATATAAATCACCAATTTAAATTACTATACATATCAAGTATAGCTAGTGGACTGTACCTTTCCATTTTGTAACTCAAGGCATCATCCTGACCACGGTAAAGTGCCAAGTTTAACTTTAATTTGGATTTAGGGGGTTTTCCTGAAGAAAATATTAGGTGAGCCATACACAAATCATCATACCAATCCACCTAACAGGCACCTTTCAACCCTCTGCACTTGGTGGCCACAATCAACCTAACCAGACGACAGACTGGAGGCAGTGCAGCCTGACCATGAAACAGGTAAAAAATGAAATGTCCTGCAAGTCAGTAATCTTTTGAATTGCACAGAAATATCAGGTACAGTAAAGGTGCCTACACACTAGACAACCTGCAAACAATGCAATGTAGTCAGTGATTTCTCTTGAACTCTCCTCGGCACTCCAGAACACGATATGGTGAGTAAACTGTACAATCTGGCCTACGATATATCGTGCACGATCTAACCATTTGCAAATCTTTAGTTTGTACGTGATATATGGGCTGGACTATATGACACCCCACCCCTTCCTAAAGCACAACCAGAAAATACAGGGGACAAAAGACATAGGGATCCCCTGTATTTAGCACAACCAGCACTGAGCTACGCAAGCCGGTCCTGGTTTGGAAATACAGGGGACAAAAAGAGTAGGGGTCCCCTGTAATTTCCATAACCAGCACCGGACTCTATCTAGCGAGTGGGTAATGCCACAGACAGGGGAACACTTTCACCAGGTCCCCCGGTCAAAGCATTACCCCTGACAGCTAGTCAGCCAAGGCCGGGGATCCTTGGGGAGGTGGGGACCCCCCAATAAAGGGGTTCCCCTCTCCAGGGCACCCTAGGCGTGGGCTGATAACTCGCGGTTATCCCCGACACCCCCGACTAGTGGGTTCCCGGGTAGATTTGTGTAAAAATGTGGTGCAAAAGATAGATGTAAAAATATTGTCTTTTGCAAGCAAACTACATTTCCCTGCAAGCCTTCCCCTGCATGCTGGTACATGAAGAAACACAAGTACCAGCATGCGGGGCATTAACAGCCCGCTGGTACCTGTAGCTCACCGCAAAAAAAAATATTAAAATAAAGACAGTACACACAGACCGTGACAATATAAGTTTATTAAAACATACATTCACTCACATAGTATCCCTGTAGCCATTGACGTTCACTTGTCAATGTAGAAATCCACGGATACCTGTAAAAAAAAAAAAAAAAATTCCATACTCACCTATTCCTTGCGTGGATCACGTCCTCTTCGTTCCAAGTAGGCATCCACGGTTTTCATAAAAAAATTAAAACAAAACATGATTTGTCCTGGATCCACTAAAGACAGTACTACCCGAATGACTGCTCAGCCATATGATTTAACTATAGCAATCCCTGTGCTGAGCTTTCATTGATTGAGAGAGGCGAGCCTTACACTTCTCAGCCAATGAGCGGTTCCCACCATTGACTTCAATGGTGAGAACCGCTAAAGTTAAGCCTGGCATGCAGGCGTGACATGGCATCAGAGGTCACGGCTAAGAGCACCTGAGCCTCCAAGAAGAGCCCAGTGCTGCTTGGCCCTGGGTACGCAGTACAGACCCAGATGACTGCACGACACACTAGTATGAAGTTGCAAGACGTGCAATTGCAGGGGTTGCACGGCTTGCCCGGCCATAGTAACGGCCCTACACAAGAGCAGTGCAGTGAGCAGATCATAGCCAATGGGTTATCATATCAAGGAGAATATGTTTGCAGAAACTACTGCAAATGCCAGCTTCCTTAGCAGCTTTAAAAAGAAAGAGGGAGGTTTTGTGCTTATAGCCTAATCTACATAATTAGTAAAATAAATATTAATGTTATCATAAATTCCTAAAATTTTAATTTACTTATATTTAAATAGGCTTTCAGCAGATCGTGTGTAAACAAGCAACTGAATAATGTATTTGATGAAGGAGACGCAGATGCTTAAGTGGCCTGTTTTCTGATACCTTGCCTGATTGGTACTCAGAGATGCTCTGTTGATCACAGAACATCAAATCAGTGGTTTTTTATTGCCCAGTTAAAAGCCCCACAAATCTGTGGTGTGAGCTGTGTGCTTGGCAGGGATGGACTGGGGATGTACATCAGCCCTGGCAGACTGCCCTGTGCGCGCACTCACAAAGGGGGCTTGGTTTAGTTTCAAGGGGGCGTACCGTGAATCATGGGGTGGGGCCTGGCTTTGCAGCACGCCCCCCTCTCAACACTACTTCCACCACCCCTTTCCTCCCCCGGAGCCAGCGACATTGGGTAGAGGGCGGGGGTACCGGCCTAATGACCATCGGTCCTTCTGGCAAATGCCAGAACTGCCAGATGGCCAATCCGGCCCTGGTGCTTGGTATCATAAACTTAAATGCTAAACCAGCTTGGCATCCCCTCTCATCATCACTAAGCATTTGTTCCCAACTCAACAGAAACTGCACTAACTAGGGTACAGTAGTCACGGATTTGATCACTGCTAAGTCTAAAGGCCATTATTAATTTTTGTGGTTCTCTCTGCAGCTTTTGGCACTGCTGACCACTCTCTGCTCATGCAAACATTACAATCACTAGATCTTCAGGACACTGCCATATCCCAGATTTAATTCTACTTATAAAATGACTCGCATACTTGCCTACTTTACTTTGCGGTGTTCCTCTCAGAGGGGAGATGCAGCAGATGAGAATGAGGCCAGGCAGAAGCAGAACTCCCAGAGGAAGTGGAGTCACTGACCTCCGGACACCTACTGTCAGGGGGCACCAGGGACACACAGATAAATCTATAACCGCTGCCAGTGGCGGTTATAAATGGATTTGTGAGGTCCGGGGAGCCGCTGTTTTATCTTCAGGCACCAGTATTAAACAAAATAAACTTTATTGCTCCAACCGCCGGTGGTGCATGTAGATAGGCTGTCAGAGGACTGCGGCATGTAGAGGAGTAGGCAGGCCTAGCCAGAAGACCCAGGAGAAGGTAAGTGGAACTGGAGGGATGTGGGAGCAGGAGCTGGAGAGACACTGCAAGGCTGGCATGAGAAACAGTGGGGGCTGGCTGGAGAGACAGGGGGCTGGCTGGAGAGACACTGGGGGTGCAGGCTGGAGCAAGAGAGACACTGGGGGGCTGGAGCAAGTCAGAACCACCAGGGGGAAGAGGGTGGGCACCACCATCTATTTGGTCTCCGGGCACCTGGCATGAACTTATGCCCCTGGAGCCAGGTACTTCTCGTCATTAGGCCTGTCCCATCATGACATAATGCCCTGAATTGTAGGTCTCTGATGAAGGGGTGGAGCTAGAATTATGCAATTCTCATAGACTCACGTTATATTGGCCCTGCCCTCTCCTGACAGCATTATACTCCCTGTCCTGTCCATTTTACAAGGAAATGGATGGAATGTGGGAGGGCCAGAATCAGTATGTCCGGCGGAATCCCGACAGCGGCTGCCCTGAACCTAATCCCCCCCCCTCCCCCGCGGCTGATATTTTTCTATACTCCAAATTGATGGAAAGACTTTAATATGCTGAAAAACACTTGCTTGCTAACATTTTTTAACCATTATTAAAAAGTGAAAAAATCAGCCATTTGACACTAGTACCAGTACTTTCCTTATGTCCACAAACAGCCTTCTATGTGGTCCTGCTATCTCAGTTGTAATTTTTTGGGGGGTCCAGGATGATTTCCCCAATTTTTCATGCCTATGTCACATTTTGTAAGCAAAAGTTGCGCAACTTTGCTTCGATTGCCACTAATTGGCATCTCTGACTCTCACATTTCTCAGGTGCACGCATTTGCAAAACATATGAGTTTCATTAAACAAACTCGCTCCTAATTGAATTGACCCCAGTATGATACCAATTGCCTCCTTCTAGTAGTTATTTAATTAAATACTTTATACAGATTATTTACATATATTTGCTGTGGATGTGTGGATCGCTTTTTTGGGCTTAGTACAGCTGTTGGTCATGTGATATTTAGAGACCACAATCTATAGAAGAAGGGCAGGTAGTTACCATCCTGGCAGTCGGGATGCCGGTGCTCAGAATACCAGTGCTGGAATCCCAACAGCAGTCAGAATTTCGGCATCTGAATCCCGACGGTAAGTATTAGGGTTAAGAGTTAGGCACTAGGAGGAGGGTTAGGGTTAGGTAGCGGGAGAGGAGGGTTAACTTACTTACCTGCAGGTGTCGGGATTCTGACTGTCAGGATGCCGCTGGCTGTATTCTGACTGCCAGCATCCTGACCACCGAGATCCCGTACCCAACCCAGAAGAAGTTATTCATGTTTATATTATTTATGCTGAAGTTGCGATTACAGTGCAGTGAAATGTGTTCAGATTGGGACAATTGGACTGACTATTTATTGGAAAACTTGTGAGCTTCATTCCCCCGCTGGATCCCTGCAGAACAAGATATCCAAGCACATTGATACAATGTAGAAATCTGACCGTAATATCTGCAAGTTAGCCTCCTCATGGATAATGTATGTTGCTGGACCTCTTTGTGTTCATTCCATCATGACCTGCATGCTCTTCGATTCTTGTGCTCGTATATTTGTCATTAGAACACACGTTGTACATCTACGTTTTCACTGACCTTATTGAGAATTATTGGGGGACATTATCATTTTATTGGTCCTGTGATAAATATTGCTTCTAAACCGGCTGAATTATTGTATATTGTAGCAGTCATTTGGTTGATTTCACCAGCTATTATGTCTGATTTTTTTGTTTATCAACCAATGTGTTTTTTTTTTTTTTTTTTAAATAAGGTATTTTTTCCAAGAAAATAAAACATCAGTAAACAGAAATATAATATAAATAGTATAACAGATAACATAATTAACACCATAGGGAGAGCGTACGAGCATAGGTATACACATTAGAAGAAGCATTTCAGGAAGGAATAGACAGAATCTGTCTAAACTAAGATAACAGAGTTATTCCATATCAGGAGGAATAAAAAAAGAGCACTATAAAAAGTTCACATTAGAAGTTAAAAAATAAAAAAGCAACAATATTATACAGGTTGAGTCTCCCATATCCAAATATTCCGAAATACGGAATTTTCCGAAATATGGAATATTTTTAGCCTGACTGGGATAGTGAAACCTTTGATTTTTGATGATTAAATGTACACAAACTTTATTTTTAATAATTTTGTGCCTTAAACAAAGTATAAAATTACCTATAGGCTGTGTGTATAATGTGTATATGACATATAAATGAATTTCATGTATCTACACAATCTTTGTTTGAGCCACAAAATTATTGAAAATATTGTATAACATTACCTTCAGGCTGTGTGTAAAAAGGTGTATATGAATCATAAATGCATTCTATGTTTAGATTTGGGCCCTATTCCTAAGACATTTCAATATGGTATGCAATTATTCCAAAATACGGAATATTCCGATATCCAAAATACCCTTGGTCCCAAGCATTTTGGATATGGGAGACTCAACCTGTAATAACAGAGTAAAAGAGTCTGACAGAGGACCCAGGAGGCGCACCCCAAGGGAGTAGAACAATAATTTGATTTACAAGGAAAAAAAACAGTTGCTATAACTATGAAGAATAGATACGTCAGTATTGCTGACCCACCTACAGTATATAGTATAACAAACCATTATATTTGGGTGAGGGGTGACTAGTTCTGCTTTAACAAGTATCAGAGAAAAGAATGTCTACAAAATTGTCACAGAAGACAAATGCAGACTTAAAACAAAAACAATGGTAATTGCAGGGTATGGTGGTTCTCTGTTCAGTGGAATATGATCCTTGATTATTTACCTTCTGGGTATGTGACATTTTCTATGTAAACGTTAATAATGACCTCTGTCTATTAAACCAAATTACCTGCACAACCAGTTTGTTCCCTCTGAAATAAATTCAAGAAAACTGCAAGAATACTTATTACTTCCTTATAGACCAGATTGTGGTTAGTCACACTACATATAGGTTAAATAGCTTTTTTTCACTAACGTGCAAATGAATAATGTTCATTACAACGTCATCAACCATTATATGCTTGTATAAATAGGGTTCCATCTAGGTTAAACATGCATTCTGCTACATCACTCCTCCTGCATAAACCAGGAAGTAGAAACTCTGTTACTGTAACAGAGCTCCTTGGCACCTGCAGATACTGCAGCAGTCATCGATGGCAGCAAAGCCACAACAATTTGGTGGTCATCTATAGTTTTGTGGGATTAGGGTGTAGCCAGGTTTAATCACTTATAAAATAAAAAACAGTCACATTGTTCCCATGGCCACCTATCTTGTTCTGTATTCTGCAGTATGTAAAAACAATATACTCATTGATAATAATCAATATTTTCTACATGTTAATTTTCATACTAGCCTCAGAATCAATACAGCTATAATTACATGGAATAGCCACTACAGCTATTTTGTGCTATTTTGTCACTGCCACTGATTATTAATTACACCACTGATTAGTCACCTTAACTAGAACTATAACAATATATATTGTGATATAGTCGGGGTAGGGGGTCCCTCTCCTGGGGTAGATAGACACCTCCTTACACACAGCAGCCAGGAAACAGCACACCAGTCCAGGGTTTTTCGTGCAAGCTGGTCGGAACCAGTTTTATTGTGCAATATACACAACAAAGTAAACAAAACATAAAAATAAATCCTAGCCCGTCTGGGCACTAACTAGACAGGTTATTCCCTCTCTACAAGTGGCAGGGCTTACTGCCTTACCACAAACACAGCACTTTCAAGTATCACAGTGTCTCTGAACAAACCTCAGTGTATCTCCCCAGGGTATGTGAGACACTCAACCAAAACCTAACACAGCTTATCTGAGCCACTTCCAGGTGCAACTACTAATCAGCCTGCTCTCAGACTAAAAGGCCCAACAACTGGAATGGCCTGTGTGTTGGAGCCCTCCCTTCTCTTCTCACATACACACCCGTAGGACCCATTATCCGTTTTTTACCAAAAGCCGACACTTCTGGTCTGTTTGGCATAACAGACTTTTCCTGGGGTTTTAAAACACATATGATAGGAATCTGGGACACACATATATGCCATCCCAGACTTCTCCAGTTCTTCTATCACAATATACACATTATATATATATATATACACACACACACACACACACACGTCTTGATTTACACCATTAGAGCCTTTAGACAAGGGGTATTCAACATGTGGATCTCCAGCTGTTATGGAGCTACACGTTCCAGCATGCCCTGGCACAGTTGCAGCATGCAGTATTAGCAAAACTGTGGCAGGACTTGCTGGAATGTGAGTTCCAAAGCAGCTGAAGTACCGCATGTTGAATACCCCTCCTTTAGACCATACTTGCCTTCTCTCCTGGAATGTTAGGGAGCTCTCCCGGACTCCTGTGAGAGTAGGCCTACCCCAGAAGTGTATTTACTGCCAAGCAACACAAGCCACTTAAGGCCTGGCAGGTCCCAGGTGGTCTGCCAACAGGGCTGTATAATGGAAGCTTGTTATATAGGTCCGGCCCCGGCAGACTGTCAGCACATTGACTGGACAGCTGCCGGTTGCCGCTCTGTTTCACTCTCCTCTCCCCTGCACCGTGTTGTGCTACGTGTGTGTGCGTGTGGGGGGGGGGTGGAGTTTCCAGCACTCACCTCCTGCTAGTCCTGGAAGGGCAGAGCCAGATTAAAGGGGGGGACACATGGGGCATGTCCCCCCTCTCTCAGGGACCTGCCAAGCCATTGATTACAGCTGCAGTGTAGCAGGACTGTACATCAAGCTGTAGGAGGCTGAAAGTGAGGTAGAGTCGGGGCAGGACTCAGTCAGTGCCAGCAGCATATGAGATAAAAGGGGATGGAGGAGCTGCTGTGCTACAGACATTGAGTGTAGTGTATCCTCTAAGGTGAGAGTGTGTGACATACATACATACAGTGTGCCTGTATGCATGTGTGTGTATTGGGAGTGAAAGGAGAGGGATGGGGATATGACTGTTTAAATATCTATGTCATCAGGAAAGTTATGGAAGGCAGGGCATGTAGTTCCACAATGGATGGAGAACCACATGTTGCCTACCTCTGAGGATTGGCATTAGAAGGTTTAAAGTTTTAAAAAGTTGAATATAAGGAGGAAAAACAACAAATAATATAAGGGGAATAAATCAGGAATGAAAATATAGTGTTGTGGATTGTTTGAGGATAGTAGTAGTACCATCAATTTTTTTCCTGCAGGTAAAATAATGGTTACAGATAACCCAAGGTCTCTGTTCTGAAGGATTATGAATGGCTTCAAGCACATAACAGGTAGCTATATAAATCATTTGTAAAGAAAAACACCAACACCACCGAAAAACATCAGGCTTAAATTTGAAATCATTGCATCTATATAGACAAAAGAACCACAGTTGTGTACTATAGGAACACGGGGCCTGATTCAGAGCCGGACGCTATTTGCGCTCGCTCGTTCAGAAAAAGGGGCCGGCTATTTAAATTGTGCGCTCGCTCTTTGCGGTCTGTTGACGCCTCTATGTCTGAGCGAACGAAACATGCGCTCGCTATTTTGTAAAGACGCCCCCTGGCTGCTCGCATCCTACGTAATCTCCGCTATTTATTAGATTAATCGAGTACATCGAAAGGTGTCTGAACTGCTCGCAGTGCTTGTGGTTGGATTTTCCTACCGCAATCATGCGAACAGTTCAGGCTAAGAGACAACCAAGTGACGTGGCTGATGACGCTGCTTTGTTTATTATGCACACCCTTAAAACGCCCGTTTGGCACGCCTGCGTTCAGATCTCCACTCCCAGTTTTCAAGCACCTTCCCCTGTTATCACCCACAAACGCCTCATCCTGTCACTCAAATTAGCAGGCACTTGCTATTTTGTGAACACACGATTTCCGACCGCACTGACTGGTTGGCGCATGCACATTCCGATCCATACGCATGCACAGATGTGCGAACATCGCTTGGAGCGAACGAGCAGCCACTTATGAGTGGCTCTGAATCAGGCCCACTGTTCTTTCATCTGGAAGCCAGAGGTGTAGCGTGCTACTGCGCCCCCCCCCCACCAAGTATGCCAGGGAGAAGGAGTGTCCAGCATGTGGAGTTAGATGGAAGGGAAATAAAAATAAACATTAGGGGCAGTATCAACCTGGGGCATAGTGGGTTAGACACATTCCAAACCTCTAAGTAACTCCACTAATAAACTCCAGTTTTGTATGTACATAATAAAAATATAACAGTTATGGTAGACTTACCTTTGTTAACGCTTTCTTTAAAGCCCTTAGGGTCCACAGGGATACCATGGGAAAAGTGGTTAGAGTGATCCAGGCACCAGTTACATTTTCAGCTCTCAGGATGCCTCGGGTCCTCCTCCACATATACCCCACCCCTAGCCACAGGCATTCAGTTTTGTAAAGAACCCCAAGGCAGGAGAAGGAAAGAGGAGAAGGAAGGACAATGTACACCAAAAACACTCACAGAAAATGAGGGAATCCGTGACGTAGAAAAAAAAATTACCCAATGCAGCCAGGTGCGTCAGGATGGGGGTCCTGTGGACCTCGAAGAAAAAAAAAAATAGTTAACAAAAGGTAAGTCTACCATAACTTATTTTCTTCTTCAGGGTCCATAGGGGGTCCACAGGGATACCATGGGGATGTCCTAAAACAGTTCTCTTAAGTATGGGGACGCTCCTGATTGGAAAGGAGAATTTGACACCCAAAGGAAGCATCCTGAGAGGAAAAGGTGTCAAAGGCGTAGAACCTAAGAAAAGTGTGGACAGAAGACCACTTGGTTGACTTGCACAATTGTTCAGCAGAGGCACCACGTCAAAACACCCACAAAAGGTCCCACAGACCGAGTAGAATGCGCTGTCACCGTGTTTGGAACAGGGAGATCAGCCTGCATGTAAGCCTGAGAGAGAAAGTCATGCGCAGCCAACGAGCCAGAGTTTGTTTGTTAGCTGGCCACCCTCGTTTGTGAAAACCATAAAACACAAAAAGAGTATCTGATTTCTTAAAGAGCTTGTACGATCCACATAGATACAGGAGAGCATGAATCACATCCAGGAAGGCTTCACCTATAGAAAGGTATGAAGACTGGAACCACAATCTCTTCATTCACATGAAAACAGGATACTACCTTAGGAAGGTAACCCGCCTGTGAACAGAGGACAGCTCTATCCTGGTGAAAAATCAAAAAGGGGAAGCGACAAGAAAGCACTGCCAAATCAAAAACACTGCAAGGAGAAAAAGTGTCTTTGCTGTCAATCACTTCAAATCTACTGAGTCCAGAGGTTTAAATGGGGGAGCCTGTAGACCCTTTAGAACCAAAGACAAAGCCCACTGTGCATTGGTTTTTCAGAAAACCCTGAAAAAAGTTCTAGCAACCGGCAGAGAAGCGATCCTTCACTGGAACCAAACGGACAGCGCAGAAACCTCTCAGGGTGGCCAGGCAGAGACCGAGGTCTAACCGAGCATGGAGAAAAGCAAGTACCCGAGAACACTAAAAACCTTAGGGTCATACTTTCTTTGGGAACACCATTGATCAAAAGGAGTGCCAAACTCTGTAATAGATGTGGGCAGAGGAAGGTTTTCATGCCCTAAGCATCGTCTGAATCACAGAGCTAGAGAAACCTTTGGCTCTTAAGATGGAAGACTCAAGGGCCACGCCGTCAAAGACAGATGAGGTAGTTCTGGATGCAAGCAGGGACCCTGCGCTAACAGATCCGGCCATAGAGGAAGAGGAAAAGTGTCTACGGATAGATTCCATATGTTGGTGAACCAATGGCGCCTGGGCCAAGCAAGAGCTACCAGTACAACTGTGCCACCTTCCTGCTTGAATTTCCTGAGGACCCTTGGGAGGAGGGAAATCAGAGGAAAGAGGTATGCCAGCTTGAAGTCCCATCTCACTGCCAGCACATCCACGAAGGCGGCTGAGGGATCTCTGGTCCTGGAACCGTACCTGGGGACTTTGTGGTTGTGATGTAAGGCCATGAGGGCTATGTCTGGTAGCCCCATTTGTTCACCAGAAGTTGAAAAACTCCCAGGTGGAGAGCCCACTCTCTGGCGTGTACATCCTGATGACTTAGGAAGACCACTTCCCAGTTGAGGACTCCCGGGATGAATATTGCCGAGATAGCAGAAAGATGACGTTTTGCCCAGATCGGAATGTTTGCCACTTCCCTCATGGCTACCTGACTTTGTGTGCCTCCCTGATGATTGAGATATGCTACTGTGGTCGCGTTGTCATACTGAATCTGGACCGGCATGCCTTGGAGAAAGTCCTGTGCCAGGATGAGCACTTTATATACTGCACAAAGCTCCAGTATGTTTATGGGCAGGTGACTCTTCTGATTTGAAAAATATGATGACCAGTCTCTGCCCCCATCCGTGAAGACTGACACCCGTGGTGAGAAACACCCAATTTGGAATCCAAAATGGACGACCCTTGTCCAGATGAGACCTTTGTAGCCACCACGAGAGAGCAAGAGCCAAACCTCCCGAGTGAGAAGGATCCTCTGGGACCACATTAGATGATACTGCCCATTCCACCAGGAGAGAATCAATTGTTGCAGAGGCCTGGAGTGGAACTGAGCATATTCCACCATGTCAAAGGTGGATACCATTGACCCCAGGATCTGCATCGCTGATAGAATGGATACCCTTTACTTGCAGAGCAATTTGCGCACTCGCAATAATAGGGCCAAAATCTTGTCCCCTGGCAGAAACAACCTTTGTGCCTGAGAATCCAGAAGTGCCCCCAATTGTAGCATCCACTGTATTGAAGAAAGAGAGGACTTCTTCCAATCGATGATCCAGCTGTGTATCTGTTGGCAGGCAATGGTCTGCTGGAGTCATAGCTGCCATTATTTTAGTGAAGACCTGAGGGGCCATTGACAGACCAAAGGGCAGTGCCTGGAATTGGTAAGGATGTTGCAGGACAGCAAACCGTAGAAATTGTTGGTGGGATGGCATAATAGGCACATGTAGATACGCATATTGAAAACCCAGGGAAGCCATAAAATCCACAGGTTCCATTGCCAGAATAATTGACCGAAGAGTCTCCATACGGAACTTGGGTACACGGATACACTTGTTGAGAGTTTTCAGATACAGAATAGGGTGATGAGACCCATTTGATTTCTGAACAAAAAACAGATTAGAATAATAACCCTTTCCTTGTTGAATCACAGGAACCGAGATTATTACCCCTGCCCGCAACAGGTAACAGAATCTGATAGGAGAGTCATACAAAAAAACTTCTGGGGAGGATGCCTCCTGAAGGTGAGGGCATACCCCTGAGATACCAATTCTTGGGCCCAGGCGTCTGTTGTTGTTTGCTGCCAGGAGTCTGCAAAATGAAGAAGTCGGCCTCCCACCCTGGGATCCCCCAGGAGGGCGCCCCATCAGGCGGAGGGTTCGTCATACGGCTTGGCAGCTGAACGTCTGACCGGTCAAGACCTCTTAGTTTGAGAACTAGTCTGAAGAAAGGATGTCCTTTTGCTCTTCCCTGAGGGTGAAAGGACCGAAAAGAGGACTGCCTAGGCTTTGATGTAGCTGTTGATGGCAGACCTGCAGATCTTGAGGCTGCCAGAGTAGTCACTATCTTATCCAATTCTACTCCAAAAAGCATGTTTCCATAAAAAGGCAGGGATTCCAGAGCCTTCTTGGATCCCGCATCTGCTTTCCAGGACCTTAACCAAAGGGCTCTACGAGCAACAACTGAAGCTGCCGATGCTTTAGAAGCCAGGAGTCCAGCATCCATTGCAGCTTCTCCCAAATAAGAGGCCGCTTCCCATATGTGGGCAATATATGTTAGCTGTTCTCTGGTAGCATTTGGTAGAGTGTCTTCGAATGCCCCAGTCCATTCTTCATAAGCCTTGGATACCCAGGCCGCAGCCATAGCCGGCCGGGTAACTGCTCCTGACAATGAAAACACTGATTTAAGACAGGTTTCACGTTTTCCATCTGTAGGATCTTTAAGGGAAGATGCGGATGGTATAGGCAACATAGTATTCCTGACTAACTGCGTCACATGAGCATCCACAGTAGGAGGGACTTCCCACATAGTACATTCGGTAGGTGGGAAAGGATACAAAGATGCTAATCTTTTTGGAACTGTTTATCCGGAGTACTCCATGCTTCTCTCATAAGTTCAGTGAGCTGCTCAGACTTAGGAAACTCAGCTTTTACCACCTTCTGGTGTTTAAGCACTGGAGCCTTAGGTCTAGGAGCTGGCTCATCATCCATTATATTTTCAATTAATTTGACTGCCTTCACCAAAGAAGGGACATCCACTGTAGAAGAATGGTCCTCCTCTCCTGAGACAGATCCTGGAGAAGAACCTGGCACATCATCTGACTACTCCCATGATGCGTCTGAAACTACATGATGGGCAGACTGACAAAATGATATCCGCTTAGGCGCTTTAATGGCTACCAGTCCGTGGGCCTGCAACATTTGCTGAAACACGGCAGCTGACTGAGCCGTACTCTGACTAGAGTTGGCATAAACATCCAACCAGGGAGGATGTATAGGGGGGGCAAACAGAGCAGGCTGGAACTGCTGTGGGGATCCCATTATGGGAGACAGTGTGGGAGCAGCCAAACAGTCCACTAGTTATGTCATAACCTGAGACAAGGACGACACCCAGGGTGGCTCCTGTACAGGGGCTGGTAGACTGGGCTGGTGAGGTGGTTCTTTATAACAAATAGCACACAAACCATCCTGTATAAAATCCGGAGGGTACAAGCCCGCCAAAAAGCTTTTACATGAAACCAGCACAGGGACTCAGCCTCCTGTTTACCCTTACCTTTAGACATAATGAATAAGTGTAAATGTGACTGCCTTCACAAGTATCAATCAATGTGAAGTACAATAGAGAGGGGAAATAAATAATCCCCACACACCTGTAGCAAAGGGTTGAGGAGAAATAGCAGTAATAGTTATAATGGACAGTACAGAAAATAAAAGTAGTAATATCAATACAGCATCGCTAGCAAAAAGTCACATACAATGCATATACAATATACTTGCAATGGGCTCTGAATCAACGACTCAAAACACAAGGTTTGTTAAGATTTGAGTGCTGTATTACCTGGCCTCTGGGGAGAGGTATACAGTGTTATATCGGTATTAAACCTCTGGTACAATCCTTCCTATACCTTCTAAAACCTGCCTATACCTTCTAAAATTGACGCTATTTGCGTACGCAGTCATACAGTAAAATAAAAGCCTTCAGACCTTGAAAATGTGTTTTCAAAGCACAAAGTATATTATTCAACATAAATCAGTAGGTTACACGCTGTGATCTAAAGACAATTTAGCGCAAAGAAATTATACAGACCCAAGGTACAGTTATACATACGCACGCGCACTGGGACCAGTTACCGGCATCCATAAGAAACCTCCATCAACAGCATCAGCATGAAGACTCCAAACAGATTGGAGTCTGTAAGCACATTTATACCCTTACAGGGATAAGCAATACAATAGAAAAGTTTGGCATGGTTTCATTGGTTCCCAGTGCGGGTGCATCTGTTACAGGATATTTAACAGGTTGATTCAAATGGACACAGGTCAGCCTCCGACAGCCTATTGTCTCCTTATTCCCCCTGCATGCAACTGCTAACATTACAAAGTACATTTTGGTGTTTTAACTCTCTACAGTCCATAAGTTGAGAATGCATGTTGCGATCTTCTCACCGATGACACCGGAAAGCTGTTGAGACAGAGTAGATCAGTACGCTACCAAACATGGTTGGCTTATCATGTGCTAAACCTTAGATATCAAATAATCTTTATTTCACAACATTAATAATCACTGAGTGAACCTTGAATATCACACTTTAATATTAGGGAACCTTTCATGTAATTTGTGTATGTGTAAGTGAATATTGCATAAAGTTGCTAATATGCGTGGTGAAACAGCGCAACTGTGCGTAATGTGCGGTGTTTATGCATGAGAGTCTTTTTATGATGGATTTTATATATATATATATATACACACACATACACATACATACATATACATCATCCCTTACTAACATTTTTAAACTGCAAAGCAATGTGTTATTAGTAATGAGTTTCACACCCAAACAGGGAGGAGAACCCCAGCTGTTTGCTGGTGCCAGCCTGTCTGACAGTGAAACTAAAGGTTTTCTTCTGCCTATTTACAAATTCAATTGTGCAGATCATTGTCTGGGTTATATTTCAATTGCCATAGCTATACCTGCCTACATGTGAGGTTTCTTAATTTACATGCAAAAACACCCACAGTTCCTGGTGTATTGTTTTTTCTAATTACTTTTCTCAGGAAGCTGTTTTTCTAGTTAATAACTGATACTGTGTTTGTTTTGGTATTTTTCTATGCAAGGTTGTCCCCAGAATGGGCTTGTCATGGCTTCTAAAAGGATTACCAAAAACATTGCCATCTGTACTTAGCTCGTGAGTTGTAATTTAAAATGGCGCTGGGAGATCAGTCGCAAAATGGCGTCTTGCAGATTCTGATTGTAAACAGATTCTGCCTCAGCCAATCATCTGGCTTCGATAGTCCACCCTTTGATAGCCAACATGCTATCATACTCTTTTCTGAATCTGTTTAGTCATACATGAGAATATATCGTTTAATGTTATATATGGTATGACACGGTTTGGTCATTTAAACCATTTAGACAATGCATCTCCAGGAGGATAAAACAACCCTTATATGCCATCTGCGGATCCTCAAGGGACCATTGGCAGGATGTGGGAACTCATCTCACCTATAAAGGAAGTTTGGAAAGGGGGGGATTAGGACTGCGTTATCTAAGATGACTTAAAATAACAAACAATATATTTATGCACAACCACACAAACTCAGGATACATTGTCGTACAGTACACTCTAACTCAGGATTGTAATGCAGTTCTTCCTTTACCTCAGTATTCATATTGTCACTACTGACCACCATCATAATTTCATTCTTGCAGTTTACCTTATTTTTACATTTTCCACACTTCAACACAGTAGGAACACACTTGACACATATGCTAATTACTATGATGACAACCAGTATAAGGATCAGGAGTTTATCTATGCTTGCGATCATTTCCTGGAGCCATTCTCCTAGACCTGAGAACCATTTCACTGGGCTCAACCATGAAACTCATTCATCTACCTTCTCCTCTACTTCAGCCACTGAAGCATTATGGTTCTTCCGAAATTCCCATTTTAGCTGCAGAATTTCATCCATTTACTGGTCTATCACTTCCTTGGGGTCACTTGTATCGTTGGTAATGTAAGTGCAACACTTTACTCCAAACTGGATGGCTAAAGTTACACAATACCCTCCCGTGAAAGCTGTTAAATAATTCAACACCAACCTGTGCTGCACAAGTTCTTTCTTATAAGCTTGTAACTCTTTACCTGTATATCTGAATGTGTCATCATACATCTCGGTGATATTGTCCATTAATTTGGCAAGATCTTGGATATATCTAAAATTTAGTGTACCCCGAGCGATCCTGGTGGGATCCAATGCTACTAAAACTTGAAAGCCAGTTGTCTCACTAATTAACTGAGTGGCTTTATGCACATCACCAGGTATCATATTTCTTTGGTCTCTGTGTTCATACTGTGTGTGAAGATATGGTGGTGGTGTGTTTTTATGAATACCAAGCATTTCACCATGTGTAAGGGTCATAATTTCTGGAAGTATTCTTCCCAAATAACATAACAATTACGGTACTAAGATTGGTCAGACACTCCCCTGATTTGGCATAGTACTCCTCCTCTCGACTCCACTTCATTGATATCACCATCAGCTCCCCTCTCCGTCCTCCATCACAGAAACTGGATAACCCCAAACAGATCATCATGACAGAAACTCTGGAAGAAAGAACTAGGATGACCACAGCAGACCACTCCATTGCTGGAAGCACTGATCTACACATTTCTTTAGCTCAGGTATCTCACCGCACCTTTTAACCCTCCCAGAACAAGCTCGCAATCGACAGGTTCACGTTATCTGCCTCGACTCCGCCCCGTATCTCCACCGGTTGGTTGACCTTTCTACAGTGAGTGGAATGGACCCAGGTATCTCTCTCGGCCACCTTCAGCAACACCTGATATGGACCTTCCCACCAATCTACCGGACAACCTGAGCATAAGAAATTTTGGATCATAACAAATTCTCCAGGTTTGACACCATGACAATTTGCTTCTGGCATATCAGGTGACAACAATTTCAGTTTCTGCTGCTGCTGTTTTAACTGCTCACTCATTGATATAAGATACTTTACAGTTACCTCGTTGTTACCTTTCGAATCTTCCTGCGGACTTATAATCAAATGAGGTTGTCTACCAAACAGTATTTCAAAGGGGGACAGATTTAGAGGGGGCCTAGGGGTGGTCCTGGTGCTACTATTACTCATCAACTTACACATGCTTCTGGATGACCACACCTGTGAAATGAGTATCCCTATACTCTAGGGATACCGTATCTGCATACAACCTTCTGTACAATTAAACCCTGATATTAATAGCTCCTGCTCTAGGTAGTGTCTCAGCCCCTGGGTTTGGGCAGTTTCCCAAGTACTTGACCTTAGCTTGGCATGGCTGCAATTTTTCCTTAGCAACCTTGTGTCCTGTGTGTGAGAGATGAAGCACAACAGTTTAATATCATTTAAACATGGTATCAATGAAACAGAGTAAAAAAATAAAGTGTCCACATATTGTATCTGAGTACAGATCCATTGGCAGGTTGAAAAGATTGTAAACAGTCGTATAAGGCCTGGGAGAAGATACCGGGGTTGTCTATGAACCCATGGGACACTCGTGTCCATGTGTAGTGTACACCTCCCCCTATGTGAAAGCAAAAAGATACTGACAGTCAGGGTGTTAGGACACAGGGAAGAAAGCAGAACAGAGATTGGGTATCAGTTACATCATTTACCATTACCGTTTTTTCCCTAGTACTTCCCGTCAACCTGTCTATCTGTAGACCACAGGTATGACCCGACTCCTAGCATTGGCTCCCACTCTCCAATAAATCATTAACGGCCACAATTGGAGCTGATGCCTGTTGGAGGTTTCCTATATTCTGTGTATATCCCTTATGAGGGTATACAGGTACTGTCTGGTTTGGGAGTCCTACATTCTTCACTTTGCAGTACTTACTTAGGTGTCCCACTTGGTTGCAGTTAAAACATTTTTGTAAGCGGGGTGGATGAAAGGATTGTTGTGGGGATTGAGCAGGAGGGAAAGGTGGTGGGTATGGGTAAGGATATTGAGGGAGAGGATAGTATGGGAATTGTGGTTGTGTGTTATAAGTGGGGTAGGGCTGTGTTTGCGGTGGTGTAGGATTAGTGAGGACGTGTAACTGTTCAGGTGCAGGTGCAGATGCAGGTGTGTCTGCTGGCTGTGATGTTACAGTCATTCCTTCTAGAGCTTGAATACTGACAGCCATTAGTTTCTCGCTCTGGATCTCTCTCTTTTTAGAGATGTTCTTATCATGTTCAATTGCAGATTCTATGAGGGTATCTATTGTGACTCCCCTCCAGCCAGGCTGTGAGGTCTGAACCCGGGTCTTTAGGTTCTCTTTAAGACCATCCATGAGTATAGTGACAATCATTCCCCTGTGGTGAGTGCCATCTTTAATATCTTCTAACCCAGTGTACTGGGTGATAGCCTGCAGAGCCCGGTCACAATAATCTTCTGCAGATTCATTCTCCGTTTGTTTTAAGGTGAAAATTTTGTTCCAGTTAACTACCACTGGAAAATATACCCCCAATTGAGTTGCAATGCGGGAAATATTTCCTTGATTAATTTCATCTGTTAAGGGAACATCTCCATCCAATACACAATACGTGATAAATTTTCTTACGTTGGTATTGCGTGGCAGACAGGCACTTAACATCACTCACCAATCTTTGTTGGTTGGCTCATGAGAACTACCCAAATTTCTCAAAAATCTTTGACATTTGGCTAATTCCTTTTTGGGATCGGGGAAATCATTCATTATGGAATTTAGCTCCGCTCTTGTCCAAGGACAATGCATTGCTACCTCCCTTTTGGGCACTATTCCATTCGCATCTGCATTCCCATTCGGAACAGTTATTGTCCGGATGGGATGCAGACCGGTCGCACTGCTACTTTTGACCTTATTACCTGGCTGGGGGTTTAGTCTGTTACTGCAATGTATAGGGTTAACAACTTCCTCTATGGGTGCAGTGGATGTTAACACTTCCTGTACTATCACTGATGGAGATGGTGGCACCACTTGTGATTGTTGTGGTGGAGCATCTAACATGTGTACAGGATGGGAAATGGCAGACATAACAATAGGCTCATCATCCACATCATAAACATTTTCCTTATGGTTACATAAGAGAGGGTACAAATTACTTGTTACATTTTTATGGGTTTTTTCAATAACTGTACCTGCACCCCCATCCACATAAGGTGGCGGTGGTGCACATGAACCGCTGGCAATACTTTCCACAATGCTACCTTGCTGCACGTGTGCGCTATTTCGCGGCTCACACTCATTGCAATTTAGCACTGCGGGTGTACTTTCTGATAATGCGTTCGCAACGCTAGTTTGCATCGCTTGCACATTTTTAAACCATGCATCCGCTTCATGCTGCCACAATTTTAAACATTCGGAATATTTTACATCCTTATCAAAACTACCAATTCTGGGAATCGGTCTAACACTCTTCATCGTTATCTTAAACCATACGTCACAATACCTTATTGCATAAGCACCGTACTTAGTATGCATAATACGACGGGCCGATCCAAGCAGCGCTTACATTAGCAGCACATCATTGTACAACATCTCTATTGTTTGCGTGGCTCCCATCTTGGGACAACTCCTACGTTTTTCAATAAAGATTTAAACTGGTGAAAGACAAGATACTTTCACTTACCTGCGGACGCCTCTGCAAGAGGGTGTATCCATGAACCCTATGGAGGAACTCTAGACGCCTCCACTCACCTATGGAAGAAAAGCTGCTCCCATGCAGAAATCCCTTTTTGATTACTTTCCAACTGCTAGAGGGCAATAAATACCCTTTGCTTTCCAGTTGATTTCGTCCTCTCTCTCACCAGCTCACAATCACAGTTTATCCCAAAACTATGCAGTTCAATTATAGTGCTCAAATAAGCAGATCACACACACTGATTACTGAATACTATAATCACACTGGGAGCCTAACCCTAACAAAAATAACAACCCATACACCTGCTCTGTGTAAAGCTGCTACCGAGTCACTAGGCCAACTCCTGCGCCTAGCACTTAAGGGTCCTACGATACCCTTAACATTTAGGTCCCGTGTTACACCCTAAACAAATACTCACAGTTACACACTTTTTCCTGCGCAGAAAAATACACGGTAACCCAGTTATTGACAACAATCGATAAAGTAATCTCAACGGCTTTGTTTTAAAACATGTGGCAGCAAGACCGGAAATACGTATACGCTATTGTGCGACTAGTCTCATACACAATAATGCAACTACTACACAACCGTATGACTCTTACCCTTAGCTGCGTATGCAAAAATGAGTCTCTGCTGCGTACACAAAAATGCGACCCAGCCGTGTACGCAATACAACTGCGGCACCCCTTTTAGCATGCAATTCTATCAACAAAGGAAAACAAACTTTTTCCTTTCTTGTCCCTGGATTCTAGTCAGCATACCTTGATTCACACGATAACGGATAGTGATCTCTCAGCACCAAGTGGTTGCAGGTAAACTGCGTGTGGCCACTCCACCCTTTGGTGAGAGATCGATAACCGTATGTTTGTCGTGTGAATTGGTAAGTGACCTCACTCTGAGCCCCCATCTGTTATATCGGTATTAAACCTCTGGTACAATCCTTCCTATACCTTCTAAAACCTACCTATACCTTCTAAAATTGACGCTATTTGCGTACGCAGTCATACAGTAAAATAAAAGCCTTCAGACCTTGAAAATGTGTTTCCAAAGCACAAAGTATATTATTCAACATAAAAACAGTAGGTTACACGCTGTGATCTAAAGACAATTTAGCGCAAAGAAATTATACAGACCCAAGGTACAGTTATACAGACGCACGTGCACTGGGACCAGTTACCGGCATCCATAAGAAACCTCCATCAACAGCATCAGCATGAAGACTCCAAACAGATTGGAGTCTGTAAGCACATTTATACCCTTACAGGGATAAGCAATACAATAGAAAAGTTTGGCATGGTTTCATTGGTTCCCAGTGCGGGTGCATCTGTTACAGGATATTTAACAGGTTGATTCAAATGGACACAGGTCAGCCTCCGACAGCCTATTGTCTCCTTATTCCCCCTGCATGCAACTGCTAACATTACAAAGTACATTTTGGTGTTTTAACTCTCTACAGTCCATAAGTTGAGAATGCATGTTGCGATCTTCTCACCGATGACACCGGAAAGCTGTTGAGACAGAGTAGATCAGTACGCTACCAAACATGGTTGGCTTATCATGTGCTAAACCTTAGATATCAAACAATCTTTATTTCACAACATTAATAATCACTGAGTGAACCTTGAATATTACCCTTTAATATTAGGGAACCTTTCATGTAATTTGTGTATGTGTAAGTGTAAGAGAATATTGCATAAAGTTGCTAATATGTGTGGTGCGTTTATTTGTAGAGTGAAACAGTGCAACTATGCATAATGTGCGGCGTTTATGCATGTGAGTCTATTTATGATGGATTATATATATATATATATATATACACACACATACATATACACACACGTATACATACATATTATATATATATATATATATATATATATATATATATATATACACACACACACACACATACACACACATACACATCATCCCTTACTAACATTTTTAAACTGCAATGCAATGTGTTATTAGTAATGAGTTTCACATCCAAACAGGGTGGAGACCCCCAGCTGTTTGCTGGTGCCAGCCTGTCTGACAGTGAAACTAAAGGTTTTCTTCTGCCTATTTACAAATTCAATTGTGCAGATCATTGTCTGGGTTATATTTCAATTGCCATAGCTATACCTGCCTACATGTGAGGTTTCTTAATTTACATGCAAAAACACCCACAGTTCCTGGTGTATTGTTTTTTCTAATTACTTTTCTCAGGAAGCTGTTTTTCTAGTTACTAACTGATACTGTGTTTGTTTTGGTATTTTTCTATGCAAGGTTGTCCCCAGAATGGGCTTGTCATGGCTTCTAAAAGGTTTACCAAAAACATTGCCATCTGTACTTAGCTCGTGAGTTGTAACTTAAAATGGCGCTGGGAGATCAGTCGCAAAATGGCATCTTGCAGATTCCGATTGTTAACAGATTATGCCTCAGCCAATCATCCGGCTTCAACAACAGGGAGACTAGACCAAAAACCTCCTGAGACCAGCAGCTTCAGCAAAGCACTAATAGTGGTCGCTGTGAGTCTCATATACAGAGGAGGGTAGGAGAAGCAACACAGACATGGGAAAACCTTAGCTGGATTGGCACCTGGGCTGGGGGAGGGGCTGCAGGGGAAAACCTACCTCCCCTATGCTGTATTAACCCCCTGGGTGCACTGGCTTTATAAACATGGCTGCCGCCACTGTCCCCGGTGCCAGACTCACTTGCCCCGGTAGTCTAGTGGAGGAGCGGACACACCGGTCGCCACACTACAGCAACCTCCGGCAGGTCTCCAACCGCCATAGGTACGGACTGCCACGTGGTTCCCCATGTCCCTGTGCTTTCAGCTACAGTCCCATGTCCCAACATCACCGCTAGCCAAGCTCTGCTGGTGCCCGCTGAAATCACCAGTCCAGTTACTGCAGAAATGGTTGAAAGCGCAATGAGATATAACAATCAAATAATAAATGGTACTTTATTCTTAGTGAATAATAAATAATAAATTAAAACTAGCAATGTATCACAATAAATGAATAAATGCACATGATATATAATGAACTGAATACTGTTGACATCAATAAATCATATACATGTATTAAAATTCAATAAAACACAAAATATTAAATATTCAATATGGTATTTATGTTATAATAAATTATTAATGCACTTCTGTCTGTGGAACGAGGTAGAATAATAGTCTTGAATAATGAAGATAAAACCAGTAAAAATAATCCTGGTATAAGTATATTAGCGGTGGTATTGTGCACAAAACAGGCTGACCTTAAAGTTGTGGCTCCCGGTTGAAACTTCAATTGAGAACAGAGGGCAGTGTCCGGAATCCCGGTCTGATGTGCCTCTCACCGGACAATAGATGTTCTGACCTCCTACCAATGTAGGGGAATGGGTATAAAGTGCGGTGGCAGGGAAAGTTCAATCAGGAATAACCGCTAGTGTGAAGCTGTTCAATAGAGATCTGAGGACTGGTCCGTGCCACGTCCTGTAAGCAGCGGTACCTGTTGTTAGCCTCCGCTGTCGGCTATCGGGGCTCCGTGTGCAGGAGAGCTGAGAGGAACAATGAACTCAATATCAGCTGGTGAGCGGCCGTAATGGAAAGGCTGTGCTGACAAACTCTGACCTCCCTCAGATATTCGGCAGTGAATGGTTCAGAGCCACCGTGATAAGTGATCTATTAAAATCCGTATGGTGCTCGAATAAAGTCCATAAAGTGGATGTGAAACAGACGTGGACTAACGCGTTTCTCAGCCCTTATACATCCGGCCGTTTCCTCAGAGACAATTATCTCTTTTTCACATGTAGCAAAGATATACTGTACCTCCAATAATTAGGTGAAGTGGATACAGGTGAAGGCTCTATTAAATACTTTTCCCTTTATACCAGGAACAATCTTCAATTAAGCAAGGACAGATCTCTCACATGTTTAAAGATCTTAAACTCATGTATCAAGTATTTATTCATATAAAATAGTCCATATAGAAAAATAAGTGACATTTAAATAAAGTAAAAATAAATAAATAAATAAATAATTGTCACCTAACACCTCCATTATTTATTGGTAAACATATAAAATCCATAGTTGCAACAATATTATTTGGAATTAATTTACAAATGGCAGTTATCAATGTCACATTCCATAAAATGTCAAAGTTAAAAAAATATATATATCTAAATCCAGACGAATGTTCATGGTCATTATAAACAACTTAGAATATATATATGGATAATTAAATTGCACTATATATGAATAATGGTTTATTCAATATGAGAAATAGATAATAAAATAAAATAAAAAATAGAATGATAATAATGATGATAAAATTAAATATAGTGTATATTGAATGAGATGATCATCAAAAAACATGTGTGTAATTTATCAATGTTTACCCTGAATAATACTAATATCCATTTGATTATTAAGATCGCAGTAAAATGTAATGATGCAATAAAAAATGATATAGTAAAAATAATATAATGATATGAGGAGTGTAAGAAAAATGCGCCCTCCAATCCGAGATATATTTAAACTCAGGATGGAGAGCACGCTGTCAATGCACTTCCACAAATCACAATAAATCTACCCCAATCTAAATCTCCAACAAAAATTGATATGAGTGGGCTGGAATACTATATTCTACACAAATAACTGGTAATCGGGAGAAAGGGAAAGGGATACCAAAAATGTATTTATAGCAAGAAAGGACAATGACCCCCTATAAATTGTTTATATATAATAGTGATAGATTGGATGATGAGAATGGAATGTCTTATAAATTAAATAATGAACATAATGAATAAGTGATGAATTGTTAAAAATTAAAAATATTAAAATGAATGAGAGTGGACAAGGGAGAATATGATGCCATTGCGTGGGAAGTGCGTCCCACCGTCCGAGATATATTTAGACTCAGGACGGATGACACACCATCCACGCACTCCACATATGTACAAAAGGGTTTCTTCTGAATAGTAGTACTCCTCTCATAGACCCATCTCAACCTCCAGGGACCTAGAGTGTTGGGAGGTCACCAGGGGGAAAAAACATTAGATATTGTTCAATTCCACTGTGTCATTAAGACCCATTGGGGTCATGGTGTTTAATTTGAAGATCCAAAATGCTTCTCGTCTACATAAAGTTTTGAATCTATCTCCACATCTTTGAGTGGTATCTATTTTCTCAATAGCCATCACTGTCATATCTTTCGAGATGTTAATAGAACAGTTGTTTATGTGCTGTGAAAGGCTATGTAGTTTGAAACCCTTTTGAACATTATGCCTATGTTCTAAAAATCTAATATGGAGACTACGAGTCTACCGACATATTGTATACCACATTTGCATTGTATCAAATAAATAATATATTGTGATCTACAATTCAAAAAACAAGTGATATTAAAACTTTCTTTGGTGATGAAGGAAGTGAAAGTTGTTCCATTTCTCTCCATATGTTGACAAGTGTGGCACTTATTCCGGCCACATTTATAGCAGCCCTTGGGTTTGGGGGGCAACCAACTAGTATTTGTGGGAGTTTCTCTGCTGGCAAAAAGACTCGGTGCTAATTTATGTTTAAGAGTTTTTGCTCTCCTATAAACCACTTTATTCTTAATTGGTAATGATGATTTTAAATATTTATCATATTGTAAAATGGTTGAATTTTTATTAATAATTTCTGTTATTTTCTTTGCTGAAGCATTATATTGAGTAATGAATAGCGGAGAGTTATCTTTCGATTCTAAGGATAATTTAGTATCTCTATCCAGCTTATTGAACCTTTTCTTATTGATATTACTGATATCTAGAAGGGCTGACCTAGAGCATGATTTTACTTCTTCCAAAGCTTTATCCAAAATATATGTTGGATAATTCTAAAAGCTTTGTACATGTTGCTACTTTGTTTGAGAAAAGTATGCTCTGTAGAGCAGTTCCTTCTTAACCGGAGGAACTGACCTTTGGGTATATTGTCTTTTCATGGTTTGAAATGACTGCTGTTGTAGTGCAAATAATTTTGACAGTCTACTTCTTTGATATAGGTGGCTGATTCTAATTTGCCAGCAGAGACACTCACAGTGATATCTGAAAAATTAATTTGCTCATTGCTATACGTGTAAGTGAATTTCAACCCAAAATGATTCTTATTTAAATGTGCAACAAACATAATTAAAGTGTCTACAGTGCCATCCCAAATAATAAAAATATCATCAATATATCGTAAATAGAGGACCAAGTTCGCCCCGAATATTTCTCTTCAAAAGAGCCCATGTATAAATTAGCATAGCTCGGGGCGAACTTGGTCCCCATTGTGTGCCTCGTGTTTGGATATAAAACTGTGAATCAAACATGAAATAATTGTGTTCTAATATAAACCGAATAGATGATAACAGAAAAGTGCGTGTATTATAACCCAATTCCATATCCAAATTCAAATAGTGATTAATAGCAACTAAGCCAAATTCATGTGGGATATTAGTGTATAGTGATTCGACGTCACAAGTGATTAAAATATACGTGTCTTTCCAAACAATTGTGTCAAGTATTTGTAAGAAATTTGTGGTGTCCCCAACATATGATGGAAGAGAGACCACATATTTCTGCAAATGTGCCACCACATATGCCGATAGATTTGCTATAAGAGATCCAATCCCCGAAATTATTGGACGTCCGGGTGGAGATATAAGGGACTTATGCACTTTGGGTAAGTGGTAATATATTGAAGTTATTGGATGGTCCACACTAAGGAACCTAAATACCTCTTTAGAGATTGTCCCTAAGCTGAAGGGTAGATCTAAAATACAAATTAATTCTTCTTTAAATTTATTCATGGGATTCATATTTAATTTAGAATAAAAATGTGTATTATTTAGTTGTCTATGGGTTTCTGAAACATAATCCTCTAAATTCTGTATAACAAGGCCTCCACCTTTATCGGCTTGTTTAATAATGATTTCTTTATTTTTCATCAAATTAGATAATGCTAGTCTTTCAGCTCTGGTCATGTTGTCTGTAAATTGGTATTTATCCTGTTTATTACGTAATTCTTTGAAATCATGCATAGTAGTAGTGTAAAAACTTTCTATGAATGGTCCCTTATATTGAAGGGGATAAAATTCTGATGCTCTTCTAAAAGTTTTGATATCTCCTGATTTCCGGATATCATAGATCGGAGTTTCTCTCTCTTCCTCATGTCCACTCTCACCCAAGAGGGATTCCAATATGTCCAATGTTGGTTCATCTCCCTCATCTAATAAAATAGATGTTCCTTCAATATTTTGTTTGTGTAGTCCAGTAACTGGTGTTGCGGCACTGGTAGGGGTAGACGCCTATCGCTGCTTGCGCTGTAGTAAAAATAAACAAAATAAATCATAAAATAAAAGCTTGGGACTGACTGAGCAGTCCCCCTATAATAAAGGTGCAGCTAAATCCTGCCGCACCAAACGAAAAACTGAATGCCTGTGAGTAGGGGCGGGATATATGTGGAGCAGGACCTGAGGCATCCTGGGAGTTGAAAGCTTAACTGTTTGGAGCCTGGATCACTCCAACCACATTTCCCCATGGTATCCCTGTGGACCCTGAAGAAGAAATATACCTTACCTATATGGTGGTTTCTCTGCAATTGGGAACCTTTAAACAAATTGATCCTCCCTGAACAGACAGTGTCTTCAGTTGGTACTCACTCTTCATGTAGAAAATCACATTGTCCGGAAGATGCCTGTTTGAGTAAGAATATAACCAGTGTCCTCATCATACAACAGAGGTTCAACCAGACTCGTGCCCCCTGTGTCACCTCCTGCCCTGTGCCCCCTACAGCCTCCTGCCCCCTGTGTCCCTCCAGCCTCCAGCTCAGTCCTTCCAGCCTCCTGTCCAGTCACTCCATCCTCCTGCCCCATGTCATACTAGTCCCAATCACTTCTGCCCCCTGTCACACCAGGGTTGTGTATAGATCCCCTTCAGTTAATGTACCTGGATGTGATGTGGAGTGAGGGCAGAAGAGTGGTTCCATGCCCTAAAGCGCTGTCACTTTAGAAACTTGTACCTTCACTCACCACTGGCTACTATTCCTCATCGATGTCCACATGGATAGTTACTGATGACATCAGGGTACATTTACTGAAGGGGATCTGTCCCCAATCATCACACCAGCCACCTTTCCCTTCAGCCCACTGTCACTCCAGCCAACCCCTTCCCTTGCCCCCTCTGACCTTCTTCTCTTCAATCTGCATGTTCCCCATAGTATAATTGTTGTGCACTGCACACACATTATATATTTTATATATATATATATATATATATATATAAAAATAAAACACTGCACTTTAGCATACATGAGCTTAGGCCTGGACACACAAGCATATAACACAAATAAAGTAAATAAACAAAATAAATAAAGTAAATGTCACACAATTGCCCATGCTCTGCCAGCATAGCCCTTGGACCCTGGCACTGCAAAACTAAGGCCTACTACCTGGCCGCTAGACAGCATCAGCGCCAAGAGCATCAGGTGTGTGAGTTTTAAACCCTTCGTGTGCTGGTGACTTCCTGCTGGCTCTGGGTGACCTGGAAATCCCAGAATTCCATATTCTATTGCAGCTGCAGAATGTGCAGGTCTTGTTTTCCTCTCCCATGTGACAACCTGGAATTCTACACCTCCACTGCTAATGCAGAATGCACAGGCCTCACTCCAGCCTCCTTCTCACCACAATATATATAGCAGCTAAATAACGCACACACACACATACAGTATATTATAAATAGCTGGCAGGTGCAACCACACACCCAGTATGCACCTCTTTTCTGCTTTTATTCCCGGGTGCGACCCAGCTCCTCTCTTCCCGCATGTGGCACTGATATCATACACTAGTGCGTATGATGTCACACACACAAACACGGCACCCAGCAAGCTAAACAACACAGCAGAGCATGGACCCGGCAGGGTGTCAGCTGTTTGACAGCTGCTACTGGAGTCCAACTTCAGCCAGCGTGTCGCTCTCTGGCGACTTCGGCGCCTGGAGCTCGTGCTCCAGTGGAACCGCCCTCCGTACACCCCTGCTGAAATCTAACATCTTCTGGCTATGAGTATATCACCTGTCTATTTAAGAGTCTTCTTTACAATTAGTAACAGATGCAAGATTCCTGCAAACAATTGGATTTCAAGATGGTAAATGCAGGACAAGTTCAGTTCAGAATTAGCAGAAAAGACTGCACATATAATGTACAATAACATTATATACTCCATTGAACAAATGATCACAAGAAAAGACTGCATCAAGTGGGAATAGATTTGCTTTTATTAGCTAAATGGATGCCATGTAATTTCACAGATAGCCAGTAGGGGAAGCTGTGAAGCTATTTTTCACAGCCAATGCTTTCCTAAGTGATAAGTTTAGTTTATTTATGAAGCAATAATTTCTCATTCTTTATTTATTATTTATTAACAGTTTCTTATATAGCGCAGCATATTCCGTTGCGCTTTACAATTGTAATCATTAATAGAACAAAACTGGGTAATAACAGACAGATATATAGGTAGGAAGGCCCTGCTCGCAAGCTTACAATATATAGGGAAATAGGCATTGATACACAAGGATAGGTGCTATATATTGCATTTTGGTCCAGCCAGAATGCACAGTTTCTTGGTGAGCTGCATGATCCAGTCACACAGGAATGTCAGCCAAATGTCATGAGGATGTGAGAGAAAGACAATGTGTGAGGTTGTGTGTGGACTGTGAAAGGGGATGTAATTAGATATGGAATCTATGAAGGTTATGTGGGCGGTTCTGGGATCTAATAAGCTTGCCTGAAGAGGTGAGTTTTCAGGGATCGCTTGGAGGATTGGAGACTAGAGGAAAGTCATATTGTGCGTGGTAAGGCATTCCATAGAGTGGGTGCAACCCGAAGAAAGCCCTGTAACCGTGAGTGGGAGCAAGTAATGAATGGGGATGAGAGACGCAGATCTTGTGCTGAGTGGAGAGGTCGGGTATGGAGATATTTTGAGATGAGTGAAGAGATGTATGTTGGTGTGGTTTGGTTAATAGCCTTATGTGTAAGTAAGAGTATGGAGGGACTGACAGAGCGGGGCAGCAGACGATGAACGTTTGGCAAGGAAGATAAGCCTTGCAGCTGCATTCATAATTGATTGTAATGGCGATAGCCTGTTTTTGGGAAGACCAGTAAGGAGGCTATTGCAATAGTCAATGCGGGAAATAATGAGTGAATGGATTAGAGTTTTTGCAATGTCTTGTGTGAGATATGGTCGAATTTTGGATATGTTTTTCAGATGTATGTAACATGATTTTGAGACAGATTGAATGTGGGGAACAAAGGACAGTTCAGAGTCAAGGATGACACCAATGAAGCAAGCTTGTGGGGCAGGGTGGATTGTCGAGTTATCAACAGTGATAGAGAGATCAGGTTGGTAACTGTTATTGGCTGGTGGAAATATAATTAATTCTGTTTTAGAAATATTAAGTTTCAGGTGGTGAGATGACATCCAAGATGAAATTGCAGAAAGACATTCAGTGACACGGACCAGCACAGATGGTGATAAATTCTTATGCAGGATGTTGTCATCTACAGATATCATATACAATAATAACAAACATATACAGTATATTTTAGTGGGCACGTTATATAATCTGACAGCACTGTGTTGTTGAATATAATTACAGCAATTTGTAATTTGGCAGGGTAGGGGATGTTAGATTGTGCTCTTCACTTATATAGTATGAAGGAGAGTATGGAAAAATTGTCCCCTATGTGTTCCAAATGGTAATTGGCAGCTTGCATATGACATAGAGACAAATGGATTTTTAGATATTTAACCATTAACAATTAATATTAAGACTATTTTGTTTATCAAAAAAAAAAAAATTCCTTAGGGCAGCGGTTCCCAAACTGGGTGCCGTGGTTTTGCAGATCAAAAAATATGTGGACATAAAGAAGCGCAGCCCTGTCAACCACCACATAACTGAACCTAAGGGTGACAAATTAAGTAAATTGTGCTTATATAATTATTGCAAAATTTCTTGATAAGAAACTTTTGGCCCAGGGGTGCCGTGGAGAAAATGCTGATACTCTAGGCCGCCGTGATTCGAAAAAAGTTTGGGAACCACTTGTTTAGGGGCAGAGCCGGCACTAGGCATAGGCATTCTGAGCAAATGCCTAGGGCATCTGTAATGCCTTAGAATCACAGCGCCCTAGCGTATCAGCTTTGTTTTCACGGCACCCATAAGCCAAAAGTTTGTTATGGAGAAATTCAAAAAATAATGTAGTAAAGTAAATTGTGCTTACCTGTCATCCTTAGGTTAACTTATGGGGGAGTGGACAGGTTTGCTCTTCTGTTTGTCCGGAATCGGTATGACCAACAAAAGCAGAGTTCCCGGCAGCAGAAGCCCAACAGCACTAGAAATCCTGATAGTTGCTAAGGTAAGTATAAACTAACCTAACCTAACCCCCTAACCCTAACCCTACTTAGGGGTGCCTAATTCTAACCTCCCCCCAAGTGCCTAACCCTAATCCTCCCCTTCCCCGCTGCCTAACCCTAAGTCCCCCCCGGGGTGCCTAACCCTAACCCTCCCGGGGGGGTGCCTAAGCCTAAGTCCCCACCTGGTGCCCTAAACCTAACCCTCCCCCCCCGCAGCTGTCCGCTCACGCCGCCCGGCATCCCTTCGATCGGGATGCCGGGCGCCGTTCTCCCGGCGTTGGGGAAATGACAGGCGTCTAGATATAGACGCCCGGTCATTTATCCCACGCCGGGATAAAGCAGTCGGGAAGCCAGCTGTCGGGATTCCGGCAGCCGGCTTGCCGATTATCTACATATTTACATTACATTGGCCAATAATAATTGATCTGGTGCTGGGCCACCAACCTGAGGCACCCTTGCAAGTGCCCCGAGGCACCCCTGGGTGCCACGGCGCACAGTTTAGGTGCGTATACACATTAGACGATATATCGTGCGATCTGGCCAATATTCACCGGATTGTAAGATATATATTTTTCACAACCGTCTAGTGTGTACTAGGGGTGTGGACCGGCCACTTTTCGTGTTTTGTGTTTTGGATCTGGATCTTTCTTCGTGTTTTGGATCTGGATTGGTTTTGCCAAAACCACCCTTCCGTGTTTTGGGCTCTGGGTTTTGTGTTTTGGATCAGTATTTTTTTGAAAAAAAGCATAAAAACAACTTAAATCGCAGAATTTGTGGGTTTTTCTGCTCTTATGCAATTATTAACCTCAATAACCTTCATTTCCACTAATTTCCAGTCTATTCTGAACACCTCACAATAGTGTTTTTATGTCCAAAAGGTTGCACCGAGGTAGCTGGATGACTATGCTAAGCGACACGAGTGGGCGGCACAAACACGTGACCCATCTAGGAGTGATACTGCAGTGGCAGACAGGATGGCAGTTTGAAAAACTAGGCCCCAAACTGTACATAATGCAAAAAAAAAAAGAGGTGCAAGATGGAATTGTCCTTGGGCCCTCCCACCCACCCTTATGTTGTATAAACAGGACATGCACACTTTAACAATGCAATCATTTCAGCGCCAGGGTCTGCCACACAACTGTGGCTGAAATGATTAGTTCGTTTGGGCCCCCAAAAAACAAGCTGGCAATTAATCTGTCCCTGCACAAACTGGCTCTACGGACGCAAGATGTCGTCCTCATCCACCGATTCCTCACCCTCTTCAGTGTTTTGTACATCCTCATCCTCACAGAGTATTAACTCGTCCCCACTGGAATCCACCACCACAGGTACCTCTGTACGTTCTGGAGGCTGGTCTCCCTGGAAGAGTTGATAATTAATTTTTATGAACATCATCTTCACATTTTGTGGAAGCAACCTCCTACGCCTTTCGCTGACAAGGTTCCCGGCTGCACTAAACACTCTTTCGGAGTACACACTGGAGGGGGGCAACTCAGGTAAAATAGAGCCAGTTTGTACAGGGGCCTCCAAATTGCCTCTTTTTCCTGCCAGTACAGGTATGGACTGTCTGACATGCCTACTTGGATGCTGTCACCGATGTAATCCTCCACCATTCTGTCAATGGTGACAGTATCATATGTAGTGACAGTAGACATGTCAGAAATTGTTGCCAGGTCCTTCAGTCCGGACCAGATGTCCAAACTTGGTCCTGCCTGCCCTGCATCACTGCCAGCGGGTTGCTTAGGATAGCTAAGTTTTTTCCTGGCAGCCCCAGTTGCGGGAGAAAATGAAGAAGGAGCTGTTGACGTGTCACGTTCCGCTTCAGCTTGTCAGTGTGTTCACCAGAAGGTCTTTGCACCTCTGCAGGCTTGTGTCGGCCGGAAAGAGAGACACCACATAGGCTTTAAACCTAGGATCGAGTACGGTGGCCAAAATGTAGTGGTCTGATTTCAACAGATTGACCACCCTGGAATCCTGGCAAAGCGAATGAAGGGCTTCATCCACAAGTCCCACATGCTGAGCAGAATCGCTCCGTCTTAGCTCCTCCTTCACTTTCTCCAGCTGCTTCTGCAAAAGCCTGATGAGGGGAATGACCTGACTCAAGCTGGCAGTGTCTGAACTGACTTCACATGTGGCAAGTTCGAAGGGCTGGAGAACCTTGCACAACACGGAAATCATTCTCCACTGCGCTTGAGTCAGGTGCATACCCCCTCCTTTGCCTATGTCATAGGTGGATGTATAGGCTTGTATGGCCTTTTGCTGCTCCTCCATCCTTTGAAGCATATAGAGGGTTGAGTTCCAACGCGTCACAACCTCTTGCTTCAGGTGATGGCGGGGCAGGTTCAAGAGTGTTTGCTGGCACTCCAGTCTTCGGCACGCAGTCGCTGAATGGCAAAAGTGGCCAGAAATTTTTCGGGCCACCCAAAGCGTCTCCTGCACGCCCCTGTCGCTTTTCAGAAAATTCTGCACCACCAAGTTTATTGTGTGAGCAAAACATGGGACGTGCTGGAATTTGCCCAGATGTAATGCCCGCACAATATTGGTGGCGTTGTCAGATATCACAAATCCCCAGGAGAGACTAAGTGGGGTAAGCCACTGGGCGATAATTTCCCTCAGTTTCTCGTACTTCATCCTCCTCGCTAAGGACTGTTGGAGGGTCAATTGTTTAGTAAAAGTAGTGGTGTTCCTACTTCCTCTCTGGGATGATGAATGACTCCCAGCAGCAGCAACAGCAGCAGCGGCAGCAGGAGGCGTAGCAATGCAGGATCCTCCAGAGGAATCCCGGATAGGAGAGTCAGTCATGCCAGTGACATGGCCTGCAGGACTACTTCAGATCCTGACTAAGGAGGAAATTGACGAGGAGGGAGTTGACGGTGTGGTTTGCAGGCGCTTGGATACAACAGGACAACGGGATTTAGGTGTCCCTGGACTGCTTACGGTCTTAGCCAAAGTTTCTGAACTTGACAGTAACTTTTTATGAACGCGCTGCAGGTGCTGTATAAGGGAGGATGTTCCTAGGTGGTTAACGTCCCTACCCCTACTTATTTCACCTTTACATATGGTACATATGGCAAGACAGTTGTTGTCTGGATTTGGATAGAAATATTGCCAGACCAAAGAGGTGGAATGTTTGGTCTTCTGCCCAGGCATGACCGTGATGGGCTTTTTCATCCCACGGACAACAACTGTCTCCCCCGGAGCCTGATTTAAACAAACCACATCACCATCAGAATCCTCCTCGCCAACTTCCTCCTCAGCGCAAGCTACACCAGTATCCTCATCCTGTTGTACTTCAACAGGGACATCTTCAATTTGCATATCAGCAAGTGGACTGTGGGTGCTCCTTTCAGCACTTGCAGGGGGCGTGTAAATGGTGGAAAGAGCCACCTTTTCCCGTCCAGTGCTGGGAAGGTCAGGCATCGCAAACAACACCACACTTGGACTCTCCTTGGGGATTTGTGATATCTTCTTAGAACGCACAGTTCTTCGCTGTGCTTTTGCCAGCTTAACTCATTTGATTTTTTTAGTGGGAGGAGGGCTTCCATCGTCATGTGAAGCTGAACCACTAGTCATGAACATAGGGAAAGACCTTAGCCATTCCTTGCCACTCCGTGTCGTAAATGGCATATTGGCAAGTTTACGTTTCTCTTCAGATGATTTAAATGTTTTTTTCAAGGTCATTTTCCTCAACTTTGTCATTTGGGATTGTATGTGCCCTCTACTATGACATTGGGCATCGGCCTTGGCAGACGACGTTGATGGCATGTTATCGTCTATGTCATTACTAGTGGCAGCAGCTTCAGCACTAGGAGGAAGTGGTTCTTGATCTTTCCCTATTTTATTTTTATCTGAGAAAGTTTGGTCCTCCATTTATGTTATATTGATATATACGTGCGGCTAAGGCGCACACAAACACAGAAAATATTTTTTTATTTTTGTTGGAGACTAGTGCACTTTGTGGGTTACACCACCCTTTAAGAAATGAGCCAGCCGACCCTTTACTTATGGGACACAGGCGCACGCTTGGCGCTGCTCCTTTGTTGATGCACGTGCAGCCACAGTGCACACAATTCACAAACACAGAAAGAAATTTTTTATTTTGTTTGGAGTGCCCTTTGGGGGTTACAGCACCCTTTAACGGACAAGCCAGCCAGCCAGCCTTTTTCTTATGGGACACAGGCGCACGCTTGGCGCTGCTCCTTTGTTGATGCACGTGCAGCCACAGTGCACACAATTCACAAACACAGAAAAAATATTTTTATTTTGTTTGGAGTGCCCTTTGGGGGTTACAGCACCCTTTAGCGGTCAATCCAGCCGGCCCTTTATTTATGGGACACAGGCGCACGCTTGGCACTACTTTGTTGATGCATGTGCAGCTACTGCGCACACAATTCGCAAACACAAAAAAATATATTTTTTTATTTTGTTTGGAGTGCCCTTTGGGGGTTACAGCACCCTTTAACGGACAAGCCAGCCGGCCTTTTTCTTATGGGACACAGGCACATCCTTCGTTGATGCACGTGCAGCCACAGTGCACACAATTCACAAACACAGAAAATATTTTTTTATTTTGTTTGGAGTGTACTCTGGGGGTCACAGCACCCTTTAACGGTCAAGCCAGCCGGCCCTTTACTTATGACACAGGCGCACTCTTGGCACTACTTTATTGATGCACGTGCGGCTACTGCGCACACAATTCACAAACACAGAAAATATTTTTTTCTTTTGTTTGGAGTGTACTTTGGGGGTTACAGCACCCTTTAACGGTCAAGCCAGCCGGCCCTTTACTTATGACACAGGCGCACGCTTGGCACTACTTTGTTGATGCACGTGCGGCTACTGCGCACACAATTCACAAACACAGCAAATATTTTATTTTTTTTTGCACTTGGGGGGGAGCACCCCTGATGGACAGAGCACCCCCTGGACAACACTACAGCACCCCTTTAGGACTGGGACTCTGCACCGGACTTTGGAGTGGACACAGCCCCTATGGACAACTGACTGCACAACACAGTCCAGCCAGCCCCTATGGACTTTGGAGGAGTGGACACAGCTCCTATGGACAACAGCAGCACAGCACAACACAGCCAGCCCCTATGGACTTTGGAGGAGTGGACACAAGCCCTTATGGACAACAGCAGCACAGCGCAGCACAGCACAACACTACACTGCACTACACAGCCCAGCCAGCCCTAACTCCCACCCTCCCTCTTCACTGTCCACAGCAGAGTGAGAAAATGGCGCCAACGCGGGTACCTTATATAGGATCCAAAACCCGCGAGACCCGGAAGGCGGGATGATGACGTTTTGCCTCGATTTCAGATCCGAGTCAGGCGGGAAAAGTCAAGCCTGACTCGGATCTGCCTCGGATCGGGGGGGCTCGGATTTCAGAAATCCGAACCCGCTCACCCCTATTGTGTACGCACTATATCGTGTACAATGCACATTCCCGCGCGTCGTTAGACTTCTTTCGTTGTCTGTACATGCAGTCCAATTTGGCAAAATCGTAAACGATTTGCAGCATATCGTCGAATGTGTACGTACGATCAAACAGAACGATATGCGCAATGACCTGGCCGATGCAGACGTCATCCTGGACCCTCCCCTCCATTTTGTGTTTGGATAGTCATGGAGAGAGACGCCAGCCGAGCACAGGCAGACAGAAGTGGTATGTGTTTGTTGAAGCAAACTTTACAAACTGTTAAAAAGTGTTAAAACTTTTAAAAGTTAAAAAGCCCCTTAAAAAGTGGGAGGCACATATAGAAACCGTTGTAATTCCTACACCGTTCACCTGATTTGGATGTAATTACCCTCAAATTAAATCTGAAAGTCTGCAGTTAAAGGACATCTTGTTTGTTTCATTTCAAAGCCATTGTGCTGGTGAATAGAGGCAAAAATATGAGAATGTCAATGTCCCAATATGTATGCACCTGACTGTAAGAAGGCGAAAGTAACAGCATCAGGAGCAGGATCAGAAGAGCGGTACACTCCAAGCCTCTGGTATTTTACAACCTGCTGCACTTCGTGGTGGAGCAGGAGCTGTAGCGTACATCTCGCAACACCTTGGAATCATGCCTAGTGGAGGAGCTAGAAGATTTTAGCGAAAGCTCAAATGTGGATTTGGTAAGTGTATGGTAGCGTAGAAACACAAGATGCTAACTGTTCAACATAACTTTTTTTAAATGTAAGAGCCTCACTTTTATTTCATACTGTCCTCCTGTCAAGGTACTTCTCCCACTCCATTAAAATAGTCACTTTTTTGGCGCACCCAGAGGCTGTTTCTAGAACTCCTGATGTTGCCACAGAGGACCAACGGTCATCATTGTCAGGACGGTCCGGGTCATCTGACGTTGCTGTGCTCACTGTCCCCTGTTGATGTTGTTTTTTTACACTGCAGAAAGTTATGGCGGACACAGCAAGCCAAGACGACCCAGTCTATCTTGTCCACTCTTAGGTTTATGGCCGTATGGAATATCCGGAATCGGTTGCTGAGGATCCCACAGGCATTTTCCACTATCCTGTGTGCTCGAGATAGCCTATAATTATAGATCCTCTTCTCCTTTGTCAGGCCCCTCTGTGCATATGGCTTCATATAAGTGCAAAGGCCTCATCAGCCACGAACATGAAATTTAGCCCGTGCGTCGTCTCCTCAGTTGATGGTAACTTCAGAGTTTTAGATATGAGCTTGTTGTAGAAGGCCGTCTGCTTGAAGAACCCTTCATCAAAAGCACGGCTATTCTTTCCAACAACCAGAAAAAGGAATTTGTAGTTAGCATTGACCACAGCCATCATGACAATGCTAACCCCTTGTAATTAGAATAAAATTAATCTGTGTTGGCAGGTGGGGTTATACGCACATGCTTGCCATCAATAGCTCCCCCGCAGTTAGGGAAGTTCCATCTTTGCTCGAACTCCTCAGCAATACTTTTTCCATTCCTCAACGGTAGAAGAGAACTAAAAGAGGTGAGAAAACAATACTGGTCAGTACTTAGTTTTTAACATAAGTTCACTATTTTACAGACTTTAACTCCTGACCTAGAGGAAACTGTGGAGTCAACCATCCCACATCCTACAGACAGTGATGCAGGCACCCAGGCTGAGTGCAGCACCCCTACACAGCCACTCACTGAGAAGATCAAAAAAAGGCAGAGGAAAACACAAACACCTACTGCTGCAGCGTCCTTTATTTCTAAGGTGGAGAAGGTGCTGACTAACCTCCCAGACCGCTTGAGCTTATATGGTTCCTATATGGCCAACACATTGAAGCTAGTCCCGAAGTCTCAGCAGGGTGAATTTGAGCGGATATGTAACGGTTTGCTCACTAGGGCGGAACACTCTGACCCCAAATACAGGGATTTATGAGTTTGCACCCCAGGCCATTCCGCGACAAGTAACAGTTCCCTCACAGCCATCCATTCAGCGCCACCCTTATACTCACCCCCACCCAACAGGTCACCCAAACCCTTCAAAACACAATGAGGGCTTCAACCCCATAACACCCTCATATCTATGAGTCAACAGCTTCGGGTCAAGTGTTTTCTGCCCTGATGCAGTGTGAGACTCCAGCAGATGACCCCCAATTCTTTAATTTTAATTAAACATGTAATATTTGTGATTAGCATTGTTGTGCATGTTATTAAAAATGTTTATATGCACAATTTTTTTTATAAATGTGCCTTTTAGTTGTGTAATTGTGCTTAATTGCACTATTTTGAAACAGTTTATGTTTATCTTAATATTTGTTGCCATTGAAAATGGTGCAGTACCTAGTTAAACAATTTTTTTGCGCAATAAAATGTGTGGCGTCTTTTATTTTACTTACCTTGAAGTACTGCTGCCTCAGGACTGCAATGATGTTTGCATGTGTCAGGTATGATTAGGCCCAAAGCCTGAGGGGAGATGAGTTACCCAAACTTCATGTAAGCCAGGGACCTTCCTGTAGCCCGGAACCTTAGAGTAACCACCAGCCTCTCCTCAGCAGGGATGGTCCTCCACATCTTGGTGTTTTGCCTTCGGATGTAGGGCGTCACCAAGCTCAACAACTCCTGGAAGGTGGTGTCATCCATTCGCAGGAAATTGCTGTAGTCGAGGGGGTTATTCTCCCGAATCTCCATCGGCAGTGGCATGTGAGAGAGAGACTCCCTCTGCAGCAGCCACTGCTTTGTCCAACAGGATCACATCACTCTTCTCCTACTCTCAGCACTCTCCCCCACAACAGAATATGAGGTCATTACTTCAGAGTTGCCTACCCTCCCGAATTTCACGGGAGTCGCCCGAATAAAAGTGGGAGCTCCCGCTACCCCGCAAAGTAGGTTGAATCCCCTGCATTCCCTCTGCCCTGTCTAAAAATCTGGACTGTGCATGCGCGAGTCTGGAGGTAAAGGGGACGGGGCCTGATCTTAAGATGCAGGGGCATACTCACCGGGTGCAGGGAGGCAGGAGTGTGGTTGCTGCTGGCCCGGAGGTCTCTTGTGCACGCCTTCCCCTGCTTCTCCTTCTCACAGACTGCTGCTCCCAGCATTCCCTGGCCAGCCTGTGATGACAGAGGACGGAGGGGGGAAGAGCCGATTCCGGAGGGACACTGAAGACAGACACAGAGGAGCTGCCTGAGCCTGAGACGGTGAGTGTAGAGCTCACTGCAGCTCCTGCCAAATGTATAACTTATGTCAGTGACGAGGGGGAAGGAGGGAGATCTATTACTGTGTGTTTGTGTGTAGTAATGTGATGTATGTGTGTGTGTGTAGTAATATGATGTGTGTGTGTGTGGGGGGGTGAAATCTTAATGTGATGTGTGTGACTGACTATGTGTCTGTGTGTGAGACTGTGTGTATGAGACTGAGAATGTGTGTGTGTGTGAGACTGTGTGTATGAATCTATTCATGGGATGTGTGTGTGTGAGACTGTGTGTGACTGTGTGTGAATCTATTCATGGGATGTGTGTGTGTGTGTATGAATCTATTCATGGGATGTGTGTGTGAGACTGTGTGTGACTGTGTGAATCTATTCATGGGATGTGTGTGAGACTGTGTGTGTATGTGAGACTGTATTAGACTGTGTGTATGAGACTGTGTGCGTGAGACTGTGTGCATGAGACTGTGTGAATCTATTCATGGGATGTGTGTGAGACTGTGTGTAACTGTGTGTGTGAATCTATTCATGGGATGTGTGTTTGCGACTGTGTGTGTGTGTGAGACTGTGGACCTTATTCAGAGGCGGCCATACGGTCTACGACCGCCTCGATGTTTTGCCAGTGCGCATGTGCACGAGGGAGCCGGCTCCCTCGTGCGCATGCGTGAGACCCGCTACGACCGACAGCGCCGGTCGTAGCGGGTCTCTTTCCAAAGGGGGCGAGCTGTCGATGTTGATTAAGGGGGGGTGGCAGCCCAAATGGAGGCGTTCCCATGGGAACGCCTGCCGTTTGGGGTAGACCCCACTGACATCACTAGTGATGTCAGTGGAGAGCTTCCGGCTCTGACAGAGCCAGAAGCTCTCCGGGGCTTACGACAAGTGAGACCCTACCCTAGGGTCTCGTCGTAAGCCCCGATGGTCGCGATGGTCTCTGACCATCGCCCGAGCGGTCGTTAGTGCTGTAGGTGTTAACCCACAGCCTAATGACCGCAACAGAGGCGGGCGGTCAGGATGCAAGTGGCCGCCCAGTTTCTGAGCGACCGCTTGCATCCTCCGACCGCCTCTGAATGAGGTCGTGTGTGTGTGTGACTCTATTCATGGGATGTGTGTGTGTGAGACTGTGTGTATGAATCTATTCATGGGATGTGTGTGTGAGACTGTGTGTGAGACTGTGTGTATGAATCTATTCATGGGATGTGTGTGTGAGACTGTGTGTGAATCTATTCATGGGATGTGTGTGTGAGACTGTGTATGAATCTATTCATGGGATGTGTGTGTGAGACTGTGTGTGAATCTATTCATGCGATGTGTGTATGAGACTGTGGGGGTCATTCAGACCCGCTCGCGAGTGGCAGGACGCTCGCAAGCGGGTCGATGTTCCCCACTGCGCATGCGCACGACGGAGGGAGCTCCGTCGTGCACATGCGCGAGACCCGGCGAGCGACAGGCTCACCATCGCTCCGGGTCTCGCACCAAAGGGGGTGTGCTGGGGGCGTGCCTGCCAGACGGAGGCGTTCCCATGGGAACGCCTACCATCTCAAGCCGGCCCCACTGGCATCACTAGTGATGTCAGTGGGAGTGCTTTTGGCTCTGATAGAGCCAAAATCACTCCAGGGCTTGCAGCAGCGAGACCCTACCGCAGGGTCTCCGTCGCAAGCCCGATGGTCAAGACCATCGCGACCATCATCATGGACGCTCGCTATAGCTGTGGGTGGTAACCCACAGCTATGCGAGCGTCCATGAGGACGCTCCAAAAAAAGGTAGGAGGGCCCTGATTCAGAGCGAGCGCTCTGGTCAGAGCGTTCAGCTCTGAATCAGGCCCTGTGTGCGTGAGACTGTGTGTATGAGACTGTGTGAGAATGTGTGTGTGTGTGCGACTGTGTGTATGAATCTATTCATGGGATGCGTGTGAGACTGTATGACTGTGTGTATGAGACTGTGTATGAGACTGTGGACCTCATTCAGAGCCGGTCGCACAGAGCGGTCGGTCTGAATGAGGGGTGGACGTCTTGAATTTTCAAGACGTCCTCCTTTGCGGTGGTAAGGCTGTGGGTTAACACCCACAGCCTTAGGACCGCCTAAGGTGATGGTCGTGATGGTCAAGACCATCGCGACCATCGGGGCTTACGACGAGACCCTAGGGTAGGGTCTCCCTTGTCGTAAGCCCCGGAGAGCTTCTGGCTCTGTCTGAGCTGGAAGCTCTCCACTGACATCACTAGTGATGTCAGTGGGGCCGCCCCCAAACGGCAGGCGTCCCCATGGGAACGCCCCCGTTTGGGCTGCTACCCCCCCGGCCCGCCTTCCAAACGGGGCGAGCTGTCAATCAACATCGACAGCTCGCCCCCTTTGGATTGAGACCCGCTACGACCGGCGCTGTCGCTCCCATATTGAATACCCCTGTGAGTGTGTGAATCTATTCATGGGATGTGTGTGTGTGTGACTGTGTGTGTGAATCTATTCATGGGATGTGTGTGTGCGACTGTGTGTGTGTGAGTGAATCTATTAATATAAATGAATGTGTGTGTGTGGGGGGAATCTATTAATGTCAATATGGCAGGGTAGAGATGTATTAATGTCAGTGGGGGAACTAGGGCGTCAGCTTAAAGGAATATATACGCCCAAAGGTGGAGTTAGACATGCCCTTTGGGTGGAGCAGACCATGCCCCCACAACTGCGTGCGACGCATTCTGCAGCCATCTGCAATCTCCCTCAAAGTCATTTTCAAAAGTAGGCAAGTATGCATTACTTGATAGTGGAAAGGATCCATCACAAGATAAGTAGCCAGACAAAACAAAGCAGAGCAGTCATGCAATTTGGAGTGTTCAGCAAGTATAAACCAAGCCTCACTAGTCACAGAGCAAAACTGCACAGAGCCACTTTGTTTATACCCTCCACAAAGTTCAGCCCATTATTTAAATTCAGCTGAGATCTTTAAAATGGTCATGAGGGTTTAAGAGAGCAAACGACATATCGCTAACGATGAAACGATTCATACGACGAATGATAAATCATTTGTTAAATTGTGTATATGTATGCACTATATAATCTGTCCGGAAGTTCAAGGGAAATCGTTAACGATGTTGCATCATTTGCACATCATCTAGTGTGTACCCAGCTTTTGGGAACCACTGCCTTAGGGGCAACCCACGGCTCTGCAGTTGCCGGCTATGGCATAGTGACGGCTACTGGCACTCACTGAGACCAGGGCCGGATGGGACTAAAAATAGGCCCTGACATTTTAAAGCACACAGGCCCACCTCGCAATAGCACCTGGCTCCTGGCATAGACTCCTCCCCTTACTAATCCTGACTCCACCCACATCTTAGTCGATGCGCTTACACATATAATTAAAACATTACAACATAAAAGTATACATCATTCTCTGTATTAAAATACACACAAAAAGAGCACATCCTGCAGGGGATTTAAACATGTGCCATATTTGAACTAGGGGTGAGCGGGTTGGGATTTCTGAAATCCGAACCCCCCCCGAGCCCCCGATCCGAGGCCGATCCGAGTCAGGCTCGACTTTTCCCGCCTGACTCGGATCTGAAATCGAGGCAAAACGTCATCATCCCGCCTTCCGGGTCTCGCGGGTTTTGGATCCTATATAAGGTACCCGCGTCGGCGCCATTTTCTCACCTGGCTGTGGACAGTGAAGAGGGAGGGTGGGAGTTAGGGCTGGCTGGGCTGTGTAGTGTTGTAGTGTAGTGTAGTGTAGTGTAGTGCAGTGCTGTGCTGCGCTGTGCTGTGCTGCTGTTGTCCATAGGGGCTGTGTCCACTACTTCAAAGTCCATAGGGGCTGGCTGGACTGTGTTGTGCAGTCAGTTGTCTATAGGGGCTGTGTCCACTCCAAAGTCCTGTGCAGTGTCCCAGTCCTAAAGGGGTGCTGTAGTGTTGTCCAGGGGGTGCTCTGTCCGTCAGGGGTGCTCCCCCCAAGTGCTAAAAAAAATAATATTTTTTCTGTGTTTGTGAATTGTGTGCGCAGTAGCCGCACGTGCATCAACAAAGTAGTGCCAAGCGTGCACCTGTGTCATAAGTAAAGGGCCGGCTGGCTTGTCCGTTAAAGGGTGCTGTAACCCCCAAAGTACACTCCAAACAAAATAAAAAAATATTTTCTGTGTTTGTGGATTGTGTGCACTGTGGCTGCACGTTCATCAACGAAGGAGCAGCGCCAAGCGTGCGCCTGTGTCCCATAAGTAAAAGGCCGGCTGGCTTGTCCGTTAAAGGGTGCTGTAACCCCCAAAGTACACTCCAAACAAAATTAAAAATTTTTTTCTGTGTTTGTGAATTGTGTGCACTGTGGCTGCACGTGCATCAACAAAGGAGCAGCGCCAAGCGTGCGCCTGTGTCCCATAAGTAAAGGGCCGTCTGGCTCATTTCTTAAAGGGTGGTGTAACCCACAAAGTGCACTAGTCTCCAACAAAAATAAAAAAATATTTTCTGTGTTTGTGTGCGCCTTAGCCGCACGTATATATCAATATAACATAAATGGAGGACCAAACTTTCTCAGATAAAAATAAAATAGGGAAAGATCAAGAACCACTTCCTCCTAGTGCTGAAGCTGCTGCCACTAGTCATGACATAGACGATAAAATGCCATCAACGTCGTCTGCCAAGGCTGAATGTCATAGTAGAGGGCACATACAATCCCAAATGACAAAGTTGAGGAAAATGACCTTGAAAAAAATATTTAAATCATCTGAAGAGAAACGTAAACTTGCCAATATGCCATTTACGACACGGAGTGGCAAGGAATGGCTAAGGTCTTTCCCTATGTTCATGACTAGTGGTTCAGCTTCACATGACGATGGAAGCCCTCCTCCCACTAAAAAAATCAAATGAGTTAAGCTGGCAAAAGCACAGCGAAGAACTGTGCGTTCTAAGAAGATATCACAAATCCCCAAGGAGAGTCCAAGTGTGGTGGTGGTTGCGATGCCTGACCTTCCCAGCACTGGACGGGAAGAGGTGGCTCTTTCCACCATTTGCATGCCCCCTGCAAGTGCTGAAAGAAGCACCCACAGTCCACTTGCTGATATGCAAATTGAAGATGTCACTGTTGAAGTACAACAGGATGAGGATACTGGTGTAGTTGGTGCTGAAGAGGAAGTTGGCGAGGAGGATTCTGATGGTGATGTGGTTTGCTTAAATCAGGCTCCGGGGGAGACAGTTGTTGTCCGTGGGATGAAAAAGCCCATCACGGTCATGCCTGGGCAGAAGACCAAACATTCCACCTCTTTGGTCTGGCAATATTTCTATCCAAATCCGGACAACAACTGTCTTGCCATATGTACCATATGTAAAGGTGGAATAAGTAGGGGTAGGGACGTTAACCACCTAGGAACAGGATCTCCCTTATACGGCACCTGCAGCGCGTTCATAAAAAGTTACTGTCAAGTTCAGAAACTTTGGCTAAGACCGTAAGCAGTCCAGGGACACCTAAATCCCGTTGTCCTGTTGTATCCAAGCGCCTGCAAACCACACCGTCAACTCCCTCCTCGTCAATTTCCTCCTTAGTCAGGATCGGAAGTAGTCCTGCAGGCCATATCACTGGCATGACTGACTCTCCTATCCGGGATTCCTCTGGAGGATCCCGCATTGCTACGCCTCCTGCTGCCGCTGCTGCTGTTGCTGCTGCTGGGAGTCGTTCATCATCCCAGAGAGGAAGTAGGAACACCACTACTTTTACTAAACAATTGACCCTCCAACAGTCCTTAGCGAGGAGGATGAAGTACGACAGCAGTCATCCTGAAGCAAAACGTATAACTGAGGCCTTGACTGCTATGTTGGTGTTAGACGTGCGTCCGGTATTCGCCATTAGTGCAGTGGGATTTAGACAATTGCTGGAGGTAGTGTGTCCCCGGTTCCAAATCCCGTCTAGATTCCACTTCACTAGGCAGGCGATACCGAGACTGTACAGAAACATCAGAAAAAGTGTCCTCAGTGTCCGGAAAAATGCCGTTGTACCCAATGTCCACTTAACCACGGACATGTGGAACAGGGCAGACTAAGGACTATATGAGTGGGACAGCCCACTGGGTAGATGTATCACCTTACGCAGCAACAGCAGCAGCGTCACCAGTAGCAGCATCTCAGAAACGCCAGCTCGTTCCAAGGCAGGCTACGCTGTGTATCACCGGTTTCAGTAAGAGGCACACTGCCGACAACCTCTTAGAGAAACTGAGGGAAATCATCGCCCAGTGGCTTACCCCACTTAGACTCTCCTGGGGATTTGTGATATCTGACAACGCCACCAATATTGTGCGGGCATTACATCTGGGAAAATTCCAGCACGTCCCATGTTTTGCTCACACAATAAACTTGGTGGTGCAGAATTTTCTGAAAAGCGACAGGGGCGTGCAGGAGACGCTTTGGGTGGCCCGAAAAATTTCTGGCCACTTTTGCCATTCAGCGACTGCGTGCCGAAGACTGGAGCACCAGCAAACACTCTTGAACCTGCCCCACCATCACCTGAAGCAAGAGGTTGTGACGCGGTGGAACTCAACCCTCTATATGCTTCAGAGGATGGAGGAGCAGCAAAAGGCCATTCAAGCCTATACATCCACCTATGACATAGGCAAAGGAGGGGGTATGCACCTGACTCAAGCGCAGTGGAGAATGATTTCCGTGTTGTGCAAGGTTCTCCAGCCCTTCGAACTTGCCACACGTGAAGTCAGTTCAGACACTGCCAGCTTGAGTCAGGTCATTCCCCTCATCAGGCTTTTGCAGAAGCAGCTGGAGAAAGTGAAGGAGGAGCTAAGACGGAGTGATTCCGCTCGGCATGTGGGACTTGTGGATGAAGCCCTTCATTCGCTTTGCCAGGATTCCAGGGTGGTCAATCTGTTGAAATCAGACCACTAGATTTTGGCCACCGTGCTCGATCCTAGGTTTCAAGCCTATGTGGTGTCTCTCTTTCCGGCCGACACAGGCCTGCAGAGGTGCAAAGACCTGCTGGTGAACACACTGTCAGCTGACGCGGAACGTGACACGTCAACAGCTCCTTCTTCATTTTCTCCCGCAACTGGGGCTGCCAGGAAAAAACTTAGCTATCCTAAGCAACCCGCTGGCGGTGATGCAGGGCAGGCAGGACCAAGTTTGGACATCTGGTCCGGACTGGAGGACCTGGCAACAATTTCTGACATGTCTACTGTCACTACATATGATACTGTCACCATTGACAGAATGATGGAGGATTACAGCATCCAAGTAGGCATGTCAGACAGTCCGTACCTGTACTGGCAGGAAAAAGAGGCAATTTGGAGGCCCCTGTACAAACTGGCTCTATTTTACCTGAGTTGCCCCCCTCCAGTGTGTACTCCGAAAGAGTGTTTAGTGCAGCCGGGAACCTTGTCAGCGAAAGGCGTAGGAGGTTGCTTCCACAAAATGTGGAGAAGATGATGTTCATCAAAATGAATTATCAACTCTTCCAGGGAGACCAGCCTCCAGAATGTACAGAGGGACCTGTGGTGGTGGATTCCAGTGGGGACGAGTTAATACTCTGTGAGGATGAGGATGTACAAAACACTGAAGAGGGTGAGGAATCGGTGGATGAGGACGACATCTTGCCTCCGTAGAGCCAGTTTGTGCAGGGACAGATTAATTGCCAGCTTGTTTTGTGGGGGCCCAAACGAACTAATCATTTCAGCCACAGTTGTGTGGCAGACCCTGGCGCTGAAATGATTGCATTGTTAAAGTGTGCATGTCCTGTTTATACAACATAAGGGTGGGTGGGAGGGCCCAAGGACAATTCCATCTTGCACCTCTTTTTTTTTGCATTATGTACAGTTTGGGGCCTAGTTTTTCAAACTGCCATCCTGTCTGCCACTGCAGTATCACTCCTAGATGGGTCACGTGTTTGTGCCGCCCACTCGTGTCGCTTAGCATAGTCATCCAGCTACCTCGGTGCAACCTTTTGGACATAAAAACACTATTGTGAGGTGTGAGGTGTTCAGAATAGACTGGAAATTAAGGTTATTGAGGTTAATAATAGCATAGGAGCAGAAAAACCAACACATTCTGTGATTTTAGTTGTTTTTATGCTTTTTTTAAAAAACCCAGAACCCAAAACACGGAAGGGTGGTTTTGGCAAAACGAATCCAGATCCAAAACACGAAGAAAGATCCAGATCCAAAACACGAAAAAGTGGCCGATGCACACCCCTAATTTAAACATTTGGTATTTGGTTAGTTCTGTTAGGTAAAGCTGGCGCTACATTGGTATATGTCATGCACAAAGTAAAGGAAAGGCATTTTCCGAACTGACCAAGGCCTAGCCTAGCAGTTGTAGATAGTGTTCACTGTAGGAATTTTTTAGGGCAGGGGAGCTGAGCAGAGGAGGACACGTCTGTGCCACCAAAGCAGAGCTGTTACTACACATTTTGATGCATTGTAGACATAAAGAGCTTTGGTTTCCCCCGACACAAAAGAATATGGTAGTATGCGCACCGTAGGCGCGTGTCGAAAAAAACAGTTGTGTGTTCGCTGAGAAGGGGTGTGAGCACACAATAGTACCCCCAATTCACATTATTCCATACCATAGTGCCCCTTTGTCACATTACACTGCAGAGTAGTGCCCCTCATTCAAGTTACACACAGTAATGCCCCTTACACCTAGTGATCGCGCTAAATGAAAAAAAATGGGGTCCTACTCCATAGTCTGGGTCCTATGACAATTTATGCCTCACTGCGTGTAGCGCATAAAAAAAGTACATAACAGCAGAAGGGGTACAGACATGAGGAGAATAGGGGGCACTTAGTACACAGAAAAGCAGAAGGGGTACAGACATGGGGAGAGGGGAACAGGGGTCACAGAGGTGGGAGGGCATTATACACGGGAGAGCAGAAGGGGTACAGACATGAGGAGAGGGGAACGGGGGTCACAGAGGTGGGAGGGCAGAAGGGGTACAGACACGGGGAGAGGGGAACAGGGGGCACAGAGGTGGAAGGGCAGAGTACATGGGAGAGCAGAAGGGGTACAGACATGGGGAGAGGGGAACAGGGGGCACAGAGGTGGGAGGGCAGAGTACACAGGAGAGCAGAACATGTAGAGACATGGGGAGAGGGCAATAGGGGTCACAGAGGTGGAAGGGCAGAGTACACAGGAGAGCAGAACATGTACAGGCATGGAGAGAGGGGAACAGAGGGCACAGGTGGGAGGGCAGAGTACACAGGAGAGCAGAACATGTACAGGCATGGGGAGAGGAGAACAGGGGGCACAGGTGGGAGGGTAGAGTACACAGGAGAGCAGAACATGTACAGGCATGGGGAGAGGGGAACAGGGGTCACAGGTGGGAGGGCAGAGTACACAGGAGAGCAGAACATGTACAGATATGGGGAGAGGGGAACAGGGGGCACAGGTGGGAGTGGAGAGCAGAATATGTACAGACATGGGGAGAGGCGAACGGGGCATAATGGAGCTGGAGAGCAGAATGAGTACAGAAATAGGGGGAGGGTTAGGTTTAGGTACGAAGGGTGGAGGGGTTGGTCTAGGCAAGAAGGGGGGGAGGGTTAGGTTTAGGCACTAATGGGTAGGGTTAAGGGGAGAAGGGGGGAGGGTAAGTATGAAAAGCTCAGTTTTTAACAAAGAAATTTGATGAAAAGTGAGAAAAATATGGGAAACAATATGTGTATATAGTTCACACTAGCTGTAATGTGTCCAAGGCACACAGTAAACAACACTCAGAGAGGGTTATTGCAGCAATCCAATAGAACATGTTGTGGATATATAAATAAGCATATGGAGCAGTACACAAGCCTCCTCCTCCATCCTGCCCAGTCACCAGCAGCTTGTAGAATCCCAGCCGTATAGATAGGGACGGCCAAAGCCCAAATTTTTTGGTAAGCAAATATATTTTTTGGTGCCCCCAGGCATCATATTGCGTGTGCCCAAACAAATTAAGGGGCCGTGGTCTCATGGAAAAAGCCATAATCATTACACATACCCCTTTCTCATCACTCTGGGAACAGTCCTTTCCATATGTACCTTAATGCAGTCCCCCCAGTAGTTTCCGTTATACAGTACTCCCAGTATGCAATGCCCCCAGTAGTGGTCACCCTATGCAGGCCCCCAGTAGTGATCCCCCTTATACTGTGCTCCCAGTAGTTGTCCCCCCCTGTGTAATGCAGTGCCCCAGGAGTGGTCCCCCTTATGCAGTCTCCCAGTAGTGCCCCTTATATAGTGCCCTGAGTAGTAGTCCCTCCCTATGCAGTACCCTTTATACAGCACCCCCTGTAGTGGTCCTCCCTATTCAGTGCCCCCAGTAGTGGTCCCCCTTATGCAGTGCCCCTTGTGCCCCAGGAGAGGTCCCCCTTATGCAGGCTTCCAGTAGTGATCCCCCCTATGCAGTGCCCCTTATACAGTGCCCCAGTAGTGGTCCCCCCTGTGCAGTGCCCCTTGTGCCCCCAGTAGTAAGCCCCTTATATAGTGTCCCCAGTAGTAGTGCCCCCTATGCAGTGTCCCCAGTAGTGGTACACCCTATGCAGTGCTCCCAGTGGTAGTCCCCCCATGCAGTGCCCCAATAGTGGTACCCCTTATGCAGTGCCCTTTAAATAGTGGTCCCAGTTGTAGTCTCCCCCCCTATGCAGTATCTCCAGTATTGCCCTTTATATAGAGCCCCCAGTAGTGGTCCCACGATGCAGTCCCCCCAGTGGTAGTCCCCCCCTATGCAGTACCCCCAGTATTGCCTTTTATATTGTAGTGATCCCCCGATGTAGTGCCCCCAGTATTGCCCTTTATATAAAGCTCCCAGTAGTGGTGCAGTGATCCCAGTGGTAGTCTCCCCCTATGCAGTGCCCCTAGTAGTAGTCCCCTCCCCTTGTAGTGCCACTAGTAGTAGTCCCCTCCCCTTGTAGTGCCCCTAGTAGTAGTCCCCCCTTGTAGCCCTTGTGGTGCCCCTAGTAGTAGTCCCCCCCTTGTAGTGCCCCTATTAGTAGTCCCCCCATATGCAGTACCCCCAGTAGTGGTCACCCGATGCAGTGCCCCTACTAGTAGCCCCCCCTTGTAGTAGTAGTCCCCCTAGTAGTAATCCCCCCACAGTAGTACCCTTAGTAGTTGTCCCCTCCCTTTGTAATAGTAGTCCCCCTAGTAGTATTCCCCCACAGTAGTAGCACCCCTGATGCAGTGTCCCTAGTAGTTGTCCCCCCTTGTAGTTGTAGTCCCCCCTAGTAGTAATCCCCCCACAGTAGTGCTACCCCCCAGTAGACACACACATAATGAAAAAAAAAAAAACACTTACCTGAAAGGCAGGGGAGGCAGCATGCAGGTCTTGCCCGGGATTTTGCTGAACTAGCTGCTCCCTGTTACTAGAGGTACAGCTGGTCCTCTAGCGTCTGGCAGCAGAACATGGCAAAAGTAAGACCTCTCAAATGTCAATATGCTACGATGTCTCCTATGAGGCGGCGGACATTTTTGGAGAGACAATTTCAATAGTACTGTATCCATGTAGACGGACAGACCGGCCCACGCAGCCATCGGCCCTTCTGGCATTTGCCAGAAGTGCCCGATGGTCAGTCCGGCCCTGACTGAGATTGACTCTAAGAGGTGCTGTCTGGTCTGCTGATGGGCACTGGGCAGCGGGGTGCTGTGTTGCCTGCATCATCATCTGACTGAGAGCTGCTCCTTGCTGTGCTGAGTAACTATGCTGGCCTGCCTGTGCTGCTGGAATGTAGAGCCATTGGTAGCCTGGGACTCGGCATATATATATTTTCTGGAAGATGGTTTTTAACACAAAAATATATAGGGGGCACCAGCCCAAATCTTGCCCAGGGCACCAAATTGGCTAGGGCGACTCTACTTAGGGGCCTATGTATTAATAATCATGGAACTGCTGCAATTATCAAGTAATCATTTTACCAAGGATCGTATCATTTGTAATGAAAATATCCCTGCTTTATACTAAGGGAAATTAGCAGAGACAGCTGTTGCAAAAACATCCAGCTGTTAATGTTCATTACCTAAATTTCACACTATTACATATGAATTATGTTTCAGTAAAGTGACATGATAAACTGTAGTAAGTTTGTGTTTAATATATCATAAAAGCTCTTGAATCCTAAGCTTCAGACTCATTTTATTTTATATACAGAGATACATTTATTATTTAACAGTTATTTATATAGCACACATATTCCACAGTGATTTACAGAGAATATTTCATTCATTCACATTGTGCAAAATTACAAGAAAATCTATAAAATTGGTAATTTACATTCAGCACGGTGGCAATAAACAACTTCTCAAATCTTTAAAAAACATTTAGTGGGCCTGATTCAGCTTTGGGAATACCATAAGATCATACTTGCCTACTTTTGGAAATGACTTTCAGGGAGATTGCAGAAAGTGCTGCGCATAGCGCCATTTTGGGGGCGTGGTCTGCTCTACTCAAAGGGCGTGTTTAACTCCACCTATGGGTGTATATATTCCTATAATCTGACACCCTAGCTCCCCCACTGACATTAATATCTGTCACACGCATTCACATTACTAGATCTCACTACACACACACACACAACTCGATCTCACTACACACACACATACATTAGTAGATCTCACTACACACACATTACTAGATCTCACTACACACACATACGTTAGTGGATCTCACTACACACACACATACATTAGTGGATCTCACTACACACACACACACATTACTAGATCTCACTACACACACACACATACATTAGTAGATCTCACTACACACACACATACATTAGTGGATCTCACTACACGCACACTACTCGATCTCACTACACACACACACTACTAGATTTCATTACACACACACACTACTAGATCTCACTACACACACACATACATTAGTAGATCTCACTACACACACATTACTAGATCTCACTACACACACACACATACATTAGTAGATCTCACTACACACACACATACATTAGTGGATCTCACTACACACACACTACTCGATCTCACTACACACACACACTACTAGATTTCATTACACACACACACTACTAGATCTCACTACACACACACATACATTAGTAGATCTCACTACACACACATTACTAGATCTCACTACACACACACATATACATTAGTGGATCTCACTACACACTAGGGGTGAGCGGGTTCGGATTTCTGAAATCCGAACCCCCCCGAGCCCCCCCGATCCGAGTCCGATCCGAGTCAGGCTCGACTTTTCCAGCCTGACTCGGATCTGACATCGAGGCAAAACGTCATCATCCCGCCTTCCGAGTCTCGCGGGTTTTGGATCCTATATAAGGTACCCGCGTCGGCGCCATTTTCTCACTCGGCTGTGGACAGTGAAGAGGGAGGGTGGGAGTTAGTGCTGTGTAGTGTAGTGTAGTGTAGTGCTGCTGTTGTCCACTACTTCAAAGTCCATAGGGGCTGGCTGTGTTGTGCTGTGCTGCTGTTGTTAATAGGGGCTGTGTCCACTACTTCAAAGTCCATAGGGGCTGGCTGGACTGTGTTGTGCAGTCAGTTCCAAAGTCCTGTGCAGTGTCCCAGTCCTAAAGGGGTGCTGTAGTGTTGTCCAGGGGGTGCTCTGTCCATCAGGGGTGCTCCCCCCAAGTGCTAAAAAAATAATATATTTTCTGTGTTTGTGAATTGTGTGCGCAGTAGCCGCACGTGCATCAACAAAGTAGTGCCAAGCGTGCGCCTGTGTCATAAGTAAAGGGCCGGCTGGCTTGACCGTTAAGGGTGCTGTAACCCCCGAAAGTACACTCCAGTCCAAACCAAAAAAAAAATTATTTTCTGTGTTTGTGAATTGTGTGCGCAGTAGCCGCACGTGCATCAACAAAGTAGTGCCAAGCGTGCGCCTGTGCCATAAGTAAAGGGCCGGCTGGCTTGACCGTTAAGGGTGCTGTAACCCCCGAAAGTACACTCCAGTCCAAACCTAAAAAAAAATTATTTTCTGTGTTTGTGAATTGTGTGCGCAGTAGCCGCACGTGCATCAACAAAGTAGTGCCAAGCGTGCGCCTGTGTCATAAGTAAAGGGCCGGCTGGCTTGACCGTTAAAGGGTGCTGTAACCCCCGAAAGTACACTCAGTCCAACCAAAAAAAATTATTTTCTGTGTTTGTGAATTGTCGTGCGCAGTAGCCGCACGTGCATCAACAAAGTAGTGCCAAGCGTGCGCCTGTGTCATAAGTAAAGGGCCGGCTGGCTTGACCGTTAAGGGTGCTGTAACCCCCGAAAGTACACTCCAGTCCAAACCTAAAAAAAAATTATTTTCTGTGTTTGTGAATTGTGTGCGCAGTAGCCGCACGTGCATCAACAAAGTAGTGCCAAGAGTGCCCCTGTGTCATAAGTAAAGGGCCGGCTGGCTTGACCGTTAAAGGGTGCTGTAACCCCCGAAAGTACACTCCAGTCCAAACCAAAAAAAATTATTTTCTGTGTTTGTGAATTGTGTGCGCAGTAGCCGCACGTGCATCAACAAAGTAGTGCCAAGCGTGCGCCTGTGTCATAAGTAAAGGGCCGGCTGGCTTGACCGTTAAAGGGTGCTGTAACCCCTGAAAGTACACTCCAGTCCAAACCAAAAAAAAATTATTTTCTGTGTTTGTGAATTGTGTGCGCAGTAGCCGCACGTGCATCAACAAAGTAGTGTCAAGCGTTCGCCTGTGTCATAAGTAAAGGGCCGGCTGGCTTGACCGTTAAGGGTGCTGTAACCCCCGAAAGTACACTCCAGTCCAAACCAAAAAAAAAATTATTTTCTGTGTTTGTGAATTGTGTGCGCAGTAGCCGCACGTGCATCAACAAAGTAGTGCCAAGCGTGCGCCTGTGTCATAAGTAAAGGGCCGGCTGGCTTGACCGTTAAGGGTGCTGTAACCCCCGAAAGTACACTCCAGTCCAAACCAAAAAAAAATTATTTTCTGTGTTTGTGAATTGTGTGCGCAGTAGCCGCACGTGCATCAACAAAGTAGTGCCAAGCGTGCGCCTGTGTCATAAGTAAAGGGCCGGCTGGCTTGACCGTTAAGGGTGCTGTAACCCCGAAAGTACACTCCAGTCCAAACCTAAAAAAAAATTATTTTCTGTGTTTGTGAATTGTGTGCGCAGTAGCCGCACGTGCATCAACAAAGTAGTGCCAAGCGTGCGCCTGTGTCATAAGTAAAGGGCCGGCTGGCTTGACCGTTAAAGGGTGCTGTAACCCCCGAAAGTACACTCCAGTCCAAACCAAAAAAAAATTATTTTCTGTGTTTGTGAATTGTGTGCGCAGTAGCCGCACGTGCATCAACAAAGTAGTGCCAAGCGTGCGCCTGTGTCATAAGTAAAGGGCCGGCTGGCTTGACCGTTAAGGGTGCTGTAACCCCCGAAAGTACACTCCAGTCCAAACCTAAAAAAAAATTATTTTCTGTGTTTGTGAATTGTGTGCGCAGTAGCCGCACGTGCATCAACAAAGTAGTGCCAAGCGTGCGCCTGTGTCATAAGTAAAGGGCCGGCTGGCTTGACCGTTAAAGGGTGCTGTAACCCCCGAAAGTACACTCCAGTCCAAACCAAAAAAAAATTATTTTCTGTGTTTGTGAATTGTGTGCGCAGTAGCCGCACGTGCATCAACAAAGTAGTGCCAAGCGTGCGCCTGTGTCATAAGTAAAGGGCCGGCTGGCTTGACCGTTAAAGGGTGCTGTAACCCCCAAAGTACACTCCAGTCCAAACCAAAAAAAAATTATTTTCTGTGTTTGTGAATTGTGTGCGCAGTAGCCGCACGTGCATCAACAAAGTAGTGCCAAGAGTGCGCCTGTGTCATAAGTAAAGGGCCGGCTGGCTTGACCGTTAAAGGGTGCTGTAACCCACAAAGTACACTCCAGTCCGAACCAAAAAAAAATTTATTTTCTGTGTTTGTGAATTGTGTGCGCAGTAGCCGCACGTGCATCAACAAAGTAGTGCCAAGAGTGCCCCTGTGTCATAAGTAAAGGGCCGGCTGGCTTGACCGTTAAAGGGTGCTGTAACCCCCGAAAGTACACTCCAGTCCAAACCAAAAAAAAATTATTTTCTGTGTTTGTGAATTGTGTGCGCAGTAGCCGCACGTGCATCAACAAAGTAGTGCCAAGCGTGCGCCTGTGTCATAAGTAAAGGGCCGGCTGGCTTGACCGTTAAAGGGTGCTGTAACCCCTGAAAGTACACTCCAGTCCAAACCAAAAAAAAATTATTTTCTGTGTTTGTGAATTGTGTGCGCAGTAGCCGCACGTGCATCAACAAAGTAGTGTCAAGCGTTCGCCTGTGTCATAAGTAAAGGGCCGGCTGGCTTGACCGTTAAGGGTGCTGTAACCCCCGAAAGTACACTCCAGTCCAAACCAAAAAAAAATTATTTTCTGTGTTTGTGAATTGTGTGCGCAGTAGCCGCACGTGCATCAACAAAGTAGTGCCAAGCGTGCGCCTGTGTCATAAGTAAAGGGCCGGCTGGCTTGACCGTTAAGGGTGCTGTAACCCCCGAAAGTACACTCCAGTCCAAACCAAAAAAAAAATTATTTTCTGTGTTTGTGAATTGTGTGCGCAGTAGCCGCACGTGCATCAACAAAGTAGTGCCAAGCGTGCGCCTGTGTCATAAGTAAAGGGCCGGCTGGCTTGACCGTTAAGGGTGCTGTAACCCCCGAAAGTACACTCCAGTCCAAACCTAAAAAAAAATTATTTTCTGTGTTTGTGAATTGTGTGCGCAGTAGCCGCACGTGCATCAACAAAGTAGTGCCAAGCGTGCGCCTGTGTCATAAGTAAAGGGCCGGCTGGCTTGACCGTTAAAGGGTGCTGTAACCCCCGAAAGTACACTCCAGTCCAAACCAAAAAAAAATTATTTTCTGTGTTTGTGAATTGTGTGCGCAGTAGCCGCACGTGCATCAACAAAGTAGTGCCAAGCGTGCGCCTGTGTCATAAGTAAAGGGCCGGCTGGCTTGACCGTTAAGGGTGCTGTAACCCCCGAAAGTACACTCCAGTCCAAACCTAAAAAAAAATTATTTTCTGTGTTTGTGAATTGTGTGCGCAGTAGCCGCACGTGCATCAACAAAGTAGTGCCAAGCGTGCGCCTGTGTCATAAGTAAAGGGCCGGCTGGCTTGACCGTTAAAGGGTGCTGTAACCCCCGAAAGTACACTCCAGTCCAAACCAAAAAAAAATTATTTTCTGTGTTTGTGAATTGTGTGCGCAGTAGCCGCACGTGCATCAACAAAGTAGTGCCAAGCGTGCGCCTGTGTCATAAGTAAAGGGCCGGCTGGCTTGACCGTTAAAGGGTGCTGTAACCCCCAAAGTACACTCCAGTCCAAACCAAAAAAAAATTATTTTCTGTGTTTGTGAATTGTGTGCGCAGTAGCCGCACGTGCATCAACAAAGTAGTGCCAAGAGTGCGCCTGTGTCATAAGTAAAGGGCCGGCTGGCTTGACCGTTAAAGGGTGCTGTAACCCACAAAGTACACTCCAGTCCGAACCAAAAAAAAATTTATTTTCTGTGTTTAGCCGCACGTATATATCAAATCGATATAACATAAATGGAGGACCAAACTTTCTCCGATAAAAATAAAATAGAGAAAGATCAAGAACCACTTCCTCCTAGTGCTGAAGCTGCTGCCACTAGTCATGACATAGACGATAACATGCCATCAACGTCGTCTGCCAAGGCCGATGCCCAATGTCATAGTAGAGGGCACATACAATCCCAAATGGCAAAGTTCAGGAAAATGACCTTGAAAAAGACATTTAAATCAGCTGAAGAGAAACGTAAACTTGCCAATATGCCATTTACGACACGGAGTGGCAAGGAACGGCTAAGGTCGATCCCTAGTATGTTCATGACTAGTGGTTCAGCTTCACATGACGATGGAAGCACTCCTCCCACTAAAAAAATCAAAAGAGTTAAGCTGGCAAAAGCACAGCGAAGAACTGTGCTTTCTAAGAAGATATCACAAATCCCCAAAGAGAGTCCAAGTGTGGTGGTGGTTGCGATGCCTGACCTTCCCAGCACTGGACGGGAAGAGGTGGCTCTTTCCACCATTTGCACGCCCCCTGCAAGTGCTGAAAGGAGCACCCACAGTCCACTTGCTGATATGCAAATTGAAGATGTCACTGTTGAAGTACCACAGGATGAGGATACTGGTGTAGCTGGCGCTGAGGAGGAAGTTGGCGAGGAGGATTCTGATGGTGATGTGGTTTGTTTAAATCAGGCTCCGGGGGAGACAGTTGTTGTCCGTGGGATGAAAAAGCCCATCACGGTCATGCCTGGGCAGAAGACCAAACATTCCACCTCTTTGGTCTGGCAATATTTCTATCCAAATCCGGACAACAACTGTCTTGCCATATGTACCATATGTAAAGGTGAAATAAGTAGGGGTAGGGACGTCAACCACCTAGGAACATCCTCCCTTATACGGCACCTGCAGCGCGTTCATAAAAAGTTACTGTCAAGTTCAGAAACTTTGGCTCAGACCGTAAGCAGTCCAGGGACACCTAAATCCCGTTGTCCTGTTGTATCCAAGCGCCTGCAAACCACACCGTCAACTCCCTCCTCGTCAATTTCCTCCTTAGTCAGGATCGGAAGTAGTCCTGCAGGCCATATCACTGGCATGACTGACTCTCCTATCCGGGATTCCTCCGGAGGATCCTGCATTGCTACGCCTACTGCTGCCGCTGCTGCTGTTGCTGCTGCTGCTGGGAGTCGTTCATCATCCCAGAGAGGAAGTAGGAACACCACTACTTTTACTAAACAATTGACCCTCCAACAGTCCTTAGCGAGGAGGATGAAGTACGACAGCAGTCATCCTGAAGCAAAACGTATAACTGAGGCCTTGACTGCTATGTTGGTGTTAGACGTGCGTCCGGTATCCGCCATTAGTGCAGTGGGATTTAGACAATTGATGGAGGTAGTGTGTCCCCGGTTCCAAATCCCGTCTAGATTCCACTTCACTAGGCAGGCGATACCGAGACTGTACAGAAACGTCAGAAAAAGTGTCCTCAGTGTCCTGAAAAATGCCGTTGTACACAATGTCCACTTAACCACGGACATGTGGACAAGTGGAACAGGGCAGACTAAGGACTATATGACTGTGACAGCCCACTGGGTAGATGTATCACCTTACGCAGCAACAGCAGCAGCGTCACCAGTAGCAGCATCTCAGAAACGCCAGCTCGTTACAAGGCAGGCTACGCTGTGTATCACCGGTTTCAGTAAGAGGCACACCGCCGACAACCTCTTAGAGAAACTGAGGGAAATCATCGCCCAGTGGCTTACCCCACTTAGACTCTCCTGGGGATTTGTGATATCTGACAACGCCACCAATATTGTGCGGGCATTACATCTGGGCAAATTCCAGCACGTCCCATGTTTTGCTCACACAATAAACTTGGTGGTGCAGAATTTTCTGAAAAGCGACAGGGGCGTGCAGGAGACGCTTTGGGTGGCCCGAAAAATTTCTGGCCACTTTCGCCATTCAGCGACTGCGTGCCGAAGACTGGAGCGCCAGCAAACACTCTTGAACCTGCCCCGCCATCACCTGAAGCAAGAGGTTGTGACGCGGTGGAACTCAACCCTCTATATGCTTCAGAGGATGGAGGAGCAGCAAAAGGCCATACAAGCCTATACATCCACCTATGACATAGGCAAAGGAGGGGGTATGCACCTGACTCAAGCGCAGTGGAGAATGATTTCCGTGTTGTGCAAGGTTCTTCAGCCCTTCGAACTTGCCACACGTGAAGTCAGTTCAGACACTGCCAGCTTGAGTCAGGTCATTCCCCTCATCAGGCTTTTGCAGAAGCAGCTGGAGAAAGTGAAGGAGGAGCTAAGACGGAGCGATTCCGCTCGGCATGTGGGACTTGTGGATGAAGCCCTTCATTCGCTTTGCCAGGATTCCAGGGTGGTCAATCTGTTGAAATCAGACCACTACATTTTGGCCACCGTGCTCGATCCTAGGTTTAAAGCCTATGTGGTGTCTCTCTTTCCGGCCGACACAAGCCTGCAGAGGTGCAAAGACCTGCTGGTGAACACACTGTCAGCTGAAGCGGAACGTGACACGTCAACGGCTCCTTCTTCATTTTCTCCCGCAACTGGGGCTGCCAGGAAAAAACTTAGGTATCCTAAGCAACCCGCTGGCGGTGATGCAGGGCAGGCAGGACCAAGTTTGGACATCTGGTCCGGACTGAAGGACCTGGCAACAATTTCTGACATGTCTACTGTCACTGCATATGATACTGTCACCATTGACAGAATGGTGGAGGATTACATCGGTGACAGCATCCAAGTAGGCATGTCAGACAGTCCATACCTGTACTGGCAGGAAAAAGAGGCAATTTGGAGGCCCCTGTACAAACTGGCTCTATTTTACCTGAGTTGCCCCCCCTCCAGTGTGTACTCCGAAAGAGTGTTTAGTGCAGCCGGGAACCTTGTCAGCGAAAGGCGTAGGAGGTTGCTTCCACAGAATGTGGAGAAGATGATGTTCATCAAAATGAATTATCAGCTCTTCCAGGGAGACCAGCCTCCAGAAGGTACAGAGGGACCTGTGGTGGTGGATTCAAGTGGGGACGAGTTAATACTTTGTGAGGATGAGGATGTACACACTGAAGAGGGTGAGGAATCGGTGGATGAGGAGGATGAGGATGACATCTTGCCTCCGTAGAGCCAGTTTGTGCAGGGACACATTAATTGCCAGCTTGTTTTGTGGGGGCCCAAACGAACCAATCATTTCAGCCACAGTTGTGTGGCAGACCCTGGCGCTGAAATGATTGATTTGTTAAAGTGTGCATGTCCTGTTTATACAACATAAGGGTGGGTGGGAGGGCCCAAGGACAATTCCATCTTGCACCTCTTTTTTTCTTTGCATTATGTACAGTTTGGGGCCTAGTTTTTCTAACTGCCATCCTGCCTGCCACTGCAGTGTCACTCCTAGATGGGTCACGTGTTTGTGCCGCCCACTCGTGTCGCTTAGCATAGTCATCCAGCTACCTCGGTGCAACCTTTTGGACATAAAAACACTATTGTGAGGTGTGAGGTGTTCAGAATAGACTGGAAATGAGTGGAAATTAAGGTTATTGAGGTTAATAATAGCATAGGAGCAGAAAAACCTACAAATTCTGTGATTTTAGCTGTTTTTATGCTTTTTTTCAAAAAAATACAGATCCAAAACACAAAACCCAGAACCCAAAACACGGAAGGGTGGTTTTGGCAAAACCAATCCAGATCCAAAACACGAAGAAAGATCCAGATCCAAAACCAAAACACAAAACACGAAAAGTGGCCGGTGCACACCCCTACTACACACACACATACATTAGTGGATCTCACTACACACACATTACTAGATCTCACTACACACACACACACACACATACATTAGTAGATCTCACTACACACACACATACATTAGTGGCTCTCACTACACGCACACATACATTAGTGGATCTCACTACACACACACTACTCGATCTCACTACACACACACACTACTAGATTTCATTACACACACACACTACTAGATCTCACTACACACACACACATTACTAGATCTCACTACACACACACACATTACTAGATCTCACTACACAAACACAACTAGATCTCACTACACACAAACACAACTAGATCTCACTACACACATACATTAGTAGATCTCACTACACACACACACATTAGTAGATCTCACTACACACACATACATTAGTAGATCTCACTACACCCACACACACACATTACTAGATCTCACCACACACACACACACACATTACTAGATCTCACTACACACACATTACTAGATCTCACTACACACACACACACACACACACACACATTACTAGATGCCCCCTAATTTTTCAAAGGTACATAATGCACCCAAAAAAGGGGAATGGCCTCATGGGGAAGGGCCAGGGAAGAGATAGGAGAGGCCAGGAGCTACTGGGGATGAAGTAAGAGGAAGCTACATGTGAGAATGATAATAAACAGAAATTAGACAGCCCCAAACAGCACCCCCTGACCTGTGGTGCCCTGTGCGATGGCACCAGCCGCACTACCCTAGCTACGGCCCTGCTAGATGTCACTACACACACACATTACTAGATCTCACTACACACACATTGATAGATCTCACTACACACACACACACATTTACATAAGTAGATATAGGGAGTAGGGACTGATCTTCCGCTGCTGGGAACTGCTGGTAGAGCAGAAGGACCCGGAGGAAGACCCCATCAGCTGCTGGCTACCCAGAGTAGTGCCCGCGGATGAGAAGACTTCAACTAAGGAGCCTGCTGCCAGGACCAGAGGGAAGGAGCCACCGTCGCAGAGGACTTCATGCTGCTGCTGATGCCCATAAATAGAAAGACCCCGCCGAGGAGACCGGAGGGACAGCCTGACAGCCGCAGGCAGAAGAAGGGTCAGCCCCTGAAGAGAACCACTGTTAGGAGTATGCTTTGAGAGCCACCTTGCTTGGGGGTAGAAGAGGCCACCACTGTCGCATCTGCTGCTGAAGCCTCCGTCGCCGTCAGAGGTACTGTTATAAAAGACGTCCGCCGCTACCCATAACCCCGCGGTGGCCGGCCTTCACGTCACACGTTGTGATGTCTCCATTTGTAGGCTCTGCCCATCGCGCATGCGCAGTCCTTATTTTAAAGGGGTAGATGGAAAAACCGGGAGTAATGGTAATGTTTGCGGGGCAGCGGGAGCCTGAGGTAAAAATCAGGAGGCTCCAGCTAAAAGCGGGAGGGTAGGCATGTATGAGTAAGATATAGCAAGTAACTGTGCATCTTGATAAAACCATGCAGCACTGCAGGTGGGGCAGATGTAATATGTGCAGAGAGATTTAGATTTGGGAGGGGGGTGTCCAAACTGTAATGTAAATTGCAGAGCAAAAATAAAGCTGTCCTGCATTTGTGGGCTACATGCAAAAAATAAATGTATGTATTTGCACCCCTTGCAGTGCAACGTGGTTGGTCCGGGTACACAGTTACTTGCTCTATCTCAGTGGTTCTCAAACTCGGTCCTCAGGACCCCCCACAGTTCACCTTTTCCAGGTAACCTAGCAGGTGCACAGGTGTATTTATTACTCACTGATAAGTTTTAAAAGATCTACAGGTGCAGCTAATTATTTCACTAGTAATTATGTGAGGAGACCTGCAAAACATGCACTGTTTGGGGTTCTGAGGACAGAGTTTGAGAACCTGTGCTCTATCTCACTCTATTCCCAAAGCTGAATCAGGCCCAGTGTCAACAAAATATTATTAGAACTTCTTTCTTCCCTTCATTAAATGAAAGCCACACCATATAGGGGTGTGCAGTCAGAATGTCAACATGCATAAAATATTGACATTGTCATGATATTGACCACAGACAGTGATGTCAATGGGGGGGGGGGGGTTGTTTCCAGGGCCGGATTAAGGTCTGTGATGGCCCCTGGGCAACAAACATGTGGGGGCCCCTATTAAATGTGATGAACTGTGGGTATGCACAATGGGGACCCCAGTAGTGTCAGCACCCACTGTGGTATTGCCCCGTATGCAGAGCCCACGGTAGTGGTGCCCTTTATGTAGTGCACTCAGTAGTAGTACCCCCAGGAGTGTTGCCCCTTATGCAGTGCCCCCAGTAATAGTGTCCCCAATAGTAATGCCCCCTGTATAAATGCCCTCAGTAGTAATACCCCTGTAGTTGTGCCCCCAGTAGTCATACCCCCTGTGGTAGTGGCACCAATAGTCATGCCCCCTGTATAAATGCCCTCAGTAGTAATACCCCTGTAGTTGTGCCCCCAGTAGTCATACCCCCTGTGGTAGTGGCACCAATAGTAATGCCTCCTGTAGTAGTACCCTCTGTATAAATGCCCCTTTATTAGTGCCCCTAATAGTAATGCTCCCTCTGTACTAGTGCCCCAGTAGTAATGCCCTACCTTCAAGTAGTCCCCAATAGTAATGCCCCCTGTAGTAATGCCCCTTACTGAGTAATGCCCCCCCAGCAATGCCCTCAGTAGTAATGCCTCTTCAAGTAGTCCCCAATAGTAATGCCCCCAGAAATGGTGCCCCCAATAGTAATGCCCCTAGTTGTAATGCCCCCTGTAGTAATGCCCCTTCCCGAGTAATGCCTCCTGTAGTAATGCCCCCCCAGCAATGCCCTCAGTAGCAATGCCCCCCCAGTAATGCCCCCTGCAGTAATGCCCCCCCCAGTAATGCCACCCCGAGCAATGCCCTCAGTAGTAATGCCCCCCCCCCCAGCAATGCCCTCAGTGGAAAAGCCGCTTGCGCTAAAAAGAAAAAAAAAAAGTCATACTTACCTTAAGCCCGGCTCCCGCTTCCTTCTGGTCCGCCCGGCTGCTCCTCTGCCGCTTCCTTCTGGTCCGCCCGGCTGCTCCTCTGCACTATGGGAGAATCATGACGTCTCTCCCATAGTGCACTGCGTGAGCCGGAAGCCGGCGCTCACGAGTGAGCTCTAGCTCTCCGGCTCTGGCTGCCACTACGGGGAGGGAGCCGGGCGACCGCTGGTTACAATCAGCGGGCACCTGGCAAATGGAGCCTCCCTGCGGCACCGGGGTTTAGGTGTCCGGAGGAGGCGGAACTGGTTCCGTCTCCTCCGGTTCACTTTACCCCCTATGGCTGGGTGTGGGGGCCCTTCAGGTGTGGGGGCCCAGGGACGATCGCCCGTCGCCCCCCCTTTAATCCGGCCTTGATTGTTCCGCACCAATTGACACTGTCCAAGGTGCTCTGCTATTTTGGTGTTGCCCCTCGGATGGTGTTCTCAAGTAGACCTGCTGTAGTGGAATCGGTATGAATTACCGCTGGACCACTGGCCGGCGGTTCAAATCCCGACAGCGGCTGGCTGACAGAGGAAATCCTGATCGTCCCTAGGTAAGTATAATAAACTAACCTATTTTTCCCCCTAACCCTAACCCTCCTTTAGGGTGCCTAACCCTAACCCCCCCTTCCCCACCGCCTAAACCTGTCCCCCGGGGGGACCCTAACCTCCACCCGAGGGTGTCTAACCCTAACCCTCCCTCCCCCTAGCTTAAGCCTAACCTCCCGGGGGGGTGCCTAACCCTAAGTCCCCCCCGGGAGCCCTAAACCTAACCCCCCCCCCGCGGCTTTCCGCTGCGGCTCCCGGCATCCGCTCGATCGGGATGCCGGTCTCCCGGCGTCGGTAAAATGACAGGCGTCTAGATTTAGATGCTTGTCATTTGGCCATCGTCAGGATTAAATTGTCTGGAAGCCGGCGGTCGGCATTCCGTCCGTTGGCTTCCTAAACGTATACTGCTGTAGTGATAGGTGTCACGCACATGTGAGGGCTAGCAGGGAGCTTTCCAGCAGCTCCCCATAAGCAAACGCAGGGGGGGGGGTCCGTCCGCCTGAAAACCCCCCTCCCCAGCACACACCATGACCACAATAAAAATAGTAATATAATAGAATGTAACTAGTGCTGCATGCTCTTCTCAGTATCACAAATTAAATGATTAGCACCACCTATGGATCTTATAAAATGTGTCCGCAGTAATAAATAAATATACTTGTGCACCAACTAGGAGATGTGGAAAACATGCACTGTTAGGGGTGCACTGCTATAGACCACCAATAGGGTTAATAATTAATTCTGTATAATAATACACTATCCAGTACATAAGGAGACCAATATGTAAATATAAATATATGTCCAGGGCAGTGCTAAGTTCTTCTGCTGCTCCCCCAGACTCCCAGACTTGCTCCAATGCTCAGGAATGGTACCCACATCTGAAAAAAAAACATTATGTTCAGACAGGATGGACCTACTGCTGCATCTAATGGCTTATTGTGATTACTGGTCCTGTATATGCTGGAATTATGACACACAGCAGTGGCAAATGCAGGATTTCTAGAGGGGGTTTCCAAATGCTTGATTTTAGAGTGAGTGTAGCCAGTCCATGAAGAGGACATAATTGGCACTTATCCAGCTTTAATATGTTACATACAAAATATATTGTGTGTCATAATTCCAGCATATACAGGACCCAAACTCTGGAAAATGGACAAAAACTGTTGTTTGAACAAATTGTTTAGATCAAACATTTAACAAACTTGGATGAACGTGCATTTTCATCAGTTTTCTGGCATTTAGGAGCAAATTGCTGATCATCAGTTACTCCCATACGTTACCAGATTTTCATTACAACCAATCAACTAGTTGGATGGTTGGACAGAAAATCTTTATGTGTGTATGCAGCTTTAAGCTGCATACACACATAACGATTGAGTTAATGAACGATTTTAGTAAACGATTTTCTACCTTGAAAAAATGAACTAAAATCGTTTACTAAAGTTGTTAATTTACTATGTTCATTTAAATGTAATGAACGATTTTTATGAACTACAAACAATTTTTGCATATTAACTTAATGAAAATCGTTGAGTTGACAAGTCTGACTGAACTACAAACTACAAACGTGAACGCGCATGAACAATAATCATTCATCGTTTGACTCAGAAAGTGAACGATTTGTTCAAACGATTATCATTAAACGATATCGTTTAACGATAATCGTTCAAAAAATCGTTGTGTGTGTATGCACCTTTAGTGTTAAGTTTAGGGTCAGGTTACTGTTAGGATTAGGGTAGGGTTAGGTTGTAGTTTGGATTAGGGTAGGGTAGAAACGCATTGTCAACATGTTGACTGTCAACATTAACAAAGTCAAAATTCTGTCCATTCCAATATTCTGTTTCATGTCAAGTCTCAAAGAGCATAACAACTAATATTAAAAACTAGACAGCATAAAAATCTAATAAATTCAATAATATATGCGGACCTGTATATGTAAAATCAAACTGTATTTATTAACATATCATAAAAGAATAAAAAATGTATATACGAATAAAAACAATTAGGATTTGTTTATTACAGTATAGTAATACTGTTTGATTTTACATATACAAATCCGCATATATTTTTTTTTATTAGTTTCAACCATATCAGCTCTGGTGTAAAGGTGCCCACAGACATAGCAATATACTTACGATCAGACGATGTGTCCGATTTCCCTTGAAACTCTCCCCAGCAGCTCTGCACACGATATGCTGTCCAATATTCATCCGATCTCCTGCAGACAGACCTTTTTATAGTGCATTGTGTCCTAGATTGTCAGATCTGCCGTACAACAGGGCAGATCCGACGATGCGATGTGTGACCTGCGGGGGCGCGCATCGCATCGTGATCGTGAGTGGGGACTCACAATTTGGGCATTTTTTACCCGATGTGTCAGAATCGGCCAGATCGGGTAAAAATCGTTGTGTGTGGGCACCTTTACACAGCACAAATTAAAATGCGTAGGGATTTCCCAAAGCATCTACAGATGCTTCTTTTTTTGCTGTGGTTTAATTTTTGATTGTTCAGTTGTACTAGAATATGTCTGTGTGCAGGAACTTGGAATGAGTTAAACATTTAGATAGGTATCATGCCTCCACCTGTCACAGATTACCCTCCTAACCTTTCCTTCCAGAATCTAGCTGAAGGCAGATCCTGCTTAGCTTGTCAGATCCACATTCCGAAGCTTCCTAAGGCTCACTTGGCAACACAGATTGTGTATACATTATTAAACAGCATGTGCTTGTATTAAATCACATGTTAGAAGTCATTTAGAAAAACTAGTTTAACACGTTTTTAGGAGAGCAATTCCCTTCGTGAGCTGTGTGGTGACAATGTTCGGCTGTTGGCCAACAAAGCACATTTTCCTGCACCTCTATGAGGGACAATGTGTAATGGCAGCTTTCCGACTGTTTCTCCAGCACTTTGCTGCAAACGTTTTGAATTGATTCGATCCCTAAAAGTTTTCAAAAAAACAGTGGAACAACTAACTCTCAATACTGACCCATTGTACCTTCTGTTCCTAAACTATCCACTTATATTTCATTTCTGTTGTAGTTACCAGGAATGAATTCATTAACATTAAAAAAGAAAACCTTTAAATTATTTCACGGCATATTACTGCACATTTGTACTAGATGAAATAAGCATGGCCGGCGGTTGAAATCCCGACAGTGGCTGCCTGGCAGGGGTGAAAATCCTGATCGTTCAAGGTAAGTGTTTCCTAACCCTATTCTACACCCTAACCCTCCCTTAGGGGTGCCTAACCCTAACCTCCCCCCCCCCAAATGCCTAACAGTAAAATCCCCCTCTAAGTGCCTAAACCTAAACGCCCCCCTTCCCCGCCGCCTAAACCTAAGTCCCCTGGGGGTGGTGCCTAACCCTAACCTTTCCCCTGGGGATGCCTAACCCTAACCTCCCCCCAGGGGTGCCTAACCCCAACCGCCCCTTCCCCTAGCGTAACCCTAAATCCCCCCGGGAGACCTAAACCTAACCCTCCCCCCCCACACCCGGCTTACCTTTGACCGGTAAGCCAGGTGTCGGGCTCCCGGCGTAGGTAAAATGACAGGCGTCGGGATTTTGACGCCTGTCATTTAACCCTTGCCGGGATTCGACAGTCGAGAAGCCAGCGGTCGGGATTCCGTCCGTCGGCTTCCCAAAATAATCACCTTGCCTGCTGGACTGGACGGTTAGAATGACAAATCATACACAATACAAATCACACAAAGACAGAACAAGTGCATACAAGGTTGGCACAGGAGGTGCAGCGGGTAGAGATGGCCTTGATGACCGCTTTTACAGTGGAATTATGAGGAGTAATGCCCTAAATTGTTAAACCTTTCCAGACACTAATAAAATGATCATCATGTGCTTGTTTTATGATGTGGTGTCAGGGCCGGATTAAGGTCTGTGGGGGCCCTGGGCAACAAACTTGTGGGGGCCCCTATATACCACCATTTCTCGTCACCCTAGGATTTTTTTTCTTTCTATTCACCTTAATGCCCCTCTTGCAATGCCCACTGTAGAAGTGCCCCTTATGCAATGTCCCCAGTAATGGTCCCCCCTATGCAGTGCTCCTTATGCAGTGCCCCCTGTAGTAGTCCTCCCTAGGCAGTGCCCCCTGTAGTAGTGCCCCTTATGCAGTGCCCCCTGTAGTAGTGCCCCTTATGCAGTGCCCCCAGTATTGCTCTTCCCTATGCAGTGCCCCTTATATAATGCCCACAGTAGTGGTCCCCCCTATACAGTGCCCCCAGTAGTTGTGCCCCCTATGCATTGCCCTCAGTAGTAGTTCCCCCCTATGCATTGCCTCCAGTAGTAGTCCACCACTATACAGTGCCTCCAGTAGTAATCTCCCCTATGCAGTGTCCTTTATATAGTGCCCCCAGTAGTATTCCCCCAAAAGCATTGCCCCCAGTAGTAGTAGTCCCCTATACAGTGCCCCCAGGAGTAGTCCCCCCATGCTCTGCCCCCAGTAGTAGTCCCCCCCCTATACAGTGCCCACAGTAATAGTCCCCCCTATACAGTGCCCCCACTAGTAGTGCCCCATGCTCTGCCCCCAGTAGTAGCCTCCCGGTATACAGTGCACCCAGTAGTAGCCCCCTACCCCTATGCATTGCCCCTAGTAGCACCCCCCCTATACAGGGACTCCTGTAGCGCTCCCCCCTATGCAGTGACAGTGCTGCCCCACACGCTCACACAAAAAAAAAAACTTACCTGAATCCCAGCTCCTGACGCGCTCTTCTGTTGCACAGATGGGAGAGACATCAGCGTCATGACGTCTCTCCCATCATCACCAGCTGCAGGGGGGAGCCGGAAGGCGGAGCTCATGAGTGAGCTCCAGCCGGCTGCCACAGCTGACGAAGCAGCCAATGAGAGTCTGTGTGACTCTCATCGGCTGCTGTAACGGTAATGTCTAAATCCCCTTCACCGAGAGGACCCTGACGTCATCAGCCAGTGCCCAGCGTCATTCCCTGCCATCCAAGTGGGCATAGAGGGGGAATATAACCATGTGGCGAGCGTAGTGAGCCACCGTGCCCGAAGCGTGGCGAGTGCAGCGAGCCCGCGAGGGGACAACAAACTTGTGTAAGTGGGGACAAATACCTCTTTAGCTGGCTGTTATGGGCAGGAACTGCACTTCCGCCCTTACTCACGTCACTTCCAGGTCCCTAGCGCGAAGGGGAAATACAGCCAACCCTGCTGTAACATACACACAACTGCCGCTGGCGGCTGTGTGTATGTCACTGTGTAGTGCAGACAGCGCACCGCTGCGCTGCTAGTGGGGGCCCCTCCGTGTGTGGGGACCCAGCGATGACCTCCCCTGTCGCCCCCCCCTTAATCCGGCCCTGTGTGGTGTATTGTCTTCATAACTGGTTTTTCTGCCAGACATGTTTGCCAATTTCAAATGTGACCCCACAGGCTACAGTAGTAGTTTGCCTGTGACTTATTTTCACATTTATTGGATTATTTTTATTATTGCATAAACTCAATCATGCCAAAATACAGTATTCTATTAGACAGGATCTTGTGACTATCACCCAATAACTGTTATTATTAGATGCTTCCAGTGAAGCATGTTACTAATGTACAATAAAGTAAGCATTGGAAATTGATAGTAAAACTTTCAAAGTTTTGAACTCTAATCAAAAATATTAAAATATACTTTTGCTGAAATCCAATAAACAATTTCCTATAAGATTACAACACTACAGGGTTATCAGTTCAGCCATTCATTATATAAAATCACATGTTCCATGGTTGCAGTACAAACACAAACACATGCTGTGCCCCTGTAGTTTCACTGTATAAATATACAGTACAATTGCAATGCATCCATGTAGTATCATGGCGTAGCACATTCAGGCCCGCTAAGAGACATGGCGGGCCCGAGTAAGAGGGGGCGTGACCTAATCGCAGGAGGTGTGGCCATGCCCTCTCCAAGGAAAAAACAAACAAGTTTTGCTGCGCGCGCTCTGAGCGCCCTCAGCCCGGCTCATAACCAGTGGGAGCCGCGATCAGCTTGATCGCTCCCCCCACAGGCATTTGAGACTGCTGTGGCTGCTTCTTAGAAGCCGCGAGCAGTCTCCCAGTGCAGCCCAACACACTGCAGCGTGTGCTGGGCTGTTATAATGTAGGAGGGGGTAGAAGCGGTGCCGGGCAATTTGTACCCGCCACCCCGCCCCCCTCTCGGCACCCCTGAGCACATTACAAACGTTTCAGTCACCTGTATATATGTCATAGTTTCTTGTATGGCTTATCCCACACATTGTAACCTTTGTAGAGTGCCCAAGATGGCTACGTCGACTGATACGCCCGTGGGTGGGATGAAATATACCTGGAACAGATGGTTATGTAAGGGCCCTGCTTCTGCCTTTAGTACGGTGCAACTTCCCCATTTTGTGTCATCTCTTCTAGGCATTGCTTATTTCACCCAGGGCAACTTATATAGCAAGCTCAAAATGGCTGCCATGTCCGGTACCTTTTGTGAATGTGGAACTTATTACCCAAAAGGCTGCACCAACCCTGCACAGTGGCAAACGCAGGATTTCTAGAGCGGGGTTTCCAAATGCTTGATTTTACAGTGAGTGTGAAGAAGGTAGAATTAGTACTTAACCAGCTTTAAAATGCGTCATACAAAGTGTATTGTGTGTCATAATCCCAGCATATACAGGACCAGTGATCACAGTAAGCCATTAGATGCAGCAGTAGGTCCATCCTGCCTGAGCTGAATGTTTTTATTTTAGATGTGGGCACCATTCCAAGAACATGCAGCACTAGTATTATTCTACTATATTACTATTTCTACTGTGGTAATGGTGTGGGCTGGGGAGGGGGGTTTCCAGGCAGACGGAAACCCCCCCCTGCGTTTGCCTATGCTGCATTAAATTCATTGTACCCGTTCACTTTGTTCATTTTTTTTTTCAGTTTGTTTTCTTCTTGCTGTAATACTGTGCTATGCTTTTGATGCATGTAAAGCAGCTTTGAGTCCTGCTGGAGAAAGGCGCTATATAAATAAAATTATTATTATTAGTATATGTATTCCATACATGGCCAGTATTAATTGCATTTGCACCTATAATTCTTCATACTAATCCGATCACCCTTTCTACATTACTTTATTTTCAATATACTATACTTTATATAGTCCAAAACATTTCAAATTAGAAGGATGCTTAAGGGTTAATACGGATGCACATTTGCAAGCAATCAGACAAGTGCATGCGCTGTGGAAAATTTTTGATGAAAATGATTATAAAAATAGCTTACAATATACAGGTTTTACGTATGTCCCCTTTTCCTCACTGATAAGTTATGCAGAGTAGTGTTGTGTCTTACAAATGAATAAAACAATAAATAATACAAAGCACCAAAGCATAATAAACTGTATAAGGAGGATGAACAAATGGACACTTTTGGAAAGTGGTTTGTGAGCATAAGAGACACTTGCTGCAAGGTTATTTCTCGAATAGATTTTCATTTTCTACAAAAGGTCATAACTGTGTTCAGCAAGACTCCCTGAAATTACAACCATGTCCCCTGCCGTACTGTAAATCACAAGATTGAGCAGCACCGTGGGCTGGATTGCGATGATGTAATGTACTGTTCCACATCCCCCTGCATCCCAGTCCTGCGCAGGCTCTTCTGAATCTAATGGCTTATCGATTCCAAACCTCACTCATATCTGTGATGTATAAAACATTTGTTTCATTTACAGTAGTTATTCATATTACTAAGCATATTCTATTTGTGCAAAATATACTGGAAAGGTTATTGTCATGTGTTAGCCTGGTGTCAGGAAGCGGTTGGTGGGCGAACAAATAAATCATTCAGGAGAAACAAAGGATGGGGAGGGCTATCAGGCACACCACAACAAATTAACTGGAGGAAGAAAAACTTTGTAAAATTATGAAACCAAGTCCACAGAATAAATCTTATTATGAAAAGAGTGCAGGCATAAGAATGAACAGGAAGACCTTCTTTTTGCACTATAATCAGACTATTTCACTACATTTGAGTCAGGATGGGGTTAAACACTATGGTATAGGGATATGAAACTGCACATGTGGGATAAAAATCTACACTTGTTTTGTTGCAATCCTGGGGGTGTGAGCAAGTGTATCATTCTATAGGAAACTGATGCTGATCTAAATTGCAGGGAATTTAAATGCTAGAATCCAACATTGTACTCTGTATGCCATGTTCTTCTGCCATCTCCCTACTTATTTTCCATTGTCTGATGGTCTGCATCATTTTATTTAACTACAGTCACAAGTTAATGAAATAGGCCATAGAGGTAGAATGTAATGGGGTCTGACTTTGCAAAAGTGACGATTTTTTTGGCGATATTTTTCAGCAATTATTGGCAATTGTTTTTTTTTTCTTAAAGAAAAGGTTCACTGCTTTAAGTCTCATCTCTAAATTGCTAACAAATCTGCACTTTTATAAAATCAGACCCTATGGTATTTCCCCAAGACACTTTCAGAGTTTTTTTTTTTTCAATCTATATAGTGCTAATCACTATGGTTAAAAATATGCTGAGGGGTGACACCAAACTGCTGGCTCCCCCTCAGTGATAGGAGCCGGGTGCTGCATTACGTGCAGCACTCGGCTCCTAGCTCACTGAGGGAGCCAGCACTCAAACAAGCTGGTCCCCGGGGGGCAGCCTGCACCTCCAGCACCCCCAGTGTAACAAAAAACGGGGGTTTGGCCTGCAAGGCCATGCCCCCACCCGTGAGGCCATGCGCACCCATGAGGCCATGCCCCCTAAATTTCTGGCGCGCGGCACAGCTGCACGCAGTGAAGGGTACCTGTCCTCCCTAACCGCAAAGGCTGCGATGTCAGGTAAGGACGCCACTGCATCATATCATTCAGTTCTGCAACAATATGTAACAATTCACGCCAGTCCCTTCCCATTGCTTCAACTTAAGCTAGGTACACACTATACGTTGTGTGTACCCAGTGACAAAACAACACAATGTAAGGATATATATCGTGGTGGCCATACACACTGCATAATCTGTAGTATGAGAGTGCAGTATAAATGTTACATGCCGCATGTAGCAGCATAGCTTTGTCCAAATCATTGTGCCATCAATTGTCCGCGGTGAGGGGGGCGGACCCGCCCTTGACCTGCCCCCCGACCAGCGGGACCCGCGGCTGCCTGGAAGATGATGGTCATTAAGTGTATATGAATGACTGTCATCTGCAGATATGCAAATATATCTGTTAGGTGTGTACCCACCTTAAGACATTTTTAAATCCAGGATAAAGATAACCATCTGAAAGACAACAGGAGAACTTGTCATTATTTCACAATAATGCAGTGCATCAAGTTTTCTCAAATAGAAAATTAGTAAAATCATATTTTCCTGAATTTGGGTGTGGTATGATAGATTACATGATGAATCATGTAGACAGTGGACACTGATGATTTGTTAACATGTTAGAGTGATCACATATCGTCCATAGTGGCCCAGCAGTTACTTACTTGCTCATGATGGCTGCAGCGGCTCCAGTGCAGCTTCAGAGTCCAGAAGGTCATGTGACCGTCAGACCTGTGATAAGCCTGCGTTCCGGTAAATATTCTTCTATACCTAACCATAACGCCCCCCTCTAGTACCTAACCCTAAATTCCCCACAGCCTAACCCTCTCTCCCACAGCCTGTTGACATATTGTCTTTGACATTTTACCAATGTTAACATTCATAGCTACCAAGTCCGCTTATAACAAGCGGAATTGGGCTTTTTTTTGCAAGTTGCTTCTTTTTTATGTAAGTAGCTTGTTGCTTGTTTTTGGGCTTATTTTATTGTGTGCATTGCCGAGGCACCCCTAGAGGTAAGTAAATGTGTGTGTGTGTTTTGCACTGGTAGTGACTGAGGGAGGGGGGAAGGTTGTGTCTGGGGAATAGAGGGCAATAGCCAGTGGACAGGGTGAAGTTGTAGGGGGCAGGTAAGAAGGAGAGGAAAACTAGATGATAGAAATGAGCCAGGTACATGAGGACGAGTTAAAATGACTGAGGCTGTTAAAAAGAGGGGATAATGGAATTAGACAGGTGACAAGAATGAATGGGGTAAAGAAGAGGGGCGAGAGAAATGCAGAGAAGAAGAGTCAGGTAAAAGAATGGTGGGTACACACTAGACAATATGTCGTCTGATCCTGTGGATTGGGCTGACATATTGTCCAAATCGGCCAGTGTGTACCCACTATGCGTGACCCTGCGCACTCCTACGGGTCGTCCATCGTGGTCGTTCCGTCAGCCTGCAAGTAGGGCCGATGGAGCGACTAAGATGCCGATGCTGGCATAGTGGATGGAGACGGTGCCCGACATATCGGACGTTTGGACACCACATCATGCAATATGTATCGACTGCCCGATATATATTGCGTGGTCGGGCGTCGCATCGCTGGGTACACACATTGGCAAGTATGTACCCAGCTGAAGAATGGCAAGGGAATGAGGTATGAAAGAGGGAGGATGTAAAAATATGGAGGCTGGTGTAGAGGGAGAAAAGCAATATAGGCAGATAAGGCTGTGCATATACTAATATACTTAGGTTAAAGAAGAGGGGGAATAAAGGAAGTTAACCAGGTAGAGAGTGAGGACAAAGACACCCCCATAAATTGGGCTTTTTTATTGGGCTTTTTAGGATTGGGTTGGGTTTGTTTTGGGCTTGTTTTTTGCTTAGAGGTTGCTTGTTTTCCATTTCAGAGTTGGCAACACTGTTAACAGTATGTATCATCATAAATGTCAACCTAATAACTATATCCCCTTCAGGCTCGGACTGGGCTGCCGGGGATTCCCCGATGTGTAATAGCCACTTCCTATATTGCAGGAGGGCAGGACCTAGTCAATGCATCTATTGTTATATAGTTCTTAAAACACTGTCTGCATTGGTGAAATGAAGGGGTAGTCCGAGTGAGCACTGGACCACCCATTAGCCAGATTAACGAATTGCCCGTAATTAAATCAAATTACCATCCTCCCGGTCAGGAACGGATTTACAAGCCCATCCTGAACCAGGAGGAATAAGCCTGCCTTGCAGCTACCAAGCTCCACTTTCTCTGCTTCTTAGTCAATGGGTATTAAGATGGTCACGTGCGCAACATGACGCGATTATATCACGGAGCACTAGCTCTTACTTTGTGTGTGCTGTTGAAGAGCGCCCGCCGAGGTGGAGCCACACAGCAGCATTTTAACCAGGAGAACGCCATTTTGCCTCAGACCAGGTGTGTAGACACCCGCTGTTATTGAGTGACAGGATGACAGCTCTGTAGAAAAGAGTGGGCGAGGGGGAAGGGGTGGCTCTCTGCTTGCGTTGAATTGCATATAATCAGCAGTATGAATTGCAGAGAAACCCCAGACATATTCATTTGTTGCAAATTTCAGTGAACTTATTATATATATATCTACTGTTCTTTCTATACAAATCCACAGTTTACAAGCCAAGATCGTGAAATTTTACATACGAGCGTATTAAAACACGGCGGAGGCAACTAAAAAAATTTGAGATCGAAATTACTGTTAATTTTTACTTAATTAAAATAAAACAATTTTTCCATAGCATTCGCCCTCTACAGGTCAGGTATGGAATAAGAAAAGGATTTAGGCCCTGATTCAGAGCCAGACGCTCTTTCAGAGCGCTCGCTCTGAATCAGGGCGTTTTTTTTTTATTGGAGCGGCCTCCTGGCCGCATGCTAAGCTGTGGGTGACCACCCACAGCTTTTTTTCGAGCGGCCAGGTGATGGTCACGATGGTCTCGACCATCAAGCTTGCAACGAGACCCTTGTGGTAGGGTCTCGTCTGCCGCAAGCCCCAGTGAGCTTCCGGCTCTAATAGAGCCAGAAGCTCACCACTGACATCACTCGTGATGTCAGTGGGGCCACCCCCAAATGGCAGGCGTTCTTTCGGGAACGCTTCCGTTTGCACAGCTAGCCCCCTCCCCGCCATCTGCAAGGTCAATAATAAAAATATTAAAATGTTATTTTTGTTTCATTTCATAATTTGATTTTATAACATGCATTTTGCTACATACTACGGAATTATGGAATTTTATTCTGTAGCATATAATCTAAGTCTCTGAACATCATTTACTATGGCTTAAGCATGGAGTTTACAGTACCTTATAAATGCTGTATGAATTTATTAGGGATGAGCGGGTTCGGTTCCCAGAGAACCGAACCCACCTGAATTTCGGGGATCTGGGGCGATCCGAGCCAAGTTCGGATCTCCCTGCCTGCCCCGGATCCCTCACCCGAGGCAAAACCTTGCGATGCCGCTGTTGTGTCGTAAGGTTTTGTATTGAGCGGGCTTAACGCTCTCAGCCAATCAGCGTTAAGCCCATTTAATATGCACACAGGAAGCAAAAGAAGATGTCATCCACATTCCCTCGCTGCCTGACACCGCCGGCACCCCCCTCTGCCGACACCGCAGGCACTTCCACTGGCAGCATCCCCCGCTGCAGACACCACTGCTGCCGACACTCCTGCAATGCTGCCCCACGTACTGAGGACACCGTTAGCAACCCACTCACTGCTGGCACTCCCACACTGAGGACACCGCCAGCACCCTGCTTTGAGAACACCCCTGCACTGCCGACAGTTAGCAAACCTGCACTGAGAAACACCGCCAGTACCCTTCACTGAGGACACTGCCAGCACCGCAGCACTGCCATTCCATGTACTGAGGACACCGTCAGCAACCCTGCTCTGCCGACACAGTAAGTGCACTATTGGTGTATCCAACTCACACTATATAACACACTGTATCTGCGTTGGAAATTGGAAGCTGAACTGCCACATGTTAGTGCCGCTCACTGTGTCGCTTAGCTTAGTCAGCCAGCTAGCTGGATGCAACCTTTTGGCCTTAACTAGATGAAAAAAATTATATTGTGAGGTGGTCAAAATTGATCGGAAATTACTGGAAAAAAATGTTATTGAGGTTAATAATACTATAGGAACAAAAACAGGCCCATTATGTGATTTTAGCTGTTTTTATGATACAAGAAAAAAATCCAGATCCAAAACCGAAAAACAAACACCAAGGAAAAAAAAAACGAAACCATTTTCAGATCCAAAACCAAAACACGAAGGTTGGTGCACATCTCTAGAATTTATAACCACTACTGATATTAAGCCAGGCTTATTATGAGCCTGAATATGGTAAAAATTGATATCTGCATCCATGAGGAGAGATTCATCTGATTTACAGTCAGGCCCATAAAGATGGCAACTATACTGGGATGCAAAAACGCAGCTCTGCAGCATAAATTTTTATTTATACTTGCTCATGCGTCAGCTTACACAACTAGATGGTGTAAACAGTGGAGACCAAACTTTTTCGTCTACCTCCTTGGTTGCTGGACCGCATTATGAAACGCACAGAGGCTACTTTCGGTTCATTCCTTTGTCAGTCCTGAAGGGTAAAACCAATTGGATGAATCTTATACACCGTGGAGACCCCGAATGCCGGAAACAGCGGCACATGGAACTGGAAGTAGTTGCTGTGCATTTCATAGCGCGATCCAGCAACCAGGAAGTACACGGTCATCCTGGTATCAGAGCAACAGAAGCTCTTGGCCATGTTTACACTGTACATCTGACAAATTTTGAATGCTTCGATCTCCGAAGTTTGCTTCGTTACAGGTCCTACTTCCTTCAAAGACCTTAGGACTGTGGAAGGGAAAGTTTGACACACTTTTCGTGAGGCCTGCCTAAGGAGAGGTTTGTTGGAGGATGATGTGTAAACAAACATTCTTAAAATCCCGGGCAACGCCGGGTACTCCAGCTAGTGTATGTGTATATATATATTTATTTATACACTATTGCTATGTTATAGCTCTTGTTTAATATGTGGTTGAATATACTTTATTTGTGAGCCTGTGTTTGGTTTCTGTATATCTATACTGACAATGCTGAGTTCAGTTCCCCTAGCATTTACGCTCAATATTTAAATACCATTATTCACACTTACATGCGCTTTTTTCTGTTGAGTATGGCTAACCCGCATAGTTGTCCCCTTTGATGTAGATTATAGCGACGCAGTGGTAGTGCGTATGCGTGCCCCAGCCTCAGGCATCGGGTGTGATCCACTGTGGCACTCAACTACATTTTGTGCGTGCGGCACACGTGATCACATCATGACCATTGAAGCCAGATGCGTTCTACAATGACCCGCAGCCACACTACGCCTGTGCATCCAACCATAGATGTACCCTTGTTAATTCAACGTTGTTATGTATATTATGTTTTGGAATGCCCTAATGTAGTGGTTTCTGCGTACACTATATATTCTTCTATATACAAGCCCTATGAGGGACTGTTTGACCGCTGCCACGCATGTGAATGTTGTCAAGCTTATTTATTTGTCTTGAGGAAGGTTTCTGTGAAATGGAAACGTTAACAGAATTATGACAACTACAATAGTATGAATATTGCTAACAAATTTGCTTAAATTGATTCCAAGTCTGCCGTTTTCACCATGGATCCCTTGTTAGATGTGGACTGTCATGTGATTGTTCTTTGAGGAACAGCAGCTACTGTCCTTTTGGAAAGGATGAGAGTGCAGAAATTTGTGCGAGTGTGAGAGGTTTATTTTGCACTTAAAGGGCATTTGAGGGTTGTCTGATGACAGTGGGGATTCATTTGGCTGAAGGGGCATGTGGGTGGTCTATTTGGCACTTACCTGGCAAGTGAGGGTGGTCTAATGACAGAGGAGATTCAGTTGGAACTTAATGGGTATGTGCGGGAGTCTAATGGCATGACAGAGGTCAAATTGGCATTTAAGGGGCATGTGAGGGTGGTCTGGTGGCATGGGGGAAACCTAATTAGAACTTAAGAGGCATGTGGATGAGACTAATTGCATTTTGGTTGAAAAAATATATTTTAATAACGAGAAAGCAAGAAAACTCTACTGCCTAACTATTGAGATGGAGTGACAAACTGTCAAGAAATAGAAACCAATTTCTGACACAGTGCTGAAACTGGTACTACCCGTTAGCAGATGTCTAGATTTGCTGCTTGCTGGGGTTGGGCAGTCATCAATTGTTCATTGACCTGATGGCTGTGGCCAGGAATGGGTGGACAGTGATGTCACGGGGGAGGAGCTTAGTAATGCTGCTGCTGGGGCTCCATTTTTGCCGGGTGGCGAGCAGTGATCATAAGAGGCTCCGCTGTAGACTGACCCTGCTGGCGGCGGTGACGGGGGCTCAGTGAGGATATCATATAAACAGCTGCCTACATCACTGATTCCAGTGGGGAGGCCGCGCATCGTCAGCAGGGGGGAGTAGCCCAGGCACAGACACAGAGAGGGGAGCCTGGAAAACAACAAGGAGGTGGATCCATGGATCCTCAGCAGCACCCAGCAGACTGAATGGCCTTAAGCCAACCCAACAAGGTTAGTAGTTGTAATAAAGAGTGGACTCGGGAGCAAATGTTTACTGTACATGGCAGGTTAGGTTAATGAAAAAACAGCCAGTGCCAAATGAAGCATTAGATCACACTGTATAATGCTTCCCTGCACAAAGTATTTAATTAAATTGCTGTTTTGTTAATCCCGTCAGTGTGTCTCCCCAAAATATATTACAAAGGATTAACTAAACAGCAAATTTAATTTAATTTAATTTAATAGTTTGTGTCAGCAAGCATAATGCATGATCCCCAACCTGGGCCATTTTTAAAGTGCATTTGATTTTCCTGCAGTTCCCAAAGGTTTATTAATACTGGTGCTACTGTTAGGCAGGTACCCACTTGCAGGGCTGGATTAAAGCTTGTGGGTGCCCCAGGGCAATTAGGCTAGGTTATGTCTCTCCAATAATGGCTGGCCACTCCTCTCTGGTCATGTAGCGACACCCCTTTCAGCAACTGGTCACACGCCCCTTAGTGGGCCTCTGTGGTTGCATTCCCCTGGTGGGCCCTTCGTGCCCCAGTCCAACTTTGATCCCCCTGAATTTGAGTGTTCTGTTCAGGTTCATTAAAATTTTAAAACTAGAGATAAATTTATGGTTCAATCAAGTTTAGGCTTAGATTAGAGTTTCCATTAATGATATGCTTAGAGTTAATGTCTAGGGCAGTGGTTCCCAAACTGGGTGCCTCGGGACACTTGCAAGGGTGCCTCAGGTTGGTGGTCTAGCACAAAACAAAATTATTTATGGTCAATGTAATGTAAATATATGGACAAACAGAAGCGCAAACCTGTCCCCCACCACATAACTGAGCATAAGGATGACAGGTAAGTACAATTTCACATTTTTTTCTGAATTTCTCAATAACAAACATTTGGCTTAGGGGTGCCGTGAAAACAATACTGATACTCTAGGGCGCCGTGGTTCAAAAAAGTTTGGGAACCACTGGCCTAGGGTGTTCAGATTACTGGCTTTAGTTCATATTAGGGCTAAGTACAGGTTAATAATTAATTTCAGACTGATGTTCTTGAAAGAGAATGTTGTACAAGGTACAGAAATATATTATTTTGTTATGGCTCTTCCTATTCAGGTACAATTACTGTAGAGTCTAGAGGTGCTCTTCCCCATGTCCCAGTGGACACATGACAAATATCTATTTGACAATTTATTAAAACAGCCCTACAAGAACTGAATAAATGGTGCAATTCCACAATACTGCATCCAATGGGAGAGAATCTCAGAATGGGGCTTATTCGCCCCAAAGAGTATAGTTTATATTTAAGTAACATATCAATTTACTAAAAGCTTAATCCAGGAGATACCAGAGATATCTCCTCTGTTCATCTGAGTAATGGACAAGACTGCAATACCCATTATTCTCAAAGGGGACTGCTGTCTGGACTACTTCTGAAGATGGCGCTAGCCGTTGTGTTCTATAGCAAGAACATTGTTGGAGAGGGATCTTTCTCCAGCAGGCTTCTCCCCACCCTTCAGTCTTCTGTACATGATGGCCATGCATACTCGCACTGGTACGTATAAGGATTAGCAAAAGCTACCACTATGCTGTGAACCCTTTGCTGGGACAGGAAGCAGTTGGGAAGTCGACGGACGGAATCCCGACCGCCGGTTTCCTGACTGTCTAATCCCGGCAAGGGTTAAATGGCAGGCTTCGAGATCCCGACGCCTGTCATTTTACCTACGCCGAGAGACCGACGCCCAACTTCCTGATCGAAGGTAGGCTGGGAGCGGACAGCCACGGGGGTTTCTGAGGGGGACCTAGGATTAGGCACCCCCCCCCGGGAGGGTTAGGTCTAGGCTAGGGGAAGGGGGGGTTAGGCACCCCCCGGGAGGCTTCGATTTAGGCAGCGGGGAAGGGGGGTTAGGGTTAGGTACCCCTAAGGGAGGGTTTTGGGGGTGGGGGGCGGTTAGGTTAGTTTATACTTACCTGTAGCGCAGTCGGGATCTTCACCTCTGCCGGGCTCCCGCTGTCGGCGTAAATCATACCGATCCCACTGGGATGGCATCTTATCCTTATAAGAGTTATTTTATTCATATTATTGCAGCAAATCGCAATGATAACAGATGATTATTACCAGGTATTTTTTCTGAAAGCAAATAACTAAGCCCCCAAATAACTTCTAAAGAAAAGCATTTTCAAATGACTGATTAAAATAAATTTTTAATTCCCTCATGTTCATGATGGCAAAGCAAATACATGAGATTAGACCCCGCTGTACCTGGTAGGACCTTCCTACAGCTGAATTTTGAGTTGAATCTCTCACAAGAACTTAATCATTCTTGACATCTTCACTTATGTATAATTTTTAAATTACACTTTTATACAGGTCGCCAAAATATAGATTAATTATTTCATAATCCTCTTTAAAATGCCCTTTAACCTTCCACAGAATGTCCCCACTTCAAATTACTACTACTGTCATATGCATTCACCTAAACAATCACACATCCTCTGTGGCTCCGCTATGCCATCCAGCATACAATGAAAAATATATTCCAAACCCTACAAAGCCATCCATCACATTGCACAGCAATATGCAGGGCTCTATTTATTAACATTATTTTGACTAAAATAAAGTGAAAAAGGGTGTTTTCATAGCCTTTTCACATTATTTTAGTATCACCTATAGTTATTACAGGGCAATTGGAGTAGAATTCGTAAAATTCTACTCCAACCCCTAAGTATCACTTATTTTTAGTAAAGCAGATCGCATTTCCCATAATTGTAATGGGAAATGTGATCCGACCAGAGTTACTAAAAATAAAATGTGAAAAAATATCAGGGAAAGCCCTGTGATAATAACGCCACCTGGAGGTGGCGTTATCCAGGGTCTCCCCCGGTTACCGGACTCCTGCCCTGCTCGAACGGGGAGAGCAGAGCCGGGAGTCGGTCCCAGTAATCAGCTTTGTGGTCTAAACAGACCGCAAGCTGATTACTCCGGTCAGCTGGTCTCCCATAGTGCACTGGTGCCCGGTCATCAGGTGATCGGACCCCAGTGCAGTATGGGAGATCACCTGACCGGAGGAATGGAGAACGTCACCGAAGGCCCGGAGCATGCAGGTAAGTGTAATTAAGGAAGAGGGGGGGTCACGGGGGGGAGGCGGGGTCGCGGGGGGGTCTGTGATAGAGGGGGCGGGGCTTAGCGCCGGGCAGGGGGTAGCAGCGACGACTGGTCGGCGCATGCGCCGGCACTTAATTACGGTATTTTTCGCGAAAATACCGTGATAAGGCTCCAAAGGGGATTTGCAGGGACAGAGCTTTATCGCAAGCTCTGTCCCTGCAAGGGATTTGTAGTAAATCCCTGTGATATTGCCTGAATTCGCAATGCGAATTCACTTGGTAATATCACACTACAATCTGCATTCAATATGCGGATTGTAGTGAATAGAGGCCGCAGTCTCATACCGGTACACTGCTCTTATGTCAAATTCAGTGTCTATGAATGCATTTGTTACTTCCTCGCAAGACATCTCTAGTCCTGCAGCTTTTCTTTATTTCAACCCATTAGATTTTCTTCCAGTTTCTTAACTTTTAGGAGGACATTAAAAGTACAGAAAAGCAGACTCTTATCAGCTTTGGACTGTACAGATCGTACATTGGTATTATATAAAACAGTAAATATTGGGACAAGTAACTTTGCACCTGGACAAACTATGGCCCTCATTCAGAGCCGCTCGCTAGCGGCTGTACGCTCGTTCCGAGCGATGTTCGCACATCTGCGCATGCGCGAACCAGTCAGTGCGGCCGAAAATCGTTTGTACGCTATATAGCGAGTGCCTGCTATTTTGAGTGACAGAATGAGGCGTATGTGGGTGGTAACAGGGGAAGGTGCTTGAAAACGGGGGAGTGGAATTCGAACGCAGGCGTGCTTAAAGGTCAAAACGGGCGTTTTAAGGGAGTGCATAATTAATCCAGCAGCGTCATTGACCACGTCACTTGGTTTTTTTTAACTCAGAACTGCTCGCAAAATAGCGGTTGAAAAAACCAACCACAAGAAAAGCGAGCAGTTCATACGCTGTACGATGTACTCGATTAATCTAATAAATAGCGGACATGACGTATGGTGCGAGCGGCCAGGGGGCGTTTTTATCAAATAAACGAGCGTATGTTTTGCTCGCTCGTTCAGACTTAGAGGTGTGAATAGACTGCAATTTGCGAACGGATCATTTGAATAGCCACCCCTTGTTTTTGAACGAACGACCGCAAATAGCGAACGGCTCTGAATCAGGCCCTATGTTCCAATGTAAAAGGTGAATCAGGCCCTATGTTCCAATGTAAAATACATTGTTTTTGCATGTGGGGTAAATACTGGCTGCTTTTGCAAGTAGCCCACAAATGCTGGACAGCTTAATTTTTACACTGCAATTTAGATCTGAGTTTGGACACCCCCCTCCCAAATCTAAATCTCTCTGCCCCACCCGCAGTGCAGCATGGTTTTACCAAGATATATAGCTACTTGCTTTTTTTGCTTTGCTCCCAAATTGTGAGCACCCCTAGTGCTCATCGAATGGTCCACCATTAATTGTGCCATTGGTGTTTTACATCAATGGCAGGAAAACATTGATCGTGCACCATTGATGACCATCACAGCACAAGCAGTGGCTGGGCCAATGGAGAAAAGGGGCGGTACTTTGCAGGGCACATTGGGGATGGTGAAAAGCTCTGTACCACCCCCTTCCCGCACTTAGGAAATCCATCTAATTTCTGCCATAGATGGAAAAACTATCGTTCAATGTTGGCTAACAATGGGTGATGGCCAACCCTTCCATGCCCACCCCCCACTTGCCGCTTTGACCAATAAAGTAGTCAAGTAAGCCATACATATTTCACTTGAATTCTCATGGTGTTGGTGACTGAGGAAGTGGTATTTAAACTTGGTCTTTAAATCGTATACACATTCTTAGAGGTTATTGACATTTGTAAAGCTGTCTTTCATATTTAGTATCAAAATTTACTATCAATGTTTTCTGACTTGATACACTGAATGAGTTTTCTAACAGTGACAAAGATAATTTATCTAGACATAAAATAGAAAAATAGACATCAGCGCTCTTCACTCAGACAGGATGGCATCAGTTACATACAGTAGTAAACACATTTTAAAGTGCATACTGGAGATACCAAATAAAAAAATAAAAAATACACCTGCCTACTGGATCCCACCATGTCATCATTCTCAGTGATCACTGGAGCCAGAGAATTAGTTACGGATGAACTTTCATTGAAAATCAAAATGTATCCTTATAATGTCTGGCCTACTTACAGTGGATATTGTATCTTCTTATACAGGAGAGTAGTATATGGTTTGTGGTATGATTTTGCCTTTACTTATTTTGTGTGTGAAAAACACATTGTTAAAAGTAATGCATTGCCAGAGATTCATTTATAGCAGAGGTTCCCAAACTCCACCATTACAGTCCAGATTTAAGGATATCCATGCTTGAGCCCAGATGGTTAAATCAAATTGACTGATTAAGTCACATGTGCTCAAGTATGGCTATCCTTAAAATCTTGACCGTATAGGCAGGGGAAGCAATCGGGAAGCCGACTGCCTAAATACCGGCAGCCGGCTTCCCGACTGTCTTACCCCGGCATGAGTGAAATGCCGGGCGTCTAGATGTAGACGCCCGCATCTCCCCGACGCATTTTCCCGATCGTAGTGATGCCGGGCGCCGCGTGTGGACAGCCGCGGGGGGGGGGGGGGATGGGGAGGAGTGTTAGGTTTAGGGCTCCCGGGGGGGACTTAGGGTTAGGCACCCCCCGGGAGGGTTAGGCTAGGGGGAGGGAGGGTTAGGGTTAGGCACCCCCAGGGGGGACTTGGGGTTAGGCACCCCCCCAGGGGACTTAGGTTTAGGCAGCGGGGAAGGGTTAGGGGGAGGGTTAGGCTGCAGGAAAGGTGGGTTAGGGGTTATGGTTAGTATACTTACGTACTTGTTTCGGGATTCTGACTGTCAGGGTGCCGTTGTCAGTATTCTGTCCACCGTGATCCTGTACCCAACCAATTTCGGATATATAGCAGGCACATGAAAAAGGCAGAGAACGAATGATAGCAGGCATGAAGAGGAAAGATTCGACCATTGCTGGTGTAAACACAAAAACATATGATAACCTGGTGTTGGCAATAGATTCATTCCATTGATAGGCATGGTGAATGGCCTGATGGTGGCACAAATGTGGAAGGCAATAATAAGCAGACAATACTGAAATATATATGAAAGTAGAGAGGTGACAGTATATTGAAATTAGGACTGAAATACCCAGGCCTGTCAAGAGCCGCGCCGGGCCCCGGTAAAAAAAAAAGAAAAGAAAAAAAGGGGAACCGCAGAAGGCGTGGCCACGCCCCCTTAGGTGTAAAAAAGAAAAAGTTTTGCGGCACTTCACACTGGCAGATGCAGTGAGCCCCCTCAGCCCGGCGCATAACCAGTGGGTGGCACGATTAGCTTGATCGCTCCCCCCACAGGCATAGGAGACTGGTGTGGCTGCTTCTTAGCAGCCGCGAGCAGTCTTCCAGTGCAGCCCAGCACACGGCAGCGTGAGGGGGGGAGCGGTGCCGGACCCGGGCCCCCGCCGGGCCCTTCCAGCAAGCTCGGGCAATTTGTACCCGCTCCCCTCTCTTGGCACCCCTGGAAACACCCTATTGTATGTCACTTAGCTATGCTATCTTGTCAGGCATACCTTAGCCCCACCCTTAACCTCTGATTGACCCATGGTCATATGACCATACCTGCACCAGACACCGATTGTTCAAACCACTGATGGTTTTTGGTCAATGGTTTTCTGGCCAAGAGTCACCAAAATCCAAAGTCACTAGCGAGAGCCAGAAGTCACCAAAATCTAAGGACTGTAGTCAGAGCCACAGGAAGTAGAAATCCCTCAGGGAACCAAGAAGCTAGCTTGAAAACACCATCACGGCAACTGATGGCAAAACAGGTGCAGAGAATCCCAATAAGATAAGGCAAAGAACATCTGGCTGCTAAAGATAAAAAGAAAATAATAATCACAAGAAATGCAGCTTACAGGAGGACACTCCAGCTACAAAGCGAAGTACCATAATAAGCATCTACTCAATAGCACTCATTTTAGCATGCACCTCTATGGGGTACGAGGTACAATGAGCAATGTTGTGGTCATTGTGTGTCGCTGTTCTGATCTTATTCTCTACAAACTTTTTGTAGAGCTACATATTTACAGTTAAGATTCATCTGGAGTAAGATCCATTGAGATTTATTTATGCCCTTTTCCATGCAACATTTTGTGCTGAACAGCATTGCAGAACTTTAAAGCTGGATATAGAGTCGCACATTCGTTTGATGTGGCTACATCTATTGAGTTTTAGCAAACTGCGAATGCTCCATAGTACACATACACGTCTTTGTAGTGACACGCTGGCGGGATGATGTCACCGCTGGGCTTGTGCGCATGAGCACACCCAGTTCGCGCCAAAGTAGAGTGTTGCAGTACTGAACGGATGTGCAGAACTTAGCTCCTCTAGTGAGACCTGTGATTACTGCAGTCATAACCATTGCTGATACCACTATTAACCCTTTGCATACTGTTACAGTGTACACCGCTGTCGCCGCTGTTTAACGGTGTACGACACTGTTAACATAATAAACCCAACAGTCTGGTTAAGGACATCTGTGTGAACTAACCTCCATTTCACATTCTGCTGACACCTATTGTGACCAAGCATAGCACACCAATAGGTTATACCAATATGCATATATCAGGGCAATTCATCTTTAATGTGTCTGGGATCAGCAACACAGAACTGCCACACTGTAACACATTGCTGTATATCGCTTTGTAAAATCAAAAATACATGCATTGGCACTTTATTTTGAATGCTCTTATGCCATATTTTATGGATCAATTTGTCCTATTTGTTGATATATGATTCACATAAAAAAATCAATCACAGTTATGAGAATTTTTGCTCATTTTATGCGTACCCAGATATACCCTATACATACAATCATATATATCTTTCATTTTAACTGATATTCTGCATTAATAAATAGATTAATTTTTTTCGAATACTTGTCTGGCGCCCTATTCTACACAGTCACACGTATACTTCATCTTTAAGGTTTGTCTTCGTCCATGAAATGGGCATTTCTGGGTGACAACTGGTCATCGCACTGAAGAGTTAGGTTACATGGGAGTGTAGTGAACGTTACACCATATTCGTTGTAGATGGCAATTCCCACTTTGTGACCAAATCAGCTCGCCCCCACTAATTTCTAGGGAAAGTGACCAGGAATAACTAGTCAGTCGCAACAGGGCTCTGTAAGGCAGTCACTAGGTATTTTTGTTTTGCAAAGTGCGGGATGCTGCATGTGTATATATATTTTTTTCCTTTAACAGGTGGACCACAGGTGCCAGTGGGCCATTAAATGTCCAAGCATGCTGGCACTTGTGGTTTGGGAAGTGCCATCATGCCGGGGCAGTCAATATGATTTACCATTACCTTCACAGAAAACCGGTACCAAGGGGCTGCAGGGAAGAGCCTTGTCTGGTTGTTCTTGGAGAGGGAGACCCCCTTTTTTTTTTCTTTTTTTTTTTTAAAGGGGGGTCCTTCCCTACATCCCACACATTTTTTTTCTATTTTTAACCACTTCTACAATTTTTCAGTAACAAAGCCTGCACAGATCATAGTGATCTGTGGCAGTGCATAACCTCCACAGCAGATTTACAGTCAAATCTGCTGCGATATAGGGGTTTAAAATCCGACGGGTATCGAAGTTGGATTCCAAATGACAGTGAAAACCGATGCATAGTAAATGCTGTTTTTTTAGACTGCAATCAGATGTCAAAAATCGTCTGTTTTCAAAGGATGCAAAACCAATCTAGTACATTTACCCCTAAAATGTCAAAGATAAATAGTCATTAAGACTAGATGGATGAAAAAAAAGTAGTGACCTGCCTCTGCCCCCACACCAGGGCCGGACTGGGACTAAAAATAGGCCATGGCATTTAAATCACACAGGCCCACCTCACGTCAGAATCTGGCTCCTGATATAGACTCCTCCCCTTACTACTCCTGCCTCCTCCCACTTCGCTTATGCCATTACAAATATAATTAATATTAGAACATACAAGTGTACATACATAGTGTTCACTCTAGGTCTGGCGGCAGGCAGGGCGCCAGACCTAGAGCTAGGGCACTTTTGTGCGCGCCTGAAAAGGGGACATGGCCAATGAAAAGGGGGCGTGTCTTTATGACGCGTCCCCTGTTAGTCACTCTTGGGGGCGTACCCAGCACTTACAGACAGTCCCAAAGTGCAGCGGTCACTGTGAATGGATGCGCCCGGCATCTACCTGTATTCAGCGGCGGTGACTGCTGCTCTGCCGTTTTCCCCACCTGTGGGCTGCAGTGGACAGAACCCGCAGGCTGTTTCAGCGGGTAGCTGTGCTGGAGGGCAGGGTGCTTTCTGCCCTTCAGAAATAGGTGACAGCTGAAACAGCCTAGCGGGAACACTATGTACATCAATCTCTATTAAAATACACATACAGAGCGGAGAGCTCACTCTGCAGGGGATTCAAACATGTCCCATAGTCAGACATTTGGTTGGTTCTGTTAGGTAAAACTGGCACTTCATTGGTGTAAGTCACATGTTCTCAAACTCGGACCTCAGGAACCCAAACAGTGCATGTTTTCCAGGTCTCCTCACAGAATCACAAGTGAAATAATTAGCTCCACCTGTGGATCTTTTAAAATGTGTCAGTGAGTAATGACTACACCTGTGCACCTGCTGGGTGAACTGGAAAACATCAACTGTGTTGGGTCCTGAGTACCGAGTTTGAGAACCACTGGTGTAAGTCACACAAACAAGGGAATGCATTTTCCAAATTGACCAAGCCCCATCTTAGCAGTTGTTGAGGATTAGATGGTGATGACTGTAGGAATTGTTTAGAAAAGGAATGCTGAACACAGAGGAGGACACATCTGCACACACCAAAGCAGAGCCGTAACTCCACATTCTGGTGTCCCCATTCACAATTTAAGTAGGGAGAGACAGCAGCGCATGGAGAGTGCGCGCCGTAGGCGCGCACCAAAAAAATCTGGTGTGGTCTCATTGCGAAGGGGCCTGATCACACAATAGTACCCCCAATTCAAAATTATTCCACACAGTAGTGCTCCTTCATCACATTACCCCCATACTTGTCAGCTCTCCTTCATTGTCAGGGAGACTCCCTGAAGCAGTAGAAATCTCCCTGATTGCACCTTACCCCCATTATGTAGCGGTTATGTAAAGAAAATAAATAAATCAGATATATAAATTCAAATGGGATTATCTCTGCCATTTCCCTGCATTGGGTAAAAGGCACAATGATCCCTATGGGATGTAGTTGGCATCCTGGCATGTGGGATGCCGACAGTCTAAATACCGGCGCCTTAATCCTAACAGCAGTATCCCCACCGCTAGCATCAAGAAGGTAAGTATCGCCAGTTAGGGGAGGGTTAGGGTGAGGAGTTATGGTTAGGCACTAGGTGTAGGGTTAGGCACCGGGGAGAGTTAGAATTAGGGTGCGGGGAGGGGGAGGTTATGTTTAGGCACTAGAGGGGGGAGGTGGTTAGGTTTAGGTACCTCTGGGGGGTAGGTACATATGGGGGAGGGTTAGGTTTAGGCAAGAAAGGGGGGAAACTTAGGTTTAGGCACTAACGGGGACGGTTAGGGTACAAGAAGGGAGGTTTAGGGGGAGAAGGGTAAGTTGGGATACCAACCATCGGGATGCCGCTGTCGGTATTTTGACAGGAGGCATCCCGACAGCCGGCATTACATACCCATTCCTTCCTATAGATTGTAAGCTTGTGAGCAAGGCCCTCTTACCCTTATGTATGTATGTATGTATGTCTTTTACAACGCAGTATAATGTTAATTCGAATTGTAAAGCGCAACGGAATTTGCTGCGCTATATAAGAAACTGTTAATAAATAAAATAAATAATCTTGCATTGCCAAAATAATGCATATTTGTATGCCCAGTCAGCAGCAACCAGAAACAACCCCTACCCTCCTAGCTTCTCTCATAGAAGATGAGAACATATTGCACCCCTGCAGAGACCACCCTCTTGGCCAGCAAATCTATTATATTTTATTTATATAAATATGAGTGCAGGTATATCTGTCTGAAATGTACATGAGAGAAGAAAGCAATAAGAGCAAGGATCTAAAACAAGTGAATTGAAATAATAACACAATCAGGTATAATGAGCAAATATAAATTAACAAGTTCCAGTGTTGTTAAGACATAAGACCAGATCTGGTTAATATTTTAAAATTACTGGTACATTACATGTACTGTACAGCATCGGCGTGTGCAGATAGCATCCAACGGGTGTCCATCCATCAGGTGTCTCTGAAGTAGGCTTTGCTCAAAATCCACCCCCGCCCTCAGTAAGCTTTTCATCTTCATAATCACAGGAGCTGTTAGAATGGGGTCCAGCCAGATTACCCAAGGGCCCCACCCCCGCGGCGCGTCCTCATACCTGGCCGCATCATGACATCATTACGCAGCCGCGTAAAGACGTCACTACGTCATGACGCGGCCGCACATAACACCGGGTGGCCCAGCATCTTCCCAGCTCACAGGAGCTGGCTGAATAGCGTGCTGCCGCCCGCTCGCCCATCCAGATTGCAAATGCCCCAATGTGATACTCACACACAGCCGCCGGCCACGTGATGACGTCATGACGCGGCCGCGTCATGACATCATCACGGCCGTGACACATAGTAAACAAACATGGCGCCGCCCAAGAGGCGGTGCTGCAGTGCCGGGTAAGCGTGCGCTCGGCCGGACCAGCCCATTTGACCATCGGCCCTTCTGGCATTTGCCAGAAGTGCCCGATGGCCAGTCCGGCCCTGCCCCACACAAAGATGCGTCCACATACACCTAAGGCCTGATTCAGAGGTGCACTTAGCATCGATGTTGCACGGACACTGTATTCAGTCTGTGCATGTGTCCGAATTGCACTGCACATGCATTCTGATGGTTACCGCCGAGATCCGCAGAACTAATTTGGACGCAGATTGAGGCAATTTCAAATGGCATGTCTGGGTGGTAACAGGGTTGCTTGCCAGACATGGGCGAGTCGCAGTCAGTAACTGTGTCTTTTGCTACAGTTGCACTGATTCAGGTGGCCTTGTTCATACAGATAATCTGCACCTCCAGGGCTGGTGCAACGTTTGATGGTGTGCCTTAATGCACACAGCGCCAGACTACATCCAGAGCCAGTGCAATAGCATGTTCCTCTGATGGAGGCCCTTAGCATCAATGCACCATACAGTACGAGATGCCCGGTGTGATTGAGCCACTTAGAGTGTGTAACATAGCAGCTTTTTTTTTCAATTTTGTGTCTTAATGACATCACAGATGCAGTAAACCACTCAGTGTACTACAGATGCTGGGCTGCGACTAGCCGCACGGGAATTAGTCTTAAACACGTAAAAAGTTGCAGATAAAAGTACAATGGAACTTGGCATGAGAAAAAGCCACGGCCGCTGCATCATAGCACTTCGTAGTTAGATTCAAAGTAAGCACACAGACAGACATACAAATGTCGCACATTAAATTGATCAGTGCAAAGTAGTTTTGTTGCTTCCAGTATTTTATTTGCACAAATAAAATGCACATTTTTGGGTCAATTCAATTAGGTGCGAGTTTGCATCATGCACACACACAGGGGAAATGCGAGATCAGATTAGAAATACCAATTTGCTGTACTTGCAGCAAGGGTGTGCGACTTATCCACAAAAAGGGAAATGGGAGAAGTGCATGAAACCATCCTGGACTCCAAAAAAATGTCAACTGAGATGGCAGGACCATAAAGGAGGCAGTTAGTGGCCATGAGGAAAAGTACTGGAGGCTCTTAAATGGTGTGAAATGGTTGATTTTGGCACTTGTTATTAATAGCTAAAAAATTATAGCCAACAAGTTTTTTTCATCAAACACTTTTACCTCATCTGCATGTTCGAAAAACCCCTCTCCCATCACTAAAACACTCCACGTACTTGTCCCACATAATTTAACTCATTATTGAGCTTTTTAGAGAAATGCATCTGTAAACTGACGTCTTTATTGGTCTAATTATGCTATTTAAACCCCTCCAAGTGCGCTATGATTATTCATTAAGAGGGGTGTACCAGAAGTTCTGCACTGTGGAGCCAATTCAGACCCGGACGCAATGCACCCCACTTTCACAGCTGTGAGGGGCGGGGTATGCAAATTCTGCGATCGCACAGCATGGCTTAAGGACGCCCTCTATGTCTTGGAGAGCGTCGGCAGAACGAACGCAAGCCGGTCAAAAGACACCCACTTTCTTTTCTCAGCACACGTCATCTCCAGGAAGTGTATGATTAATCAGTAATAATCGAGAACCATCAGAGATGCTCACAGCCCTTGAGGTAGAGCCTACCCCACCGCAAGCACTGCGATCACTGCAGGCTGAAATACAACAAGGTGACATGTACTATGACGCTTCCATGTTAATTATGCACACCCAAAGAATGCCGTTTTGACGCTCAGACACGCCTGCGTTCGCACATCCACTCCCCCGTTCTCCAGGGCCTTCCCGTTACCACCCACAAACGGCACTGTCACTCAAAGTAGCGCCCAGTCTGTGTTCTTCGAGCCCACGATTCCCGATCACACAGACTAGCTCGAGCATACGCAGACGGGCGACAATCGCCCATAGCGAGCGATCGCGGCTTAGCATCCGGGTCTGAATCTTGCCCTGTGTCCCAACATTTTCACCTTAAAATAAAGATTTTGCTACCTTTCCACCTGCTCAGGGGGTGCACAGGAAAAAAAAAAGGAAAGTTCCTCTGAAAAATAAATGCGAGTTTGGAATTTGAATGCAAATTTGCAGTGCGAGCTCGCCATGAGAACTGCTTGCAGGAACAAACTAATACCTAATTAGATTGACCCTTTTGAACAAAAAAATAAAAAAATTGGCGCAGCTAAGTCTCCCAGGACCTGACATGCCAAGATGGGCTGTTTGCCACGACTGAAGCCACAGTGCATGATGACACATCTGTATGTATACTTTGTTCGAATATACCAACATAACACATCCAGTGGCGTAGCCAGCTTTTGACATGACGGAGAGCGAACGTGGGAAAAAACAGGCTCTGCAGAAACAGGTGTTTCCCACATGCCCCAAAAACCATCACACCCACCACATGTGCCCCTTCTGTATGTCATGCCCCCATCCGAGCTGTACTGTGCTCCCCCGATTTGTATATCCTGTATTGCAGAGGTTCCCAGACTCCACAGAGGAACCTCTGCTGTATTGTCTTCTCCCCACCTCACCTGATTTTATTTTCTATATGTTCCTACTCCCCAACAAAACTATGTACTGTATTGTGCCTGTGCCCTTCCCCTCCTTTGCATGTCCTGTAGACCCATTTGTGTTTTTGTATTGTACTCCATCTGTACTGAGCTGCCCCATGTATGTTTTGTATTGTTCACTCTAATATTTAGCATACAAGACAAAATTTACATTATCTACCCATTTGTCTACACTATCTACAGATATACAAAGCTGTTTAAATTACATCATCATCAATGATATCTAGGTATGCCTCTGACTGTGGAATACCTTTACTTATGGTCATGGCAAAGTGCCAGTGGATGGAACCTGTGTACAGTATGTGTGTGCTATATGACAGTTTGGATGAGAAGGAAAGAAAAAGGAAAAGGGAAGATTTAAAAAACAAACAAACAAAAAAAAACAAAAAAAACAGTGGCAATAAAAGTAACCAAGACATTGGCAAATATGGTAAGATCATCAACATTTATTATGCCAAGGGACCTGGGAACAATGTGATGTTTATTAAACCTCTAGGACAAAGTCATGGTAAGCTCAGAATATAAAAATAAGTATACAATATTTAGAATTTAAACAACAAACAAACCAAACAGAAAACGCCCTTTAAAATTATTTCTCAAACAGTTTTGCGTCAAGAGTTTACTGTAATTGCCAGCTTGGATTTGCGGCAACCTATGACAGTGAATCACTCAACATACAGTAAGCATAAAGTGAACAACTTCAAAACAAAGACAATTAGTGGTCAATATAATTAGAGTCAACCTGCGGTACGATGTTCGGCTGTGCACATTATGGTACCACAATATCACACAATTTCCTGCACTGGGATGGGGAGATAAATGTGCAGTGTTGGTGGCCACAAGGTTCCTGGAACAATCGTGGGAACACCAGCACCACACGGTCATCTCAGATAATTGAATACCTCTTAAAACAGTGCAACTTGTGAAGGCAACAGCTTCTATCAGTGTGTTTTACCACTAGCAGAACGTCATCTCCAAGCTCCCCTAATAGAGCTTCAGAAATGAACAAAATCAATATACAGAATCCCGGCCCTGGCAGACTTTGGACATTCTACGATCCAAAATAAATTTTAGAGCATAAAAAGAGAAACTATCAAATAAGAATATGAATAACTGTTTTGGTTACAATTTTTTATAAATTAAATCTGCTATTTTTTTACTTTAGAAAAAAGTATAGATTTGATTATATTTATTTATCTGTATTGATGCCCCTCACCTTGCAGTATGGTGGCTAATCTACGGAGTGGGAATCACTAAATGTTCTCCATAGCTATCAATGTACTTGAGTAATGTCATGTATTACTTAAACTATATGTCAGTTTTTGAATATTAGTTACACGCATATATAAATATATATTATAATGATCATTTTTCTTTAAAGGGAATTTGCAATTAACATTTTCAAAATAATTATAGAATGATAGTATTGTTAAATGGCTGGAAAATCGTGGATCAATGGAAAACACAAAGGCCAGATTAACAAAGGAGCGGATGGGACTACAGCTCCAAGCCACCACATAAAAATAGGCCCATCATCATGACCAGCCACCCAGATGGCTACACGGTCGCCCATAAATCATAACATAATATTGTATTTTTATTTTCTTCACAAAATGATGCACTTTTTCTGCTATTAGGTATTTAGGGATACACTGGGACTGATCGTGTAGGGGGTGTACAGATCCACGTGGCTCTGGCCACACCCACACAGCACCTCCACTACTCACAATTGGCCAAGTCTGGGCCCATGTGACCTTTAATCTGACCCTGGAAAACACAGGTGACCTGTATTTGCGAACAGTTTTAGTCCATTGCTTCTTACTGTACAAACACTGTATGCAGCTTGTTTGGAACTTAAGTACTTGTGTGACAGGAAAAACTTGTTTCCCATTCAGATATCATTTAATAAAAACATTAAAAATGCTGTTTTTCTGGCTAGATAACACATCATTGTAAAATACACCTATGTGATCACAGCCTAGAAGAGCTAGGCCACTTTTTTCATTTAACTAAAAGCACCTACTTGATAAAATTATTGTAAAATCATTATCAGTTTTTCTCCTGCCTTATGACCAGATAGCAATAAGGTTTCTAAAAAGTACCCACCAGATTTGATTCAGTGTGAAGTAGTCAGGCTAGAGAGGTAGCAGAATGTGAGGGTCCACAGCAAGGAGGAGTCAGCTGTTGTAATACGTCCTTTAGTACATGCATAAATGCCAGGACATTTAATACAAATGATAATGTACATATGGTTTCCAGCAATGTTGGGTATAGTTTACTAGGATGCAGATGGCATTATTATAATATATATCATTTAAAAAAAAAAAAAAAAAGTCACCCTAGATAATTGATGACAAAACTCTTAATAGGGAGTTTTTGAAACATGTACTGGTACCTGCTACCTAAATACTTGCCTTATATAATAGATTAAATTGGGCATTATCATGCCTCATGACAGACAGTTGATGAATGCGACAACTAAATGCCTTAAAAAAACAAACAAAAAAACAAACAAAACCACAGTACAGATTGATCTTAAGTGCCAATACAACCTGTCATATACAGTACTGTAGTGAATACACACAAACACACAAACACTGCACGTTGGATAAGGCCCAAGAAGACTTAGCACCATCATAAGACTGGGCTCACACAACAATTTGGAAATACATTTACTGCATTCCCTTGCAATGCTCTATTGTTGTACATAGTCTCTCCAGTAGATGCTGATGTACCAGGAAACTACATTTCTTGACGCTTCATAAAATAGCAACAAATAGCATTTAACATTGTCTACTTCTGTCAACAAGGAAAACTCAATTATTAAAGCAGGACTTAAAGCTAAAGCATTTCGGTCAGGCTGGCTAAACTGAAACATTGTATTATAAGCCCTTTGGAAGACTGTGGAGTTTTGTAACAGAACCAAATCCCAACCCAAATGCAGCACAGTAGAGTTGTCCATAGCTACTGTGACATAAGAAACTGTACATAAAGTAATTAGAACAATGCAATTTTATAAAACATGGATTTCAGCCTTTGTTTTTCTAAGGAAAGCATCTGGAAGTAACAGTTTCCATCTAAACATATTTGACATAGTATGTAATTACCAGAGTAATGTTTTCACGCAGAAACTGAAGTCCAGAGATGACTTATGGATGACAGAAGATGTTGGGTATGTCAACACAGGTGGTTTATACAGGGCCTGAACCAGCATGGATCACTATTCTGCTTATACGCATGCAACTGTGTTGCTAATATCAGCGGTGGTATTTAATGTTTGCATTGCGGTCGCAGCCTGACATAAGGACACCCACTTCTCCCTACTAACATCCGTACACTTGCCCAACATAGCGAAACAATCGGTAACATCGAACCCAGACGCAGAGTTAAGGAAGCCCAGACCTCACTCAGGAATTGTTATCTTCTACGCACACTATGAGTACTCAGGGGGCGTCTGGTATCGCAGTGGATAATTTAAGCACGCCCATGCAACGGCATTGAAACGCACAGCCACCAACCACAAACGGCACTTCCTGTCAATCACTCAAATCGTTCACCTACGTACGCAGTTCTGGGCAGCGTCTGGCTCGCCGACTGTGATGCATACACAATTAATTGACCAATCGCGTGCGTATACGCAACTGCGTTCCTTGCAAATGCAGGCCCACAGTCACCTGTGGTGTATTGCCCTCCACTAACTGACATTTTGAGGAATGCCTCATCTATACTCACTGGAAGGACACTGAATGCAAGTGGTGGAGATGACTTTCTGGTCAGTCCAGTGAGAAAAAAAAAATAAGGCATTTAAATGGTCACTATTTTGTGGTCGGTCTACACTGCTCCCACCTTCCACAGGGCAATGCACCTCACTCACATGTGTAACTGCCCATGAGTACAAGATCTTCTAGTAACCATCAAAATTACTTACAATCAGGTGAGAAACAAAACACGGACTCTTTCAAATGTGTACTTTTACATACCAGGACATAACAGACAATTTAGGAAAACTGGTAACAGTCTTCATTGTTCCCCATTTGTACAGATCGCTTGCTAGAATAATGGTTTGGAAATGGCCTTACAATCATTTCCAGGTTAATGAGCAGCAACAGTTTCAATGCAGATGTTTTTTTCTCCATGACATTGTGTTAACAAACCTGAATGCTTCAGACCAAACTATTAGGTTCAGCTTTCGTATAGAGGTGGTAGCACTTCCAGATGATCAAATAATGACAATCAATTAACAGCACCTGGCTCAAATGACAGTCTTTATTAATATAGAAGCAGTAATGGTAAACTTGTTCATGACTTCTGTATTTTGCCATATTTTTTGTTGAATAAATAAAAGTAAAATCCTGTTTTGAGACTTGGGGGGTCTATTCATTGTCCCTTAATTTCTACAGAAGTAGGTGAAAATTAACATTTCACCTACTTTGGTAGAAATGTAATATCGGGGCCATTCCTTAAAGGTAATGCAAAATATATCACAGATATTTCCTGCTTATCTTTCAGTCCCAGGCCGGGATGTACTAAGGTTGCGGTGACCATTCCGCCAGTCACTGCAACCTTACTAATCACGTATGTACTAACATATGCGATTAGTATCGCAAAAGACAGCTCTTACGATAAGAGCTGCCCTTTTACGAAGCCGCCGTCGCCAGGTGGCGGGGGTCTCCGTGGGACCCCTCCCCCTCTGAGCCCCAGGGGCTTTCTGCTGGTCACCTGTGCAGGAAGCCCCGGGCTCCTCCTTCTTCTCCCTACACCCGGAAGATTAGGAGGAGGCGGAGGACCCAGAAGGAGCGTGGGCAGGAGACCATGGAGAGCAGGTGAGTGGAGGCCAGCGCTGGGCGACGGCAGGGTGGCGAAATGTCGGGAGCAGGGTGCGGTACAAAGCCCATAGGCTTCTATAGGGTAACGCCAGGTTTTTCTGGCATTACCCTCTGCACCGGGGTTAAAAGTGCGGCCGGGGCTTAGTACATATGGAAATGCGGTAAAAACCCCGAAAGCAGAGTTTTTACAGCATTTTTCCTTTAGTACATCCCGGCCCCAATCTGGCCTGCTGTCACCATACACTAGTATGGGGACATAAATTCATCAAGCTACGGAAATACAAAGTTATCAGGGCTTGACAGCAGGAACCTTAGCAGTCTTCATGTGGCGCCGCTTTCTGGACCACACTCCTTCCCTATTCGAAGGAGTCCTGGGTAACGATAAGGGATACTTTCGGATCCCTCCACCCCTGTTCTGCTCCTTGTGCCAGATTTTGGGTGGACGAGTGAACCCAAGTTCATGCATGCACACTAGCACTGCTGAGTCAGACTCGGCAGCACTAAGGATCCGGGGACAGCGGATTTCAGATCAGCTGTCTCCGCACCGGTACAATGTTGAATTGCTCCAGTGATTTTGTTATTCACCGCTGCTACTCGCAGCAAGTTAGACACTTAATTATTGAGAGCTGCCTGGCCCTAGTTAATGAATAGGTCCCTTGATGAGGACTAGATAATCATTAATTATGTCCAGAATGGAAAAAAACTGATTTGAAAGGTCATGTACTTATTCATATGAAATTTCAAATTGAATTTCATCATAGTATAGAAATATTTCCTTCTAGCCATATCTGAATCTACCGACCGTATAATAATGTTAAGGTCTTTAGATTTAAGTAACAGTTGTTTGTTTTTAAGCAGCTAGATACCCTCACAGAGTAAAACATATAGTGTTATTTTCATAGCACAATTAAATATTTTGTTTGCAACAGCTTCCAGCATGTGATGTAGTTATAAATGTAGGTTTATGGTATGCGTAGTTTGTTTTTTTGACTTAAGTGCACACATATACCTTGAATGTACTGCGTTTTCCTCTTTTTATATATTATTAAATGGCCATATTACTATAGACAAACTCTCCCCGAAATAACACACAATACAGAGATGCTTGCATACAGCGATGGAAGCTTGAACACACTTGTGAGCACAAAACACAACAGGGTAATAAAAGTAACAGCATTTAAAATATGTAAAATCTGTACAAAATTACAGATGGCATTGTACACAAATGTTCTGCCGGTCAGGGACCTGACTGTAACCAAGTGGCCAAGGAGTCAGTCAAGGAGTGAGAGGTAGGGCAATATTCACAGGGATTCATTGCATAAGCCTCCTCATAGAGAAATAAAATGAGAGACTTACTGTACTACAGAAAAGTAATCAAGTAAAACATGATCTATTGTGTAAAAGTAAGAGGACCCAATAACTCATGGTCACAGTACTTTGCAGTACCCACTGATCCTAACCATTGGTTTCCTACAGTAATCCTTCTTGTAGTTCATATCCGAAAGGATGAAGGCATGTTATTATGGAAGCAGCAAGTATTTCACAATGTCCAGCTGGCGTAACTGAAAGGAAAAAGAGGAGGTTAAGTGCTGGCTCGTGGTGTTCTACATCCACCAACCCGCTGGCCACGGTGTATCTTCATGTGTTTGGACAGATGGTCACTACGGGCAAACTTCTTGTCGCACACAATGCACTGGTATGGTTTCACCCCAGAATGAGATCTTTTGTGACGGGAAAGCTCATCAGACCGAGAAAACCTGCAGAGGATGCAAAATGTAAGAAAGATCAAAATTCCACTTTCTGCTGACCTATAGCTAGAAAAAGTACCTAGAATTTCATGTAAAGCATTAGTGTAGTGTAATTATTAAATGTATGCCCTTTTTCCTGGGCTGCACTACTTTTTATCTCTATATTAAAAGCACAGTTGTGGGGACAGGGGATCTCTAGACATGGATGAACTAGTATGTCCACGGACAATCACCTCCTCCTAGCTACACTACACCAATCACGCTTCACATTCAGACACGCCTCCATATTGCCATCACGCAACCATCTTTGTACTGCAGAACTGGTAGCAATACATCCTTAGCACTCCTCTACTCAAGATCCATTTCAAGTTCTTATCTTTGTACCTACTGCTCATATGGGGTGTACAGGGCGGGAATAAGGGCCACATGGGCATAGGGCTGAAAATGTTTATCAAATTCAAATAATTGGTTATGATCGTTGTACAATTATCTGACGATCTAATCGTCTATGTCTGATGATGTGTTTCCACGACGCTACTTTGCGTCGCTCAATCCGATGCAATACTGCGTATTCACAACACACATTCACTGATGCACATAACGCACACACATATAAAGGAATGTATACTTATATACACTGATGCTTATATGCGTATGCACATACTCACACATGGACGCTCATTTGTATAAAGTTGCTATTTCAATAGACAGATGCACATATGCAAGATGGTTCCCACACATTATAGTCAATAACCAGTGCTATTAAAGGTATTTTTAACTAATAATTATGATATAATATGCACTTAAATTAGATGTAAGGTTTAGAGCATAGTGGACATGTCATGTTTGGTATCATACTAAATTCCTGTTTATTTGCAGACTCCCGTTCCTATCTGCAAAGGAGTCGCATCTTGCGTCCGCTAGTTATGGATGATAGGGAGTTATTGCATTGAATGTTAGTAACTATATGCAGTGCTGTAGCAGCTAGTATTAACCAGTTGTTTGGCGGGAAACTACACAAAGAGACCGTTGGAGAACTGAGACATGCCCCTGATGACACCGTATGAATCAACCAATGACCAGATTATCCTGAAGCAAGAACCAATGGAAACCTGTAAACTAGTTTTTTGTTAACGTAGAACTCTAAAGGTATATAAGCGGAGACCCGACCCCAGTGTACAGACATCCTCTTTGATGATCACAGACTTCTGGATTGATGACTGTATACTGGGACCAGTGCGCATGTGTATGTATCGGCTTGGACTATTATTGATTGCTTTGTACTATAATTGTTAAATCTTTCACAATGTTACTTTCTTTACATAAATAACTTTTTGTGCTTTGGAAACACACGATTGGACTGGAAGAAATTCTTAAGCAACTTGCAACGCTAAATAGTGACTAGTGACTATTAGGAATCAATATGTTCAAGGGCCTATACTAATAGGGAGAGATGCTGTAGCCAATGGTGTGTGGGTGTGACCAGAGCCAAGTACATGTGTACACCCTATTCACTGCCAGCCCCACATCATTTTGCTTTAACCTAAATGTTATATATGAAAATAATGAGGAGCGATAGATAGCAATGGTGAAATGCAGGTAGGTTGTGATTTAGAACTTCAATATGCTCATCATGTGACTTGCAATAGAATGGTCAGTTATCAACTGTATCTGTTAATATGCCTACTGAACTTGTAATTTAAGCTTATTATACATAGATACCACCCCCTCCCCGCCTCCGCTGGGAAAGAGGCTGTAGATAGGAAGATCAAATGCATGCCGAATGTGATTTTTCACTTCAGTATACTGATCATGTGACTTGTTACATCATAAACAGCCTTTGTTATGTCACTCAGCTTTGGTAGAAAGGTCACCATTTTGTAGAGAACTGTCAGTTATCAACTGTATCGTCTGATATGACATTTCACAATGTAAGGTATGCTTATTTTTAAGCAAAATGTTATATATGAAAATAACGTTCAATGGTAAAATGCTGGTTGGATGAGATTTATAACTATAATAGGTTGATCATGTGACTTGCTATAGAACTAGAAGACATCAACTATCTGTTAATGTTTCTACTGACAGGGCGAGTTTAAGGGCACATTGTCCTGGGGCCGAAAATGTTCAAGGGCCTATACTGAGATTTTGGCTGTGTGACCAGCTAGGCAGCTGGTCATTATCACACTGATGAGCCTATTTTTCTATGGAGGCCTGGAGCTGTAGCTCTATCCGCCCTATTGTTAATCTGGCTCTGCATATACTGTTTAGATATCTGGCTACGTGGGTGCTGACATGGACTGTGTATAGCTGAGAGTATGAAGTACTGGTTGGGTATCTGTGTGCACGCGCTGGGACTGGCTGGTTATAGCCGAGTGTATCATATACACGACCGTTCAAAAGTTTGGGGTCACCCAGACAATTTTGTGTATTACATGAAAACTGACTTATTTATCAAATGAGTTGCAAAATGAATAGAACATATGGTCAAGACATTGGCAAGGTTAGAAATAATGATTTTTATTTGAAATAATAATTTTGTCCTTCAAACTTTGCTTTCGTCAAAGAATGCTCCTTTTGCAGCAATTACAGCATTGCAGACCTTTGGCATTCTAGCTGTTAATTTGTTGAGGTAATCTGAGGAAATTTCACCCCACGCTTCCTGAAGCACCTCCCACAAGTTGGATTGACTTGATGGGCACTTCCTGCGTACCATACGGTCAAGCTTCTCCCACAACAACTCAATGGGGTTGAGATCTGTTGACTGCGCTGGCCACTCCATTACAGACAGAATACCAACTGCCTGCTTCTTCACTAAATAGTTCTTGCATAATTTGGAGATGTGCTTTGGGTCATTGTCCTGTTGGAGGAGGAAATTGGCTCCAATCAAGCGCTGTCCACAGGGTATGGCATGGCGTTGTAAAATGGAGTGATAGCCTTCCTTATTCAAAATCCCTTTTACCTTGTACAAATCTCCCACTTTACCAGCACCAAAGCAGCCCCAGACCATCACATTACCTCCACCATGCTTGACAGATGGCATCAGGCACTCTTCCAGCATCTTTTCACTTGTTCTGCATCTCACAAATGTTCTTCTGTGTGATCCAAACACTTCAAACTTCAATTCATCTGTCCATAACACTTTTTTCCAATCTTCCTCTGTCCAATGTGTGTTCTTTTGCCCATATTAATCTTTTCCTTTTATTGGCCAGTCTCAGAAATGGCATCCCGGAGTCGCCTCTTCACTGTAGACGTTGACACTGGAGTTTAGCGGATACCATTTAATGAAGCTGCCAGTTGAGGACTTGTGAGGAGTCTATTTCTCAAACTAGAGACTCTAATGCACTTGTCTTCTTGCATAGTTGTGCACCAGGGCCTCCCACTTCTCTTTCTACTCTGGTTAGAGCCTGTTTGTGCTGTTCTCTGAAGGGAGTAGTACACACCGTTGTAGGAAATGTTCAGTTTCTTGGCAATTTCTCAAATGGAATAGCCTTCATTTCTAAGAACAAGAATAGATTGTCGAGTTTCACATGAAAGTTCTCTTTTTCTGGCCATTTGGAGAGTATAATCAAACCCACAAATGTGATGCTCCAGATACTCAACTAGCTCAAACGAAGGCCTGTTTTATAGCTTCTCTAATGAGCAAACCCGTTGTCAGCTGTGCTAACATAATTGCACAAGGGTTTTCAAATCATCCATTAGTCTAACGTGCTTAGCAAACACAATGTACCATTAGAGCACTGGAGTGATGGTTGCTGGCAATGGGCCTCTATACACCTATGTAGATATTCCTTTAAAAACCAGACGTTTGCAGCTAGTATAGTAATTTACCACATTAACAATGTATGGAGTGTATTTCTGATTAATTTAATATCATCTTCATTGAAAAAAAACAGTGCTTTTCTTTCAAAAATAAGGAAATTTCTAAGGTGACCCCAAACTTTTGAACGGTAGTGTACTAGTTGGGTATCTGGCCAAGTGGGTGCAGGCAGTGAGTGAGTGTATAGCTAAGTGTATTATATGCCATATACAGGGGTATTCAATATGGGTGCGATAACATCGTTTTTGCGTTAATATCGCAATTATGACGTCATTATCGCAGGTTTTACTTTTACACCCTATTCAATTTCAAAGACTTATCGCAGTTTTGACAAGTCTTTGATAAAAAACGGTGATAAGTTTTCACCATTGAATAGGTGTCGAAAAAAAGTGCAGAATTGGGGTTTAGGGGTGCAGGCTTAAAAAAAAATAGCTTGCACCCCTGAGAATGACATTTAAAAAAGAAAGGTGTCAAAAAAAGTAAAAAAAAAAAAAAAATAGGGACACCCCAAAAAATTAACTTAAAAATTGGGGTGAACAAGAAAAAAAAAAATGGGAAAAATTGTTAAACAATAGGAAAATAGGTTCAGGGCAATTCTGCATGTATGTGGCAGGTGTTTTGAAGAATAGAATTATAGCGGCAGGTGCACAAATGCAGAATTTAAAAAAAATTACTTTAGGGACACCAAAATATGCTAGTACCCATTTTCATGTACCCCAAATTTGATGGGACCACTTAAAAAAACGAAAAAAATAACCTAAGTGCTCTTCTGCATCACTTCTTCAATGTTGGGAAAAAAACACCTGCTGCGGCTATTTAAATCCCCGACTTTCAATTAAAGGCTAAAACGGGGGTACCCATAGTGTTCCCCCATGTTTTTACAACTTTAGGGGGGTCTTACAATTATTTTAAGGAAAAATTCGTAACTTTACGCAAATCCAACTTCGGAGTTTCCCGTTTTCGTTAATTTTATATTGAATACGGGGATAAGCGGGAGCGCGCACCAGACTTTAACGCAGAAAAAAACTCTGATATGAAAAGTTAACTTCGACAGTGAAGTTAACATTTCATATTGAATACCCCTGATAGTGTATATACATAGCAGTTCTATACTTGGAAAAATAAAATAAGAAATCAGAGATATAGACATTCAAATGGGATTATCAGTGCCATTTCCCTGCATTAGTTTTAAAGGCACAATGATCCCTATGGCTACATGCATTTTCAAATAATTCTCATGCCCACTTATACGCAAACACAATACATGAACGAGCCATGAAAAGCATCAATATGTTTTCATCAAGAAGCAGGGGGCATATTTATTAAAGTGCAGGATATAGAAGTGGAGTTGTTGCCCATAGTAACCAATCAGATTCTACTTATTTATCTAGCACCTTCAGATAATAGCTAGAATCTGATCGGTTGCTATGGGCAACAACTCCATTTTTAAAAACCTGCACTTTAGTAAATATACCCCTAGATCTTACATGTCACCCTCATATGTGTTGCTTTTACAGTCTCTCTGAAATGCTTTTTCAACAGTATGCAAGTATGGTGCAGGATGTTCGGTGATCGATAGCAATGGCAAAATGCATGCTGGAGGTGATTTTTCACCTCAGTATACTGACCATGTGACTTATTACATCATAAGCAGCCTTTGTGATGTCATTCAGCTTTGGTAGAAAAGTCACTATTTTCAGTGCCAGGCTAAGGGCAACATAGGCCTGAGGCCGAAAATGTTCAAGGGCCTATGCTGAGAAGAGGAAGTGCTGTAATCAGTGCTGTGTGGGGCTGTGCCCAGAGCCAAGTTTATTTGTGTACACCCTATTCACTATCAGCCCAACTGTCTCCCTAAATACTTAAAAATAGAATAAAATGCATCTTTTTGTGAGAAAACTAGAAAAACTATTTTAATACTAGAATTTGTGGCTGACTGTGTGACCAGCTAGGCAGCTGGTCATCCTCATGCTGAGGATGAGTCTATTTTTCTGTGGAGGCCTGGAGCTGTAGCGACATCTGCCCCATTGTTAATGTGGCCCTGGGGGCAAATAATGCAGATAAAAAGTTTTTTGTACAAATGGATATTTTATTTAGATTTTTTTCTTGTAACACCAAAGTTAAATACATCTATAATGGGATATAAAAAAAATAATAATTTTATAATGAATAAAAGCAGCCATATATAATAATAATAATAATAATAATAAAAAAATGACATATGCATTAGTTATGGAGAAAAGTTACATATGCCAGTGGTTCCCAAACTTTTTTGGATCACGGCGCTCTAGAGTATCAGCATTTTTTTTTTTCACGGCACCCCTACGCCAAAAGTTTCTTATTGTGAAATCAACTGTGCTCATCTGTCATTCGTAGGTTCAGTTATGTGGCCTTAGGTTCAGTTATGTGGTGGAGGATGGGGTTAAGCTTCTGTTTGCGCACATATTTTATGATTGGCAGCCACCAGCTCGGGTTTTGTCCATCACATGGACCATAAATAATATGAGATATGGTAAGAACTTACCCTTGTTATCTCTATTTCTACGAAGTCCATAGGGTTCCACAGGATACCTTGGGGTATAGGTGTGACGTCAGTCGCTGGGCACCATAGAGTTAAGCTTTTCAGCCTCCCAGGATGCACTAGGGTCCCCCTCCTATACCCCGCCCCCGAGCCAAGGCATCTCAGTTAGTTATCAAGCCATAAGCCGGAGAAGGAGAAGGAAGAGAGAGAAAAAAGATCTGGACACATACAAGAATCACATTCTCACCAGAGGGAGACGGAAAACCGGTGACCAGAGCAAAGCCCATCTGCAGCACAGGTGCGACAGGGCGGGAGTCCTGTGGAACCCTATGGACTTCGTAGAAATAGAGATAACAAGAGTAAGTTCTTACCATATCTCATATTTTCTACTTCAGGGTCCATAGGGTATCCACAGGATACCTTGGGGATGTCCCAAAGCAGTATCCTTTAAGGGTGGGGACGCTCCTGTGCAGAAAGGAGAATCCGCCGCCCGAAGGAAGCATCCTGAGAGGCGAAGGTGTCAAACCTGTAATACCTTACGAAGGTATGGACAGAGGACCACGTAGCAGCCTTGCAGATCTGAACTGCCGAGGCACCACGTCGAGCTGCCCACGAAGGACCCACAGACCTAGTGGAATGAGCCTTCAGAGAAGGTGGGACCGGTAGGCCTTCATGAAGATAAGCTTCAGAAATAGCCATACGGATCCAGGCTGCCAAAGTTTGCTTTGAAGCAGGCCAACCCTTTTTACGGAAGCCATAGAGGACAAACAAAGCGTCCGACTTCCTAAACGAAGAAGTGCGGTCAACATAAGTCCTTAAGGCCCGCACAACATCCAAAGAGGCCTCACCCACGGAAAGACCCGGTGAGTTAAAGGCCGGAACAACTATTTCCTCGTTAACATGAAACTGGGAAACAACTTTGGGAAGAAACTCGGGCCTAGTGCGGAGCACTGCCCTGTTCCCATGAAAAACCAAGAAAGGGGGTCTACAAGAAAGAGCCCCTAACTCAGAAACACGTCTGGCTGAAGCAACGGCCAGAAGGAAAACAGTCTTAGCTGTTAGCCATTTAATATCCACTGAGCCCAGTGGTTCAAACGGCGGTCCTTGGAGAGCCCTCAGGACCACAGCCAAATCCCAAGGTGCCACAGGTGGAACAAAGGGCGGCTGAATACGGAGAACACCTTGCATAAAGGTGCGCACATCCGGGATTGTAGCAATCCTACGGTGAAACCAGACAGATAGGGCCGAAACCTGTACCTTCAAAGAAGCAAGGCGAAGCCCATGATCTAGTCCCGCTTGCAGGAAGGCGAGAATCCGAGACAGACGAAACTCCCGCGGTGCATAACCTCTCGGTCGACACCACTGGAAGAACGTATGCCACACGCGATGGTATATCCTCGCGGAAGACGGTTTCCGAGCTCGTAACATGGTACACACCACAGAGCTGGAAAACCCCCGGGACCTCAGCATGGCCGTCTCAACAGCCACGCCGTCAAAGACAGCCGAGTCAGGTCAGGGTGAAGGCAAGGACCCTGAGACAGAAGGTCCGGTCGTAGCGGCAACCGCAGAGGACTGTCCACGGACAGACCCTGAAGGTCTGAGAACCAGTGCCGTCTGGGCCAAGTGGGAGCTATCAACAGGAGCGTCCCTCCTTCCTGTTTGAATTTCCGGATTACCCGTGGAAGAAGGGAGACCGGAGGGAACAGGTATGCGAACCGGAACGTCCACCGGACAGACAGAGCATCCACCAGAGACGCCCCTTCGTCTCTTGTGCGAGACCCGTACACCGGCAACTTGTTGTTGTGCCGGGACGCCATGAGGTCGATTTCTGGAAGACCCCACCTGTCCACCAGTAGTTGAAAAACGTCCGGGTGCAGGGACCATTCCCCTGGATGAACGTCCTGGCGACTTAGAAAGTCCGCCTCCCAATTTAGCACTCCCGGGATGAAGACCGCTGATATGGCCGGAAGATTGCGCTCCGCCCAAACCAGGATCCGAGAGACCTCTACGAGAGCCGCCCGACTGCGAGTTCCTCCTTGCCTGTTTATGTAGGCCACGGTGGTAGCGTTGTCCGACTGGACCTGCACCGGGTGACCCTGGAGAAACCGCTGTGCCTGCAGGAGAGCATTGAAGACCGCACGGAGTTCCAAGATATTTATTGGAAGCTCCGCTTCTGTCGGCGTCCACCTGCCCTGGAACAAGTGTGGACCCGAAACTGCTCCCCAGCCCCGAAGACTGGCGTCCGTTGTCAACAGGACCCAATTTGGAACCCAGAACGGACGTCCCTTGTTGAGGTGGGTCGTCTGTAACCACCACGCAAGGGACAGGCGAACCTCCGGGGTGAGCACAATCGTCTGGGACTTCAGAGACTGAGGCAGCCCGTTCCACTTGGACAGGATCAGGTGCTGCAGAGGTCTGGAGTGAAACTGGGCGTATTCCACCATGTCGAACACAGACAACATGGAGCCCAGTAACCTCATCGCCGAGTGTAAGGACACCCGGCGGCTGTGCAGGCAACTGCGCACCCTTGACTGTAAAGCAGAGATCTTGTCCTCCGTCACGAAGATCCTTTGCTGTCCAGAGTCCAATAAGGCTCCAAGATGCAGAATCCTCCGAGACGGGATTAGAGTGGACTTCTGCCAGTTGATTAGCCAGCCGTGCCGTTGCAGCAGTGCAATGGTCAGGTCCAAGTGGCGTAACAGGAGCTCTGGAGATCCTGCCACCAATAACAGGTCGTCCAAATACGGCAACATGCGGACTCCCTGCAGCCGCAGAGAAGCCGCCATGACCGCCATCACCTTGGTGAAAACACGTGGTGCTGTTGCCAGGCCAAAAGGTAACGCCCGAAACTGGAAGTGGTCGCTGCGGATTGCAAACCTGAGGAACTGTTGATGGCGCAAAAGAATAGGGACATGCAGGTAAGCGTCCTGTATGTCCAATGACACCATGTAGTCCCCAGGTTCCAGCGCCAGAATGATGGACCGTAGGGTCTCCATCCGAAACTTCGGGACCCGCAAAGACTTGTTGAGTGCTTTGAGGTTGAGAATCGGACGATATGACCCATTGGGTTTCTGTACCAAAAATAGATTTGAATAGAAACCCTGGCCCCTCTGGGAGAATGGAACAGGCACTATAACTCCAGCCTGGAGCATAGTGTGCAATACCTTCCGCAGCTCCGTAGCCTTGTTCCGGTCTGATGGTAGACCCGTGGTGAAGAATCGAGCCGGGGGTCTGTGCCGGAAGGAGAGGGCGTACCCGTGAGAGACCACCTCCAGAACCCAAGTGTCTGTCGTAGTGAACGACCAACACCGGGAGAACTGCAGCAGGCGGCCTCCCACCCTGGGATCCCCCAAGGGGAGACCCGGACCGTCAGGCCGCAGGCTTGTCATCTGGCTTGGGGGCCGGACGTCTGGTACTCCATGCCTGTTTCCGGGGCTTGCCCGATTTCTTAGGGCCAGCCTGTCGAGGAAACGACTGTGGTTTGGGCCTGCCCTGGGCCCTAGATGACCGAAAGGACGATGGTCCAGAACCAGAAGGAGCAGCGGCCGACGGGAGACAAGCAGATTTGGCTGCCGCCAGCGTGGCCACAATCTTATCCAGATCCGGACCGAAGAGAACTTCTCCGGTAAACGGCAACGCTTCCAGACCTTTCTTGGATCTGCGTCCGCCTTCCAGGATCGCAGCCACAAGGTGCGACGAGCAGCTACCGCTGCTGAAGAAATTCTAGACACCAGAGTACTAATGTCTAGAGCCGCCTCGTTGATGTAGGTGGCCGAATCACGGAGATTGCCAATCAACTCCGCTTGTTCGGCCGGACAGTCGGATTCAAAAGAAGCCTCTAATGAATCCGCCCAGCGCTCCATCGCTCTGGCAACCCAGCAAATGGCCATAGCCGGCCGTGCTGCCCCCCCTGCAAGGGAATAAGCGGACTTCAGGCAGATTTCTACCTTGCGGTCCGTAGCATCCTTAAGGGAGGACATGGATGGCATCGGCAATGTGGCACTACGGACAAGACGGGTCACGTGAGAATCCACCTGTGGAGGGGATTCACACTTAGCAAAATAATTATCCGCGAACGGATAAGCCACCGCCAGGCGTCTCTGCGGCTGGTATCTTTTGCCAGGTTGTTTCCACGCCTCCTCTAAATGGTCCACCAACTGACCCGAAAGAGGAAAGACTGTGGCATCGCCCTTCACATCTTTGAAAAAGGCATACTTAGATTTAGCCGCTGGGGGAACTTCGTCCTCAATCACCAAGGCTGTGCGGACCGCCCGAATAAGTCCAGGAATATATACTTTGGACTTAGCATCAGCGTCCTTAGTATGGAAAGGTTCCTGATCGTAAGGATCCAGAATCTCCCCATCATCAGACGTCCCTTCGTCATCCTCATAAGGAGCGGACAGAGACGCCACCGGCCTTTTATGAGGCCGCATCACAGACTCCCCTTGCAATACATCCGACAAGTGCTGTAAAGAACTCGTCAGGGAGTTAACCCACGCTGGCTCCTGAGAACCCGGGAGCGGGGAAATAGGGAGACTGTGGGGTACCACCAATTGTCGTGGGAACCCCTGCATGGGTGACGACACCACAGACTGCTGGGACAAACCCATCGGAGTAAACGCGGGCTGCGGAGCTAACTGGCCCACTAAAGCTGTTAACGCCTGAGCGAAACAAGCCCAGGGCGGCTCCTGTACCGGTGCTGTAACCGTAATAGGCCGCGCCATGGACAACACTGCCGGCAAAGGCCCTCCGCGCTACCCTCCCCCTCCGCTAACGGTACTTTGCACGTGGTACACTGTAGCCGGAGGGGAAAATCACTTTCAGACATGATGGCACCACGTATGTGACCTCTCTCACCAATTAAGTATTAAATAGGCGAGAGACCACCCTGCAGCACCGCACCGCAAGGGCTTTAGCAGAAAGAACAGGGACAGTAATAAAGCTGACAGTTTAGTGAAGAATAGTTACAGGCAGCGCTAGCACAGTCACATACAATGCAGAGAAATAACAATTCCTGCACTAACAGCGCTGATCACTCAACTACACAGACACAGGGCCTGGTAGGACACAGCGCTGCATACACAGACCTGAGCCACAGCGGAGGAGAGGTATGCGGGGGGACCCAGACCACGATGCTTCCTTCCAGACTTCCAGCAGCGTTCACCATGCGTTGCAGAGAAGATGGCCGCCGAGGAGCAGAGAGAAGCTGGCCTGGGGGAGGAGCGCTGACACAGGACCAGTCAGCACAGTGCAGAGAGGGCTGTGTGCAGCGGGGGAGGCGCCGGCTGTGAGACAGGGAAGGCGCGCTCCCCTGGCATGCATTTAACCCCTGGGACGCCGCAGCGCTACCGCTCTGCTGCGGTCCGCTGTCCCAGGGGGTAGTGGAAGCGCAGGTTGGTCGCCTGGCTCCACGCTGCAGCCAGTCCCCAGGGAGCCCCCTGCCTGGGGACTTAGGACCATGTGATCAGCGGGGACCCACCGCGGGACCCCGCTGCTTACCTCTGTCCCCCTTGAATCCGGCCATGGTCCGGAGCATCTGGGGTCACCGCTAGCTGTGACCCCAGACGCCCACCAGCATCCCCGGATCAGTACCGGCGTTCTGGTACCGGCGGGGTGTAGGGAAGACAGCATGGACGTCAGGACTGACTGTCCATGCTGTTCATCCAGTTGTGCAGCCACAGCTGCATGAAGAATAAGCTTCAGGGGCTCTTCTAGCCCCCACTCCAACAGGTGCACCCGACTCCGGCCGGGCACCAAACTAAACTGAGGTGCCTTGGCCTGGGGGCGGGGTATAGGAGGGGGACCTAGTGCATCCTGGGAGGCTGAAAGCTTAACTCTTTGGTGCCCTGCGACTGACGTCACACCTATACCCCAAGGTATCCTGTGGATACCCTATGGACCCTGAAGTAGAAAGCGCAGGTTGGTCACCTGGCTCCACGCTGCAGCCAGTCCCCAGGGAGCCCCCTGCCTGGGGACTTAGGACCATGTGACCAGCGGGGACCCACCGCGGGACCCCGCTGCTTACCTTTGTCCCCCTTGGATCCGGCCATGGTCCGGAACATCTGGGGTCACCGCTAGCTGTGACCCCAGATGCTCACCAGCGTCCCCGGATCGGTACCGGCGTTCTGGTACCGGCGGGGGTGTAGGGAAGACAGCATGGACGTCAGGACTGACTGTTCAGGCTGTACATCCAGATGTGCAGCCACAGCTGCACTGAAGAAAGCTTCAGGGGCTCTTCTAGCCCCCACTCCGACAGGTGCACCCGACGCCGGCCGGGCACCAAACTAAACTGGGGTGCCTTGGCTCGGGGGCGGGGTATAGGAGGGGGACCCTAGTGCATCCTGGGAGGCTGAAAAGCTTAACTCTATGGTGCCCAGCGACTGACGTCACACCTATACCCCAAGGTATCCTGTGGATACCCTATGGACCCTGAAGTAGAAAATTTGATTCGGTCCTGGACCACCAACCCGTGGCACCCCTGTAGATGCCACAGCACAGGGTTGTGAACCACTAACATATGCATAAAATTGCTATATAAAATTATTTTATAAAAATTGCTGCATATTAAAAAAAATAAACAAACTATTAGGAAAGGCTTGTTTGGATGATCACTTTTGGAGAATGTACCCGTTTAGCTAATATGCAACCCCATGCCATGCAGTGTGTGTGTTATACACACAGCCATGATATATGCGCCATGAAAGTGAATGAGAAAATGATGCAATTAATACATTGTCCAGACAGTAGAATGAGGGAAAGAGAAGTTCCACAAAATATAGGATGGACACCATTCATTTTAGCAAAAAACAGAAATTGTACATAGTTTGAAACCATAACATTTCCCTCACTCCACAAATTAGCTACATTACAAACACCAATATGCTATTTCATGGATTAAGGCTGAACAAAGATTTTCCACCTATATGTTTTGAGATATTCATATGAAATCCAGCATATTACTCATTGGGGGAAATTCAATTGGTTTCACCAGTGGCTGTAACGGAAGCCCGACGGAGCAATTAAACTGTTGCTCTGCTGGAGCGCGAATGCCGCGGGTGGACACATTTCTGCTCGCACCCTCTTGAGTTGGCGAGCAGAAATGTGTGAAGTGTCCTGGTTTTGGGCACCAAACAGCCTTTTATGCACGCTAACCATGACTTAAAACCGGCTAAACCCAGTCTATATGGGCGCGAAAAGTGGCGTGATCAGGTGTGGTACAACAATTGAAATCGCCCCCATATGCTGCTGGCACAAAAAAATATCCAAAATAGTTTCCTCCTTTCCTCCACATTTGTATTAAATAATAAAAGCCTAAAGGTCTGTCATAATGAATGATTAAACGCTGGGCATTAGGGAGGCTGTGCTAGCCTAAAAAGCAAACAAACAGTCTTTAAAAAATGGGAGCGGATTCCACTTCAGACCAGAAGCAAAGGCTCCTTATCCATTTGCATTACAAACTCATGCGCTTGTGTTTTAAAGCTGGAGAGAAGCATATAAATGGCTATGTAACCTACAGTATTATTTACTATTGCCAGATAGCCACTCTGCGGTTGGGAGCTGGGACGGCTTTTTGGCACCTGCTCTATTAAATTACGTTTCCAAGTGTCCTCCACATAGGAGGCAGGAAGGCTGGTACTTTTTCAAGAAACTGGGCATGGGCAACTGTAGCCAAAACACAATTAAAATGCCCTTTATATCCACCATCATGCAGCATTAAAAGTGATGAATAATTTCCAGAGGATTATATGGAAAATAAGACAATTGCAGCGTTTAGCAAAAAATAAATAAAAAAGCGCATATATGAATTAGGATAGCATAGATAGAAGCAAAATTAATGTTGCAGACTAACTCCAGAATAAAGAAAAAAACAAAAGTTTGTACAATACAAACTTGGAAACAGACAACAAGAAAAACCCTGTTTTCGGGGTTTGGGATGGGTTGGCAGGTGGGTAATTCTCTCCTTACCTCTGCATTGCGGATTTTATCTAATGGATGAACTGCATTTTAAACAAGTAGTGTATGTGCTGATGACCATTTGGCTGGAAAATCGCACATACTGAATGAACCACAATAGTCTAACTAAATTTCCCTTTTTCATGGTGTCGAAAATAAAGAGAACTCCTGATGCATTGATGCCTGCAGAGAAAGGAGAATGCTGCGGTGATAAAAGGATAAGAACTTAGACAGTTATTGCAATCTATGTCAGTACTGGTTTTCCAGGAAACACTAATCTGGAAGCATATAGCATGCTCAGCCCAAAAACCAGTATGCTAAGCTTGAACTCATAGCATATACACATGCAATACTCCTATCTGCTCTTCTTCATTTTATCATTATTTAGCTTGAACTGAGCTGCATTTAACAATCAGTGGGGGTAACGGTTTTCTATACAGTATTGATCATACTTTATGTGTCTGCCAACAGATCACTGGGCAACCCAATTATTCACCCTGCTGGATCAAATCAAATCCACTAGATCAAATTGTGATTCTACACTAAGGGGCCACACAATATAGAACAGATGGGAAATTTGGTCAGAAATAACCGTATAGGACAATCATACGGGCATGTGTGTGTTCAGCTTTACTATGCGACCATTCCATATAGGGACTTCGAAAATAATAATATTGTATATTTAAGGTCTATTTTATTGTATCTGAAGCCAAATAGTGTTTCCTTACCTCCATCCACATTCTGGCCATGTGCAGACATAAGGCTTCTCCCCCGTGTGCCGCCGGAAGTGGGCTTTAAGATGTGAGCTTTTGGTGTACATCTTGTTACAGCCGGGATGACTACACTTGTGCACCCTGATCACAGCTGGTGCTCCCTTCTGAACTTTTTGCTGCCCTTCACTAACAAATACTCCTCCTAATGTCAATGGTCGGACAGCCACTGGCAGGGGGGCAATTCGAACATACTTTTGGTCCCCAGGTGAGGCAGGCCCTTGGACTGGGGCCAGTGCCAGGCTTTGTCCCTGTACACTGATTACTAGCTGTGTTAGGCGTACACCGCCTGTGGAGCTCTGTGGCAAAGCAGCAGCACCAGGCACAGACACAGGTTGGATCTGAAGGATGACAGGAATACTGCCCGTTGTGGAAGGTGAACTTCCGGAAGTGTCTGGTGTTAATGGTGCAGACACATTCTCACTTGGCTCAGCTGGTTCTGTTGCTGAAGTCTGTTCACTTGCCGTGCAGCCATGAAGCCATGAGCCTGGAATGGGTTGCTTCTCAACTAGTTCTTCTCTGATAAGATCCATATTGTCCTTCAAAAACTCCTCAATTTCCTCTAGTGTTGGAGAGAAGTCCCCTGAAATTTGAGCACAAAAGTCTGGGAGCTTCACATGTGCCATTGGAGTGGTTTCCTTTGGGTCCTCCACTGCCCTCACCAGTTGAGATAAAATAATACCTTCCACTTCTTTAAAGTCACCTTCGTCCTCACCCTCCTCCTGTATGGAGACAATCGTTTTATTAAGTTGTTCTGCCAGGGATGGAGAACAAGGACTGGCATCATTCTCAAGAAGTGTGAGCAGTGATATCTCCCCAGAATGTGGGACTGCCATGTTCTGTCCACAAGGAGAGGCAGCATTGGAGAGAAGATCGGAAGCACATAGTGGTTCACTGCAGTTTAACGAAACCATTTTTGTCTACTAATCTAGGATATCCGGTACCCCTTGCCAAGATGGGAGGAGCACAAAAATAAGTTATGTGGTCTTTAAGTGTTATAAGTTCAATGATCTGTAGAGAAATGAGAATTAGATTGCAAAATCAATTCAAAATGAAAAATGTGTGATGGTACATTACATAAACAACATTGTGTTTCCTCAGACTAGGGAGTATGGGCCTGATTCAGACCCACTCGCGAGCGGCTGTCCGCTCGCAAGTGGGTCGATGGTGTGCACTGCGCATGCGCGAGTCACGACGAGCGAAGGACTTTCCTTCGCTCGTAGTGTCTGATCAAAGGGGGCGTGCTGTCGATGTTGATTGACAGCACGCCCCTTTGGTGGGCGTGCCGGGGGCGTGCCTCCCAGACGGAGGCGTTCCCAAGGGAACGCCTACCGTCAGAAGCCGGCCCCACTGACATCACTAGTGATGTCAGTGGGAGTGATTTTGGCTCTGATAGAGCCAAAATCACTCCGGGCCTTGCGGTTGAGAAACTAAACCGCAGGCTTCGGCTCGCAGTGGCGATGGTCAAGACCATCGCGACCATCATCCTGCACGCTCGTATATGCTGTGGGTGGTGACCCACAGCTATACGAGCGTCCAGGAGGACGCTCCATAATTATGGAGCTGGGCCCTGATTCAGAGCGAGCGCTCTGGTCAGAGCGTCCGGCTCTGAATCAGGGCCTATATTTACTAAAGTGAGAGTTTTTAGAAGAAGTGGAGATGTTGCCCATAACAACCTATCAGATTCTAGCTATTAACATTTATCTAGCATCTTCCAGACGATAAGTAGAATCTGATTGGGCAGCACAGACGGTGTAATGGTTAGCGTTATTGCCTCACAGCACTGAGGTCATGGGTTCGATTCCCACCATGGCCCTACCTGTGTGGAGTTTGTATATTCTCCCTGTGCTTGCGTGGGTTTCCTCTGGGTACTCCGGTTTCCTCCCACACTCCAAAAATATACTGGTAGGTTAATTGGCTCCCAACACAAATTACCCCTAGTGTGTATTTGTGTGTGTGTGTACATGTGGTAGGGAATATATATAGATTGTAAGCTCCACTGGGGCACTCCAGATCTTCTCTGTAAAGCGCTGTGGAATATGTGTGCGCTATATAAATAACTGGTAATAATAATAATAATAATAATAAAAAAGTATGGTAAATTAAAAACTTAGTTACATCACTACCACTGTTCTGTCTATACAATACACTCTTGAATTAATAGTGTTCAAAACCAGATTTGCTGAGAGTGCTCATTAGAATATACTTTTATCTCATTCACTGCAAGACCGTGCAGCTGATATGAACGTGTGTCTGTGTGCAGATTCAGTGTTTGAAGAGTTACATTAGCGGATATCCTGGAACCTTCAGGAAATGGCTTATATATAAATGCTTAACAACTGAACAGTCACTTTAAATCATGTGATAAAAAGGTGTAGGTTACAGCTGGCAAAATAATAGATTAGAACAGGGGAAAGATACCTGTGGCACTACACATCCCAACATGCCCTGCCACATTTTTAGCCTGCTCTAACAGAAAAACTGTGGCAAGGCATGCTGGAATGTGTAGTTCCACAGCACTTGGAGTGCCACATTCATTAAATATGTTTTTCAAATCATGGATTCAAAAAACAACATATTTCTCTTTTTAGAGACAAACATTTGAGTCCTATATTCCAATAAACTTATTGCTAGATTTATGCTCCAGCCACATGGACGCTATACCCCAAATTAGTGGCAAAACTTTTTTTTTTTCCACTGTAAATGTGCCATTTGAGCTCAACTCAGTGGACAATCCTATTACAAAAAAGACATCATATGGTATTATATTGCTCTTTCTGGGTTGATTGCCCCCATCATGATGGTGGAGCTGAGCCCCTCCAGCAGCCTGTGCTCCATACCAGACTCATTCAGCCAGGTCTCCGCACACAAAAGCCCCGGTGGACACTGCCCGGGCTAAGAGGTAGCTGGAGCTCTACACCGAGGTGCTGAGAGACAAGCTGGGGCTGCAGCTCATGCTGGATGAGATGCCTCTGGTGACACGGCCGGAGGGTCCCAGCAGGGAGGAGGTAACTACTGTGCCCAGTACTGCCCCAACTGCTATCTACCCTAACACCCTCCCTAACCCCAGCACTGCCTGCCCCTAACCCTCTCCTTGCCCCCAGCACTGCCCCAACTGCTATCTAACCTTACCCACCTTTCCTACCCCAACTGCCACATGCTCTCATCCCCATCTACCCCCTCCCTGCCACAGCCCCCAGCTCTACTCCAACTGCTGCCTGTCCTTAACCCCCTCTACCCCAACTGCTACCAGCCTCCATCACTGCCCAAGCTGCCACCTGACCACACCCCCAGCACTGTCCCAACTGTTGCCTGCCTTCACCGTCCTCTCTGCCTCCATAACGGCACCTGTTGGCTATGTGAGATCACAGCATTGTTTTTATAAGCATTATCTCTACTAAAAATGTGTGACTTCCCATGGTGTTTGTGTAGGGCAGGTAGGATAGTCTGATGCTATGTGGAGAGGAAAATGGGAAGCTCAAAAGCATAATTTGTGATGGGACGTAGAAACAGTGGAGTAGGACCCCACTTTTTTAAAGTGAAGGGTTCCTGGGACCCACATTTTTTTGATGCAGCGCGATCACAGAAATATCAGATAAAAAACTAATCTAGAGCTAGACTTAAGCCCATTTGTGGAGCATAAAAATACAAATGTCTACACTGCATATAAGGGTCTGCATTCAGATTTATTTCACGCAAATACTAGAAATGAGGGCAGACAAGCAAGGGATGTACACATCAGTATCAGGGGCACTGAGAGGGGGGGAGGGGGGTATTAATTTCCCAGGATTGATGGAAGGGTCCGCCTCCCTGTTTTCTCTTACCTGTCACTCCTCATCCCAGAACATGCTGGCAGTGTGGGGGAGAAAGGGGAGGGAGCGATCAAACTGATCGCATCCCCCCTTGTATTTGTCCCTGGCGGAGGGGAACACGGCGTTCTACGATTATTTTTTTGTTTTGTTAAGGAGGCGTGACCACGCCTACTGCTATTAGGTCACGCCCCCAAATAATAACCGTGGCCCGGCAATCCTCACTACGGCCCTTGTCAGTATAGCGTACCTTCTAAAGATGCAACTTGATGAGACATGCTTCTTAGGAGAGTTATCTTTTGTGGGCACCTGGGCAGGAGTCAAATTATATGCCATGAGGCGGCTAACCTGCCGATTCCGATTGTGTTTGCGCATTGATGCATGCAGCTATAGGTACAACATGCATTAGCATCACAGCTATATCATGTCAAGTTGTGGCTACGGTAATTCCTATTGTCTTTGTCAAAGAAGATTCCCATTGGATTTATACATGACGTGGGGATGTTTTCATTTAATTCAGTTGAATATGGAAGATTTGACTGACAATTAACATTGAAAATACTATTTTCTTGCATATATGACACTTAATTACAATTTATATATTGTGATCAAGTAGGGCAATGCAACTTTCACATATATAAACTAGGGATGTGCAGGCTCGGATAGGTTCGAGTTTGCACGTGGAGTTCGGATTTTTCCCTCCAAAAAAACGGAACTCAGAACGAGGCAAAACGTCATCTTACATGGACGAACATCATCATTCCTGGTCTTTTGTCCAGGAATGATGATGTTCGTCCATGTAAGATGACGTTTTGCCTCGTTCTGAGTTCCGTTTTTTTGGAGGGAAAAATCCGAACTCCACGTGCAAACTCGAACCTATCCGAGCCTGCACATCCCTAATATAAACACTATTATACCACATCTGTTCAATATAATTGGGCAGAAGTATAGCATATGTACTGCTGACATTGAAATACTACTGTGTTTTAAGTTTGACATACTGTATTTCTAGATAGGCGCAAGACAAAATACACACATAGGACTGCAATTTTTGCAACAGAACTGTTACATGTATGCTCAAGAGACAAAAACACTATTCATTTTAAGATAACTCACCAAAACTAGTGATTGCTACTTTCACTAACCATTAAAAAATATGCAAACATAATTAAGAGTAAACAAACAAAGCATATATATATATTTCATTTTTTTAGACAAAGGTTGTATAATTATTACCAATTCAACATAATAGCAAATTGGCTTAAAAGATTCAAAACTCAATATGCAAACATAGCAGGGACCCGGCGGTGACCGATATCTGAAATGGGTGGGAAATTATAAATGACTGATTGGTAAGTGTGTATGTACTTACGCTGATCTATCTAATGATTACTATTGTTAGATAGGTCAGCCCCATGTGTACCCAGAAGATCTCATAACAAGGACGTGGGGTCATCATATGTTAGTGACAAAGCCGGCCCTAGCCAAATTAGTATCCTAGGCAAGATTTTGGGTTACTGAAAAAGGGGTGTGACCTCATGGAAGTGGCATGGTCTCAGTGCTGCGGCTCCTTCCCCCATTGTGCAGTCATCCCAGCCTCCCTCTCCCAGCATAGATCACAGCACAGCACCCCTCTCCCAGCAAAGATCACAGCACCCCTCTCCCAGCACAACACCCTTTACCTAGCACAAATCACCCCTCTCCCAGCACAGCACAGATCACAGTACCCTGGCCATCAAACAGCATAATGTAAGCACCCCTCACCTGACCCAGCACCCCTATCTCAGCACAGCACCCCCCCCCCCCTTTCCCTGCACTACACTCCCTCTCCCAGCACAGATCACAGCACCCAGCACCCCCCCTCTCCCAGCACCACAGCGGCATGCTGCATCCCGGTACATGCCGGCGCAGAGCCAGCTCAGCGCTAGTCACTAGCTGCCGTCCAAGTGCCCCACCCCCGCAAACCGTCGTCGGCTGTTCTGTCGCTGCCCGCTCACTGTTTGCTGCTGCTATGCCCGATAGCTCAGCTGACAGCTCCCATCGTGGACACTGTGCAACAGCACTAGCAGCTGAAAGCCCTAGATGGGCTTGGATGCCCCTAGACATTTGCTTCATTTGCCTATGCCAAGGGCCGGCTCTTACTAGTAAAAGAAAGAAGGAATCATCAGTATAGGAGTGTGTAGCCTATATTACTCCACAGGTAGCTTAGCTTTAGAACTATGGAGCAGAGGACACCATGGAAGGGAATAATCCAGGGAATTTGTCAGAGCTATTTTAGGCATCTTGGGGGTCTCCCTCACCTACTCCTGAGGCTGTGTTGGCAACCGTCATACTGGGGATTTTATTCCACTGCATCAATACAATTAAACTTTTAGAAGCTGACATTCCACTATGTAGATCTGCTATGTTGAATTTCCTGTTCCTACACATTTTAATGATACAAAAATTCATGAATTAATGTAAAAAAAGTAACACAAAATGGAAGCAAGAACTATGTACATTATTGGGAAATACTAGCAACCTGTACAAATGATGCAACTGTCAGAGCCAATGTCCTGATCACCAAACTAAAGAGCCCAGTTAGAAAATCATTGATATGGAAAGGTCTCAAATGCACCACTTGTCCCAAAGATGATTTATAGACACTGCCAATGTATTAATGAAGTTGCAAACTCAATATTGACTTATCTGAGGAATGTGCATCATCTTAATAGGTAAAAACCTTTTAGTTTATAAGTACAGTATCTGTATGTACCATTCAGTGTTTCTATCAGAGCATCCCTCTGAGCCTTCACTTGCAGCTCCCAGCTCCTTTCAGGTTTGTAAAACTTAGATAAAATACCTGCTGATATGTTGTTACAGATTGGAGTCTCATTTAATTAATTAATTTAATTTATTATGGAGATTAGGATGTGCGTCCCTTTTGAAGATAAGTGGGCTCCCGAATTCAGCCACCCAGATGTATCAGGTTTCCCATCACTGGCCATCATGTATGTACAGAGACTTTGAAAGTTTGTATGATGAACTAATTTTGGCACAGGCCATTTTCCTCTAAGACTGCCATGTTACTAGATCCAGACTAGAACCAAAGTACAGCTGCTTAATGCCCTCTCCTACAGTGTTGGGAATATTACAGGACACAGTTCAGTTCTATTAATGGGACACACCAGATAAGCAGCACTGTGTTCTTTTAGGGAACGACTAAATACATTTAGCATAAGGACAAAAAGCCTTCAGAAGCATGAAGACTCTATAAATGCACATTATGTATGAATAAAATGACTACTTCTCCGAGCAAGACATTTACGGCCCATTTATCAATTAATATTTGTGGCTTATTCCGTGAAAACACACAGGGGGGAGGGGGACTGCAAATATTTTATATATCCCGAAGGATAGCTGCTGTAATCCCTCCATTTCCGCCAGCAGCCACAACCCCCATAGGTTTTTATGGGGAATGCGGCTGCCAGCAGGAACAGAGGGTCCATCCTCGGCAATGGAGAACCCTCTACAACAGGGATGGGGAACCTCCTGCCCGGGGGCCTTATAAAGGCCCTCGGAATCATTTGGTCTGGCCCCTGGAATTTTTTTCTGGTAGCCTCTTCTGGCTAGAAGGGTGCCTAGAATGGCACACTGCAGCCAGAATCTATGCAGCAGTGCCACCTGGAGCATCCTCAGGATGCTTCAGACTCAGACACCGCTACCCTTACAGCTCCCTGGAGCATCCGGAGAATGCTCCGGGCATTGCTGTATTCACTGGAGATTGTGGAATCGTACCCTGTGCGATGTCACACGGCCTGCACCGGGCCCGAGAATAGTGTTCTATGTATCAAAATGGCCCTCAACAGAAAAAAAAGGTTCCCCACAACTGCTCTACAACAATGGCGGCCGCGCAAATGCAGTCAGCAGGACTGAGCATGCATAGAAGCTCCAGTAGCACTCCGAGTACATCGCAGGGACAGGCTCCTTTCAGAGTCACTGTCCCTGCGAGTACAGGATTAAACATGGCAATTGGAAAACCGCATTTTGCAATGTGATCTAGGGTGATTACATTGCGCCCATGTGATTTTTGATAAATGCTATCCCCCCCCCTTCTTACACTTGAAAAAGCTTCTGAAGGGTTTCATATATTAAGGGACAAGGTAAAGGTGAGACACTGGTGCTGTATCTTAACAAGCATGGATGGGTCAAAGCGGTATCAAAATTAGCATTCAAAAATAAAAATATGTAAGAAATAAAGAGGCATCAACAAGAATAGGTTTATTAAGTTTCAACAATGAATCAATGGACACAATCCCAGATCCAGTCCATAGATCATGTTCATTCTTGAAATGCTTAAACTAGACTTTTACACTAAAATACACTTGAAGTTAGTCCGCTGCAAAATAACATGAAACCCCACAGATTCTGGTTCTCTTTTTCGTATGTAGCACTAATTTCCTTCCAGAGGGGAGGCCGTCTCTCATCCTAAGCCTGGGGACATTCATAGAAAGCTTCCAGCCTGACACACCCACCTCCTCTCTTCTCGGTGACAGTGCAGCAGCAGCACAAGCGGGACAGGACTTGCAGTGCAGAAAAGCACATCGGGCCTAGATCACTCACCCCAGTCCCAACAATGAGCCGATCAACAGACACTTAATTTCCCGAACTATATTTACCATTAAAAAAAACAAAACAAAAAAAAACTTATTTTCTTACAGAGAGTGCATATGACCCCGTATTGATTATTGCGCGTTATCCCCCCTTGATGCTCGCCCAGACGTGTACGGTACACATATAAGAAGCATGCCTTAGCACGCGTTCTCATTGTACACAGACACACAGCCGTAATCCTGGGTGGGTGTCAGCGCTGCATGCACAATGTCAAAACATCAACTTTCCTCCCTCAAGTAAACTTTGCAGAGCTGCAGCGGCACACCTGTATGCATACATACCTGGATAGGCGACGTCCCTGGAAGCATGCCTAATGACAGCCGCTCAGGGGGTCGGACAGTGCGATCCCCCAGCGTTACCCGAGGGCCCGCATGGCGCTGCCGCAGCTCCCGTCTTCCATGCTGGCAGTCAGCACTCACATGACTGGGGGAGGCTCGCACATCAGGCGCCTCCTCCCATTGGTCACCAGCATGGAGGCTCGGCTAAAAATTTGCGCTCCGATTGGTCCCTGCTTTGTGACGTTACCGGAGAAGGCAGACAGGCAGTGGATTGCCTGCTATGCTGCATGGCATGTATGTGCATTGATGTTCCCATGTGCTGCTGCCGTACTATCGGCTCTCACTCTGCTCCGTGTATACGCTGCTAGCGCACAGCCGAAGCATAAAGTCCAACGCAGCGTGAGCATAGTGGGGAGGGGGCTGGAGAGCATGGTCGCAGTGCATCCATGTCTCATTAAGGGTGTGCCTAAAGGGACTTTAACCAGCCTTCTCCAGAATAGTTTAAAGCCCGTCAGCACCTCCTAGGCTAGGCCTCTACAGTCAGCCAGCAGCAGCGTGATCTGTGTGTACCGTGCTCAAAGACCACGTGGCTCAATTCATTTGCTAAACAATGACACGACTTTAAGACTTTGGAAAGAAGAAGTATCATCAAAGATGACGGCAGAACTATAAATAGGATTTCTATATGTGCGATCTTGAATTGTATAACGTTTTAGACTCAATGCAGAAACGAGTTTTTTAAATTTAAAGGTGTCCACAGTAAACATTGGGTGTATGTAGTAGGGCTCCTGGAGCACATGCAGGTTTTCTTGATCGAGTTTCCCAAATGTTTGTATTGAGCAGCCCATTTAACAAATGTCACAGCAGTCACCACTGCAATATCTTTTCTGTTATGTGTGTATATACAAGTAAAGGAACAGACAAATGGTGGGTCTACTCAGCCCGACCCCTGCTCCCCTCACCTCTTGCTATATTAACCTATTCTTGTCGCAATGGTCCTCTTCACTTCTGGTTGGTTTGTCCCATTGCTGCGGAGGGAGACTGTGGGGGGATGCACCCCAGCTTCCTCTGCAAATTACACAGGACAGTGTAGGGAATTATATTACAGTCTGGGCCAGATTAACAATAGGGCGGATGGGGTTACAGCTCCAGGCCTCTCATAAAAATAGGTCCATCATCATTACCAGCATAATGATGACCAGCCACCCAGCTATCCACACAGTTGGCCTTAAATCATAAGTAATAGCTGTATATCTATTTTATTCACAAAATTATGCAAGTTTCCCACTTTTACATATTAAGGGCCATATTCATCATCACTTAGGCCCCCATTTATCAACGAAGAGTAATCCCTTAAAAGCTAGCTAAAGGGGTTATGCCACATTTCTGGATTTAAAAAACATTGTTAATCTAATATCACTGCTGTTTGTCAAGCATCACTCTTGCCATCTTTTAGATGGCAAGAGCGATGTGGTCCCATTTGGCGGCAATGGAGACCCGGCGGTATCTTTCCGGCTTCAGTGAAGTCTTCCAGGCACTGCCGGGTCCCCGTGCCATGCACATGCCCAGATGGACCGTCGCGCATGTGCATAACACAGGAGCCCCGTCGCTGGCAGCATTAGGCTGCCAGCAGAGACCTCATGAGGAGGAATTCGCGGACCTCACCGGAGGGTATTGGTAAATACCAGTACATTTTTCGTTTGTATCACAGTGATACTAAATAAAGAACTGAGCTGGTGTTTACCATCGTTGATAAATGGAGGCCTTAATTTCAACAAAATCAGATAAAAATTTACATTTTGACCTACTTTTGTATAAATTAAGTATCAGGCTCATTCATCATTCATGTAACGCAGGAGATATCACACATATCTCCTGGTTACAATTGTCTCAATAATTTCCACAGTCCTCATACTTTAGTACGGGGATGTATATAATTCATCAAGTTTTGAAAAAGCATTTTTTTTTTAAACTTGGTGGTGTTACTGTACACCATTCTGAGATGGCGTACAGGCCCTGATAGTTTTACAAGCTGCCATTTACATGCAACTGCCAGCTCCACTCCCGTTCCTTCTTCCAGCTCCAACGCCGCATGAGAGGAGTCTTCATGCCAGTGGTGGGTGTTCGTCATGACACTTTTCTTCTGCTGCCCTGGTTTTCTGAGAATCTTTGCAACCTGTCTTCATGCTGCGCATGCACAGTTTGATGACAGGTTTTGAAGAGTCTATGAAGACTGGAACAGCAGGAGAAAAGTCTCTCATTTCCAAAAAAGCTGAGTCCACAGAAAGAACAGCTTTCCTGAAATGATAGTTTAGGGTTAGAGGCATAATGAATGCCTCCGAAAAACACTTTGAACTTGCAGCGAGTTCAAAATATAATTATCACTAATGATAATTATGTAATGATGATTAGAGATAGTGTAGGCGGTGTACACATGCACATGGAACTATCACCCCCACACAGCACTGATCATAACTCCCCCACTCGAATAGTCCCCAGGCCTATGTGACTCTTAATCAGGCATTGGGTGCCTAAAGCACTGTCTAATTCCCATTTTATACTTGGGTCTGTTGGTTAGATTTCAGTGACTTGTGGTGGGATACTTTTAGCAGGAAGTTGCCTGCAGCAGTTGCGCAGTTTGGGTTCCATGATGTCCTTATTATTCTAAGGGATCTCAATTTGTGTAAATGGTCATCTTTAGCCTTATGAGGCACCATCAGCCAGGCCTGGGGGGAGGGGTGTACGTTTTCAGGCTTTGGTACTATGTGGTGGTATGACATTATTGCACAGTGGCTTGGCATTGACATTGTTGGGGCAGTCACCTTGATATGGCTCATGGTGAGTTTAGCTGCGACATTACCTGGTTTTATTTTTTTATTCAGAGGAGGTTTTGTAGTCTCCTATGACCTGATTATTTATTGTAACACGTCCTTATGGAGTACAGTGTACTGCTTACAGTCTTTCCCTTTCCTCTGGGCTTTGTTTAGGTTTATAGTTTGTCTTCTTTAGCTAGTTTTCCCTGGTGGCGTGGCTGCGGCCTGTGGAAGGAGCCTTGCCATGTTGCTGGAGTCAGAAATACTTGAAGTGCATTACAAATACACTGTCCTTCACCTAGGCTTTTTGGCTGATGGTTCTCCATTAGGCATGAATATGAGGGAGAGTAGTTTACTCTTTGAATTGAGCAACTGGGGTTGGGTGGGTACGGGATCTCGGCGGTCAGAATACCGACAGCTGCATCCCAACAGTCAAAATCCCAACCCAACTAGGCAAGTATCCTAACCCTATCCCTTAACCCTCACCCTAACTCTTCCCCACCAGCAGCCTAACCCTAACCCACCCCCTAGTACTTAACCCTAAACCTAACCCTCCCCCTAACCCTAATGCTCACCATCGGATGCCGGTGGTCAGGATTCTGACTTCTGTCGGGATTCTGCCGCCGGTATTTTGAAGGCCGGAATCCCAACTGCCGTGATGGTAACTACATCCCCCTTGGGTTAGGACACAGGGCTCGATTCAGACTCACTCGCTAGATGCGTTCGCACGCACCCAGCTTATGCAAATCTGGCAAAGGCAGGCGATCGCACGGCAAGGCAATAGCACGCCCACTATGTCTTGGCGTGCGATTGCCCTGTGTATGCAGACGCCCACCAGCCTGTCTTAAGATGCCCACTTATAACCTTTATCTCCAGGAAGTGTATGCAACCATCGGTACCATCGGAAGCGAACGGAGCGCTTGTGGTTGATCATACCCTACCGCAAGCACTGCGAGCACTTCAGTGTAAAATCCAGCCAGGCGACGTGTACTATGATGCTGCGTCTTAATTATGCACGCCTCTGAAATGGCGTTGAGACACTCAGGCACGCCTGCATTCGCACCTACACTCCCCCGTTTTCTCAGACCAACCCCTGTCACCAACCACAAACGGCTTCTCCTGTCACTCAGCTGGGCAGTCTATGCGCAGCGAGCAAATGCTTCCCGATCGCTCGGACTGGTTCGCGCACGCACACTGCGATGCATATGCATGCGCAGAATGCAAAAATCAGCTGGCTGCGTGCGAACACTTCCTAGTGAGCGGGTCTGAATCAGGCCCACTGTCCACTCCCTTTGTTACTTTTCAAGGCAACTGTGGGGATAGGGCTTAATAATAGTTGCTGATGTGGCCGCCCCCTTTTCCTTGCCACCATATTTCTTCTATTCTAGTTTAAAACTGTTATCAAATAAATAGATGATCAAAATTTCACGGCAAATACTGTTGCATGTTGTCATTATTTGAGTTAAGATTATTTATAGTTGAAGGAAAATAGTGACAGCGCTACACTCGACCTATCCACCAGGCAAGTTGCTGTTGGCTGGCTCCCACACTGAGATCTACCTAGGCGTGTTTTCTGGCCAGACCTCACATTGTCAACACTGGGTGATATATCAGCCGTTCAATCGAATGGCTGATATATCAGTTAAGAAGCGCTGAAATTTGACTTTGCTAAAACACTGGGAGTAGCTTGTTAAGGCCCCCACACACGGAGCGATATAGCGGCTGATCCAACGGATTGGAACGATATCGCAGCTATATCGTTCCGTGTGTGGGCATGATATCGTCCACTGCACGCTCCCGTAGGGTCGTCTGTCGCTCTTCCAGATCTTTCATCATGCACGAGAGATCTGGAGAAGCAATGAACGATCCAATGCAGGTCTATGGGCGGGGGATGGCATATCCATCTACACTTAAGTGTATATTGGCTGCCTGCCCTGAACTCGGATCTGTTTGACTTTGTATTTTGCTTTTTTCTTTGTGCATCTTGCCAATGGTTGTTTTGAAGCAATTTCTACTGACATTGGTTAATGTGGGCAGGATGTATCATGCTCTGCAATACATCCCACCCCTTATTGCATGCATACCTGTGTTTATTAACACCTATGCATGATTATTTATGCTTGGGACAGCTTTTCCGATAAGAGCTGTCTCTTGCGATGTGAGGACTTCCGGGTATGACCCGTGCGTTCTACTGCGTATGCGCAGACATCGGCCAGTGTAAGCGCAAGCCACGGGGGGAAGTAGCAGGGGTTTCTGTAGTAAGAAGCTCATAGTCTTCTATGGACAACATCATCTATAGGTGGCGTTGCCACAAGCTCTAGAAAGTTTTGCTTTCTTGAGCTTGATGCATACGGGCATGTTGCAGCCCAAAAGATTTTTATGGGGCTTGCAGTCCGCAGCGTATATGCCTAATATCTGCTGCGGACTATTCGTAACACATATGGGGATCCATATGTATTGCACTAAAACTGCGCAAACTGAAGTGTTCGGAGGTTTGAGCACATATTTCCCACCCTGCGTACAGTACTCTCTCAGATTCAGGACCTCATTCAGAGCCGGTAGCACAGAGCGTGCGGTCGGTCTAAATGAGGGGAGGACGTCTTGAATTTTCAAGACCTCCTCCTTTGCGGTGGTAAGGCTGTGGGTTAAAACCCACAGCCTTACGACCGCCTAAGGTGATGGTCGCGATGGTCAAGACCATAGCGACCAGCGGGGCTTACGACGAGACCCTAGGGTAGTGTCTCCCTTGTCGTAAGCCCCGGAGAGCTTTCGGCTCTGTCTGAGCCGGAAGCTCTCCACTGACATCACTAGTGATATCAGTGGGGCCGCCCCCAAACGGTAGGCGTTCCCATGGGAACGCCCCCGTTTGTACTGCCACCCCCCCGGCCCGCCTTCCAAACGGGGTGAGCTGTCAATCAACATCGACAGCTCGCCCCCTTTGGATCGAGACCCGCTACGACCGGCACTGTCGGTCGTAGCGGGTCTCACGCATGCGCACGACGGCGCCGTCGTGCGCATGCTCTGTGGGGGGCCATCGACCCGGTCCGAGCACATCGGCGCTAATGACCAGGTCTGAATGACCCCCTCAGTCTCTGGTCCTGATTCAGTAACGATCGCTGTCCGTTTGAACATTTCCTTGGCATGCATAAATTAGCTGCTGCGATTGCATACACAGCATGAGAGCCCTCTGTGTGCGAGGAGACTTGCATGTGTCTGTGGCTGGTCAGACCTGCTGTAAATGCTGCGAATGGTCGATGTACGTTGATGATACCGATGTTTACATCTAAGAGCTACATTGGACGGATGTGAGAAAGCCGAAGTTGACATCTTTTTGCCGGCTGAACTTTGGCAAGCATTAGCATATTTTCGCCGCTGCGTTCCGTACAGAATCGCAGCTGCAATTGTGATCGGTACTGAATCAAGCCCTCTGTGCACTACTTGAACTACTTAATGGGCGAGATGCAGGAAGGGGAGAATTGTGGTCAAACCCCAAAAAATGCGAGTTTGACCACATTTCTCATATGCACTAAGGCCCTGATTCAGAGCCGGACGCTCTGACCAGAGCGCTCGCTCTGAATCAGGGCCCACCTCCATTAATATGGAGCGTCCTCCTGGACGCTCGTATAGCTGTGGGTCACCACCCACAGCATATACGAGCGTGCAGGATGATGGTCGCGATGGTCTTGACCATCGCGACCATCGAAACTGCGAGCAAAAGCCTGCGGTTGAGTTTTTCAACCTCAAGGCCAGGAGTGATTTTGGCTCTATCAGAGCCAAAATCACTCCCACTGACATCACTAGTGATGTCAGTGGGGCCGGCTTCAGACGGTAGGCGTTCCCTTGAGAACGCCTCCGTCTGGCAGGCACGCCCCCGGCACGACCACCAAAGGGGGCGTGCTGTCAGTCAACATCGACAGCACGACCCTTTGATGAGACACTCCGAGCAAAGGAAAGTCCTTCGCTCGCCGCGTCTCGCGCATGCGCACGACGGAGCTCCCTCCGTCGTGCGCATGCGCAGTGCAGACCATTGACCCACTTGCGAGCGGACAGCCGCTCGCGAGTGGGTCTGAATGAGGGCCTAAGCCCCGGAGTGCTATGCACTCCTGGACTTAGTTGCGGTGGGTAACGCCATCTGGAAGATGGCGTTACCCATAGAAGCAGGGCACGATTGAGGACCACATGGGCCTGGAGCTGAAAATAATCAAGGGCCTATTTTGAGAAGTAGAGGAGGTGTGACCATTACTGTGTAGGTGTAGAAAGTGCTATGTGGGAGTATACACGCCCTACACTATCAGCCCCAATGTCTTCCTAAATATGTAATTGAAAAAAAAGCTTCATTTTGTGAGGTAACTAGTAGAAATACAATTTTACTACTTATGATTTATGGCTGACCTTGTGGACAGCAAATGGCCAGTCAACATCATGCTGTCATGATGATGGGCCTATTTTTATGTGGAGGCCTGGAGCTGTAGCTCCATCCGCTCCATTGTTAATCTGGCCCTGCATAGAAGCCTATGGGCTACTTTCCGCAGAGTGCTGATAGAGAGATCCAATCAGATCCTCCCAGCACCCCCTGCGGCACGCATGTCCTTCTGCGTATGCGCAGTAGGACGCCGGATGGGCCTCTGGGTCATAGAACCGGAAGTTCCTCCATCGCAAAGGGCCGCTCTTACCGACAGAGTGGTCCTTTGTGGGGATCTTCATGCATACCTGCGTCAACAACACCGGCATGCATGCAATGACTGGCGGAGTGCATCGTATTGCGAGTGCGATGCGTCATGCATCCCGCCCATTGTGTTTGGTTGTCTGTCACATCCAGATAACTCTTTAGTTAAGCAAGGTACCATAAACAAAAACATAATAGAGTAGACCAAGTTCTGCATAGATTTATTGTTTTATATTGTACAAAACTTGCTCATGGATGTGTCTGTAATATGTTACAAAAAAAATAAAACCTTATTAGTGATTTACTGTTACATTAGTTAATATTTGCTGGAGAAATTAAAGTTTTTAGCTCTTCTTATCAGGGATGAGTGCCAGCACCCGTGTTTTGGTTTTGGATCTGTATCTTTTTCAAGGTTTTGGATCTGGATTTGGTTTTACAAAACCACCTTTGCGTGTTTTGGTTTTGGATCTGTATTGTTTTCCAAAAAATTATATAAACAGCTAAAACCACATAATTTGGGCCTGTTTTTGTTCCTACAGTATTATCAACCATAATAACAATCATTTTGAGGCATTTCCATGCATTTTTAACCACCTCACAGCTCACAATATTGATTTCACGATTTTTCACCAATATAGGCCAAAGGCTGCAGCGAGCTGGCTGGCTAAAGTAAGTTGCAGAGCAGTGGCACAAATGCACGTCAGTTTAACAAAATATAGGACATCTATGAAACATTGCCACACAGCAGTGGCAGACAGGATGGCAGTTTAATATAAATAATAACGTCAGTCGGCAATACCCCAAATTGTGCAAAATGTAAAGAAAAGAGGGGCAAGATGGAATTGTCCTTGGGCCTTCCCACACACTCTTATGTGGGATATTAAAAAGGACATGTACACTTTAACAAACCAAGCACTTTAGCGACAAGGACTGACACTTTTGTGGCTGGAGTCCTTAGTTTGTTTGGGTTCCCACAAAACCTTTTTTTAAATACTACCTTCAATTATTAAGGAGGAGGGTGTTGGTGGTGGAGATTGCATGTGCTGGTCCAAACTGCTGGTAGCTGATAGTGGACTGCTTGTTATTAATTTACAAATTATTATAATTTTGTTAAACAAATTGCATGAACTCACTGCAAATGACGTAAGAGAGGTGTCTAGATGGTTAACGTCCCTTCCTCTGCTAACTTTGGCTTTACAAATGGAACAGATGCCTTCACAACTGTTGTCAGAATTTAGATTTAAATAATTCCACACCTAAGACGTAGCTTTTCTGGCTTTCTTTTTATCACAAGCAAGAACTGCTGCCACTGTTGGCTGATTTACGCAAACAACAACTTCCTCATCAACATCCTCATTAGCGTCAGATAGGACACAAATTTTCCCCTCATCCTCCTTTTGCACTTCCTCCACACTATCATTCTCATTTTCTTTTATTTCACCATCTCATACTAGCACAGCCTTCATGGCGTCAGTAATCCGCTGTGCAACTGGGTGACAACAGTTATGGTGCGTACACACTGGGCGATTAAAGTGGACGACTGAACGATAACAATATCGTTATCGTTCAGTCGTCCACTTTATCGTCCATTTTTAACACAAAAAAGATGAACGATGACGACGACGCGCGTTCCCGCTGGTCGTTCGTCATCCTTGTTCATCGGGCTGACATGCAGGCCAACCTGACGACCTCGTCAGGTTGCTGCATGTCAGGGAATGGGTGAGAGAGCCCGGCGCTGAACGATATCGCTAATGATATCATTCAGCGGCTGTGCTCAATGTCATGAACGACATTGAGCACAGCCTGCCGGGGACACACTAGACGATATCGCTCAGGGAGCATATCGTCTAGTGTGTATGCACCTTTATACTTACTTCCTCTATCAAAGGACTGTTTAATAGTCAATTGTTTTTTTAAATTACTACTAGTAGTAGTTTTCTTTGTCCCTTTCTGGGATGAAGATCTACCCCCCAGCAGCAACAGGCGTAGCACTCAAGGATCCTTCTGAGGAATCACGGATAGGAGAGGAGTCAGTCATGCTTATGAAATTGGATGCAGCAGGACTACTTCTGATCACAATTGAGGATGTTGATGATGATGCAGGTGTTGGTGGTTGAGATTGCAGGCGCTTGGATCTAACAGAGAGAAAGGAGCAGCTAGGTGACGCTGGACTGATTGGTTACGTTTTTAGCCAAAGTTTCTGAATTTTACAAACACGTTGGAATTTGATGAATGCGCTGCAAGTGACGTAACAGGGAGGAGGTTCCTAGATGGTTAAGGTCCTTACCTCTACTCACTCCTGCTTGGCAAACGTTACAGATTGCCTGACAACTGGTGTCCGGATTTGGGTGGAAATAATTCCATACATAAGAAGTGGATTTTTTTGTCTTTGCCCTGGCATGACAATGGGCTTTTTCATACCATGGGCAACAACTGTTGCCTGATTTACACAAACAACATCCTTGGCATCAACATCCTCATCATCCTTGTTAGCGCCAACTACAGAAATATCCTCTCATCCTCCTGGTTCGGTTCCACAGAAGTATCCTCGATTTCTTCGTCAGCATGTTGACTTGTGCTGCTGATCCCCACATTTGCAGAGGGCACACAATTGGTGGAAGGAGGATCCTCTTCAAGTACAGTATTAGAAAGGACAGGCTCACACATGGCAACCGCGGACACACTTGGACTCTCCTCGGAGATCTGTGACTTTTCTAAGCACATAGTTTGTTCATGTGCTTTAGCGATTCAAACATTTTTGGCACTTCTACAGGGAGAAGAGCTTACATCATCATAAGATGCAGAACCACCAGTCATAAATAAAGGCCAAGGCCTTATCCTTTCCTTGCCACTTTGTGTAGTAAATGGCATATTGCCAATTTTTTGTTTCTCTGCAGCTAACTTAGGGCCTGATTCAGACCCACTCGCAAGCGGCTGTCCGCTCGCAAGTGGGTCGATGTTGTGCACTGCGCATGCGCACGACGGCGGGAGCTCCGTCGTGCGCATGCGCCAGATGCGACGAGCGAAGGACTTTCCTTCGCTCATTGTGTCTGATCAAAGGGGGCGTGCTGTCGATGTTGATTGACAGCACGCCCCCTTTGGTGGGCGTGCCTCCCTGACGGGGGCGTTCCCAAGGGAACGCCTACCGTCAGAATCCGGCCCACTGACATCACTAGTGATGTCAGTGGGAGTGATTTTGGCTCTGATAGAGCCAAAATCACTCCGGGCCTTGCGGTTGAAAAACTCAACCGCAGGCTCCGGCTCGCAGTGGCGATGGTCGCACTGGAGAGGAGCAAGATGATGGCGCTGGGAAGACAGAGGATGAGGGCGCTGGGGAGACGCAGGATGATGGAGCTGGGGAGGCGCAGGATGATGGAGCTGGGGAAGAGCAGGATGATGGTGCTGGAGAGGCGCAGGGAGATGATGCTGGAGAGGAGCAGGATGATGGCGCTGGAGAGGAGCAAGATGATGGTGACAACAATTCAAATGAAACCATATCACTGATGCAAATGGTACCACATGAGCAAATATATTTTATTAATATAAATTTGTTTGACAAGGGAAACTCACATTTGTCCTGCCCAAAAACTTCTGTTACTAGTATTATTTAGTTGAACTACTGTTGCATGATTGTGAAATTGGCTTTATTGCTACGCAAACAGGTGGTTTCCAGACCATGTGATCTCCTGCATGAATAGTGATCACCGACTCAAGACACGGCCTGTCCAGGATCAATTTCTTCAGAGGTTCCCCATTGCAGAGACATCATACAGGTAAGAAAATGCTCATTCACATGCTGTGTTTATTCACTTGAGAGAGGGACTGTGGGCATGCACATCAGCTCCTCGAGCGGTGAGCATGCCCCCAGCATGACAAAAACTGGCAGGGAGTGGCTTGCGGGCATGGCATTTCACGTGAGGCCACACCCCTTGCCATGAGGCCACGCCCATTTTTTGGGCGCGCGCACACGGAGCCTCTTTTGGAGTTTTTTCCAGGGCCACTTTTAATTCCCAATCCGCCCCTGCCCTTGGGCATCGGCCTTCCCAATCTGCCCCTGCCTTGCATTGTCATCGTGACTGCTGTCAGAAGTTGGAAGACTGGTTTGTGATTCCTGCATTTAATTGTCCTCCATATCAGCAAACCTATACTGCGGTCTGACCGTCAGTGTCACCGAACAATATTTTTTTACACTGGGGAAGAGCACCCCTGAATGAGGCAGCAGCCCCTTGATGAACAACACAGACGGCACCCCTTTTTTATGGACAACAAAGCACCCCTGCCGAGAGTGGACAGACCACCTGCAGAGTCACAAATACGTGGACGATAAACTCCGGTCTGGCCGGCAGTGTCTCCAAACAATAATAGCGCAGCTAAGTTAACACACACACACAAAACAAAATTATTTATTAAAATTTTTTATGGATCGATATTCATTTTATTTCACTTTTATTTTTTTAACATTGGGGAAGAGCACCCCTGAATGAGGCAGCAGCCCCTTGATGAACAACACAGACAGCACCCCTTCTTTATGGACAACAAAGCACCGGACAAACCACCTGCAGAGTCACAAATACGTGGACGATAAGCTGCGGTCTGGCCGGCAGTGTCACCAAACAATAATAGTATAACTACTACTACCTAGCACACCCAAAAAAAAATGTAAAAATAAAAAAGATTTCAATTTTAACTTTGATTTTTTTTACACTGGGGAAGAGTACCCCTGGATTGACAGAGCACCCCTGGACAACACAGCACCCAGTACACTGGGCCTGATTCAGACCCACTCGCGAGCGCTTAGCGCTCGCAAGCGGGTCGATGGCCAGCAGTGCGCACGTACAAGCCCGGGAGCGAGCGAGAAATCACTCGCTCCAGTACTCGCATCCAAAAGGGGCGGCTGTCGATGTTGATCAACAGCTCGCCCCGTTTGGTTGGCGGGTCAGGGGGGGTTGGCTGGCCAAACTGAGGCGTTCCCGAAGGAACGCCTGCCGTTTGGTGGCGGTCCCACTGACATCACGAGTGATGTCAGTGGTAAGTTTCCGGCTCTATTAGAGCCGGAAGCTCACTGGGGCTTGCGGCAGATGAGACCCTACCACAAGGGTCTCGTCGCAAGCCCGATGGTCGTGACCATCACGACCATCACCTGGCCGCTCACAAAAGCTGTGGGTGGTCACCCACAGCTCAGCGAGCGGCCAGGAGGCCAGCTCCAAAAAAAAAAAAGCCGCCCTGATTGAGAGCGAGCGCTCTGAAAGAGCGTCCGGCTCTGAATCAGGGCCACTGTCCCCAGCCAGATTGAAAAAGGCGCCGATTGCGGGGACCTTTATAGAATCCAAAACCCGCGAGAATCCAACAGCGGCATGATGACGTTTTGCCTCGTTTTGAGATCCGAGTCATACGATGCGGGAAAACCTGAGCCGGACTCGGATCTCGCCTCGGAACACGAAGTTGCTCATCTATACTTCTTATGCAGTCTAGACAAAGAAGGCATTTATCAATCAGCTGTTTTGTCAATTCACAGGTTTTTCGTGTTTTCAAACCACCAGAAAATTTATTATAGACCAAACTACCAGAAAATGACTAATTGTTTACATGGAGTAAAACCTGTTGCATATATTAAGCTTTCTTTAACAGCCAAGCCCCAATACGTGCAGGTAGTGTGAGCTATCTTGCCTGTCATTATGGGCCTGATTCTGAGTTGCATGCACTGCTGATGTAGGATGCAGTGGAGCGAGTTTTACTGCACATGCGTCTAAGTGGGTTATAATTAAGTTCAATTTTGCATTTGATTTTATGTTCGATTTAGCTATACTTACCATACTATCCCTTTAAACTGGGACACTCATGAATAACACAGGTTCTGTGGCTGATTAAAACCAGGCGAAATACAGACTTGAAGTCAGCCAGCCACAGAACCTGTGTAATTCATGAGTGTCTCGGTTTAAAGGGATAGTATGGTAAGCCTAGATTTAGCTCACCTGAAATCGAATCAAATCGAATGTAGAAATCCCTGTCAAAATCCCACATCTACAAAAATTAGATTTTGGAAGCCTTTTCTAAATCAAATTCGATTTTGAATATTGATTTCTTGTTCGATTTTAATGCCCATTACCAAATTGAACACCAAATTGAACTACGCCAAATTGTAAATTTGGAACTACGGGGGACCCCTACACCTTTTGTCCCCCATATTTTCACAACCAGGACCAACTCAGAAAAGCCCGATGCTGGTTGTGCTTTTAGGGGGGACCCTACGTCATTTTCTTTTTAATTTTAAAACTTTAAAACCTTTTTACACACAGAAGCATGCAAGGATATCATGGATCTGTGCATGCATCTGTGTAATTCACACCTGCTCATGCTAAAATCACCAGCATGAAGCAGGTCTATTATTTGGGGGATTTGCAGTTCGATTTTGAGTTCAATTTGGTGTTCCTTTTCAAATTGAATATTAGTAAATCAGGGATTTGTATATGTGTATGCAATAGTACCAATGTTTTGCCGATATTTGATTTTGAGTGGAATTTGACTGGGATTCAGATTTATGTTCGAGTTTCAATCGATTTTGCCTTTAGTAAATCTCCAAATGCAAAATCGAATGCAAATCAAATGGCAAATCACACAAAAAACAAAATCAAACTTAATAAATATAGCCCCATGTATGCGTTCCGATTGTGGGTTTGGGGCCTGATTCAGCAAGGATCGCAACTGTTAAAGAGTATGCAGACAGTCGATTGTTGCGTACTGCGTATGCATCGCAGTGCGTGAATACCTCACTGCGATCAGGACTGCGATCGCAGTGACTATGCAGACCCATCGCAGAGTGATTGATAGGAAGTACCCTTTGGGGGTGGTGACGGGCGGTGGTCATAGAAACGCAGGCATGCCAGTGCTTTTAAACGCCGTTGCAGTGGCTGCATAATTTAGCCACTGCGATGCCATACGCATCTTGACTGCTCACTGTGTACAGGAAAGTTAACAATTTAGTGGTAGGGTCAGACCTGCCTCAAATGTGTGAGTGGCTCCGATGTACTTCAATGTTACCAATATTTTGGCTGGATTGCAAGGTATTACGGATGTGCGAGAGGGGAAGTGGGCGTCTGCATGTTGTCCGTGCCAGTGCTTTGCGATTGCTATTATTAGCATACTTTTGCAGCAGAACTGCATGCGCGTTTGCAACCGCGATTGCATCGAAGATCCTTGCTGAATCAGGCCCTTGATTCAGTAGCGGATGCAAATGCAATCGCAACTGCAATTGCTTATGAATTGCAGTTACTAAAATATACTAATGCCTGCCAAAGCACAGCCGACATAAAGACGCCCACTGCTGCTTTCTCATATCCGTCCTATGTCGCTCTTCTGCCTAAACATCTTTACCATCGACGCACATTGGACAGTCACGCAGCATTTACAACAAGTCTGACCAGCCGCATACACTGCAAGTCTCCATGCATGCAGAGAGCTCTCATGCTGCGTATGCAATCGTACTGGCTAAATGACGCACACCCATACGGTATTCAAACGGACAAATGCCTATGTTTTTACGACCAACCACTCGTCACCACCCCCAAACTCTGACATCCTGTCACTCACTTTGTGATGGATTCCTTTATGCATCCGTGATCGCAATGCGATCGCTGTGCAGTGCGGCTTATACACATGCGCGATGGTAAACAATCGCTCAATCTGCATCCATAATCACCTTTGCATCTGCTACTGAATCAAGCCCTGTGTGCGCACAGAGTCACTGATTGAGACCAGGTTTGCCTACCCTCCCGATTCAGGAGGGAGCCTCCCGATAATCGGGTGCAGCTCCCAGCCCCCCGGAAAGGCAGGCAAGCATCCCAGCGGCCGCCGATCCCCCCGACACCCCCCACCCACGATGAACTGTTAAACCCTCGCAGGAGGGGGCAGTGACGCGTCATTTTGGCCCCGCCCCCTGCTTCACAATGCCTGTATTATTGGCATTGTGTAGCGGGGTCAAAATTATGCAATCACGTTACCCGCCTCCGTCACGCCCACAAACTGCAGTCATCCACCCGGCCACGCCCCCCTTCCCTGCCGATCTATCTGCTGACTCCCGGAAAGGAGCAGCCAGAAAGTCGGCAACTATGATTAAGACACATGGTTGCAGAAGTGTATTGGAAATGTACTGGGCATTCAAGGGCAGTGACTGGGAGGTGGCTATAGAGACACACAAAGACAGTCTGTCTTATGAATATGTTATGGGAGTGCTGCGGTCGTGTCGCTGAAGTGGTTGTGTACACAGATGCTGAATTGCTTACATTTAGACCATACTCAGACTGATAACCTGCATTTAGCATAGGGATAGGGCAAGTTTTGATGGTGTGACCGATGGTGGGGTCTAAAGATGCACCAAGAAGTATTTCAGCATCTGCAGATGCTGAAAGTGGGTATCTCAGTCATTGCACATTCACATGCATGGCTGTACACCAGGGAAGGGCTTCATAATGTTTTTAGCATAAATTTGAAGACATGCGACTGACTAAAGTCACACACTTGGACCTCCTTTCTCCTCTGTGTATTATGAAAGGCTGCACTTCCTCCTGCATGTCTTCAAGATCATTTAATTATTATTAAACTTTCTTTATAGGTCATCACATAGGGTCAACAGCACCATATGGAGGTGATACAAAAAGACATTCATACAATAGGACAATGCATGGTAAAACAGTACAATACAGTAAACAGTACACTACAGAAAGACAAATAACAAATAACACTATGCACAACAAACGGAGATAGAAGGTAAGGGAAATTTTCAGCGCACATTGAAATGTACCCATTAGAGTGGGAGCAACAAATAGGTTTAGAGTCACTGAAGGTGGTGTGAAAACAGCATAAGAGTGTAGTACAAGGGCAGAAAGCCCAAAGAGGTGGTGTAGAGAGAAGTGTGCAAGAGAAGTAGGTAGTAGGAACACAAGGGGGTGCCAGTGTGCCAGAGAAGTAGGTAGTAGGAACACAAGGGGGTGCCAGTGTGCCAGAGAAGTAGGTACCGTAGTAGGAACACAAGGGGGTGCCAGTGTGCCAGAGAAGTAGGTAGTAGGAACACAAGGGGGTGCCAGTGTGCCAGAGAAGTAGGTAGTAGGCACAAGGGGGTGCCAGTGTGCCAGAGAAGTAGGTACCGTAGTAGGAACACAAGGGGGTGCCAGTGTGCCAGAGAAGTAGGTAGTAGGAACACAAGGGGGTGCCAGTGTGCAAGAGAAGTAGGTAGTGGGAAGACAAAGGGGTGCCAGTGTGCAAGAGAAGTAGGTAGTGGGAACACAAGGGGGTGCCAGTGTGCAAGAGAAGTAGGTAGTGGGAAGGCAAAGGGGTGCCAGTGTGCAAGAGAAGTAGGTAGTGGGAAGACAAAGGGGTGCCAGTGTGCAAGAGAAGTAGGTAGTGGGAACACAAGGGGGTGCCAGTGTGCAAGAGAATAGGTAGCGGGAAGACAAACGGGTGCCAGTGTGCAAGAAAAGTAGGTAGTAAGAACACAAGGGGGTGCCAGTGTGCAAGAGAAGTAGGTAGTGGGAAGGCAAAGGGGTGCCAGTGTGCAAGAGAAGTAGGTAGTGGGAAGGCAAAGGGGTGCCAGTGTGCAAGAGAAGTAGGTAGTGGGAAGGCAAAGGGGTGCCAGAGTGCAAGAGAAGTAGGTAGTGGGAAGGCAAAGGGGTGCCAGTGTGCAAGAGAAGTAGGTAGTGGGAACACAAGGGGGTGCCAGTATGCAAAAGAAGTAGGTAGTGGGAAGACAAAGGGGTGCCAGTGTGCAAGAAAAGTAGGTTGTTGGAACACGAGGGAAGAGGGTTTGAGGATACCGGGTATTGGATCCATAGTGCGCTAACTTTTCCCAGAACCTTAGGTTTGCTAATCACACAGGTAAGATGGACCTTTATTGCAGAATAATATAAAACGTGCAACAATACAATAGTATAAAAAAACACTACAAAACAAACTGTAACATTAAATAACATGCCATCTTATTAACCTCCCCTTTAAAGTCTATAACAGCCCACAGGCAAGCCAGCAAGCAACGTTCCTATATCTCACCATGTAGCAGGGAGAATCCTGAAGGTTTATGGATAATCCTGTAGACAGGCTCACTGCTGCCCTCCTTGTGCCGACTTCTGTTCCAGTCTTTGGGCAAGAGTCCCGACCGCTTAGCCAAGCTCTTAACCAGCATAGTGGGGCTTTGGGTCTCAGTCACCTTGGTCCAGCAAACACACCAAACACCACAGAACCAGCGAGCTACTCCAGATGGAGCAATGCCTTGTACAGGTCCTCAAAGCTGAAACAGGATTTCCAGTAATCTAGCAGAATGTCTCCCATGTACATACTAGGTGCTGGTAGAGATCAGTACCTCAACACCAGAACAGATCTAATACACCCCCACTGAACTTCTGCTCTTCCATTTATCCAAAGTCCCCCTCACCTCTGTACACTCCCACCTCCTCCCCTTCTGCTGCCTGTGGTATGTGGTTCACAGGGGCAGAAGTATGGGAGACAATGGAGGCGCCTGCCGCCAGGCTCCAGCTCTGAAGGGGGCACCTCCTCCATTGTCCACAACATATTCACCCCACTTAGGGCTGTAACTATGTACCTGGAGTGTACCGTCATGGCTGCCCAATACATGGCACCTCTTCCCAGCACCTGAGAAGCCACCATACACTAGTGGAGAGCTCCATGTCAGACCATCGGCTGCTGCCTTTGTCTATCTATAGCCTGTCTGCATGCAAATTGCTACATTACAGTGTCAGCGGCTGTGACGGGGGAGGGCACCAAATTCTAACTTGCCACCGGGCGTCTGGCATGAATTTACGCCACTGGTGGTTCATGTCCATTGGTCAAGGGAAATATAATTGATGATGTTGGATGGGTGGGTCAGTCTTTTACACTGTGACTGGGGGATTGTTGATCCTATCACCATGGTGTCTGGTGGGGATCCTGCACACAATGGGGTGCAAAGGATCCGATTGCCTGCCTCTCCAGAGATAACCTGATTACTAATTATCCTTACATAATCAAAATTAAATATACAGACAGGAAACTAGACATTCATATTAACAATTACACACACACTGAACACAGTATAACAAAATAAACTACATATTACATAATATGTATTCTTTTTACATGTGTATGAGTAGATGTATGTGTGTGGGTGTGTGTGTTTATATACACATATATATGTACATATGTATATATATATAGATGGATAGATACAGTATATAGAGAGAGCTTATAACGGCTTCTTTGCTGTTCAAGTTAAGTCCGTCGGGAGTGAAGTAGCTGGCACAGTCAAGCTACTGCCAAGAAGCAAGTGAGGATCTGGCGCTTGGCAAGCTGAGGAGCGGCGTTGACCCCTGCAGGGAAGGGCTGGCGCAGAGGGTACCCTTCTGTGCCCGCCAAGGTCGGCAGAGCAGGTAAGGTCCCAGTGGGATAACCCTTCCTCATTACCACCCTAGACTCCCAAGGGCCTTATTTCCTGGGAATCGGCCGGCGTTTCGATTCCCGACAGCGGCAGCCCGACAGCGCAACAGATCCCGGCAGCGGCAGGCCGACAGCGCTGGAAATCCCGAACGTCCTGAGGTAAGTAAAAACTAACCTAACCCCCCTAACCCTCCTTAGGGGTGCCTAACCCTAATCTTCCCCCCAAGTGCCTAACCCTAATCCCCCCTCTAAGTGCCTAACCCGAACCCCCCTCTTCCCTGCTGCCTAAACCTAAGTCCCCCGGGGGGGTGCCTAACCCAAACCCACTAATGATACTGACTTTAAACCTCTGAACAATCCTGCCTATACCTTCTAAACCTTTATACGCTCCTGCCTATACCTTCTAAGTTGACGCTATTTGCGTACGCAGTCATACAGTAAAATAAAAACCTTCAGACATTGAAATGTGTTTCCAACGCACAAAGTGTAATATTCAACATAAAAACAGTAGGTTACATGCTGTGATCTAAAGACAATTTAGCGCAAAGAAATTATACAGACCCAAGGTACAGTTATACATACGCACGCGCACTGGAACCAGTTTCCAGCATCAACAAGAGACCTCCGTCAACAGCATCAGCAAGAGGACTCCAGATTGAAGTCTGGCTCTCATTCAGAGCCGCTCATAAGCGGCCGCTCGCTCATAGTCATCCGATGTTGTACAACGACGCATGCGTCGGTGTAACAGTGCGCATGTGCGTACGGCTGATTGCGATCATTTTTTCAGTCGGTCAGCGAACAGGAAGTGACATGTCAAATGTGATTGACAGAACTGCCCGTTTTGGGGCGGTAATGGGGGTGGAGATGGGAAAACGCAGGTGTGTGGAGGCGTTTTTTGGGCGTACATAAATTATCTGATGCAAGCGGCCAATGTGAACGGAACAAGTGATACGTCACTGTCTGATCCACTTTCCATTAAAACTGCTCGCTCAGCTTGTGGTCTGGTATACTCTACCGCAATGACGATGGTCTCTTCGTCCTTCCCAAGGCACATCGATGGTATTCCGATTTATCAATTGAGGCCACAAAAACAATCATCTTTGAATTGCAAAAATGCTTGTAAGGTGTTTAGCAAATAGACATTTTTTAGTAGCTAAAAACCGTACGCAAGTGAACTACTCAGCTGCTAATTTCTGGGTAATACAATCAATTAGCTAACAAATTTAATTTAATTTTGCATGTTTTTGCAATATTTTTTTTTTATTTTTTTTAGGGAAACAATATTGTACGCATGTTTGTTATTTTTCTTCATTTTTTGGGGGCCAAGAAAACAATCATCCTTTTGTTTTTTGCTAAGTGTTAATTAAAACTCATAAATTGTTTTTAACCCTTGGTTTTTTTAATCAAAATTAATGTTTATATTTCTGTTGGATTGTTTGTAATTTTGTTTGCGGGATTACCTTTTAACCAGTTTTGGAATAAATTAACAATAGAATTTTGCAGATTTTCAAAATAATTTTTTTATTTTTTTTTGTTTTTTTTTGTTTTTTCCATAAAAAAATCTGGATAACGTAAAAACAAATAACAAATGATTTTAGCAACACACAAACAAAATAAGTGGCATTTGAAATCCACAAACAAACATTAAAAAACAATTCACAAGAAAGGAGAGGGAGGTTTTGGGCATTAAGGAATATGGGGCAAACACAGAGATGGATTGTGGGAAAATTAGTCAGTGCTGTCATCACCTTTTGGCCCATTTGGCCGGGGTAGGGAGGGAGCCTGAACGGGTCCGGGATGTCCTTCGGCTGGCCTGGCCAGATGTTGTGGCCTCTGGACTAGGCATAGGGCTAGGCACATTTCAAGGGATGGCTGTTGTTGTGCCAGAGGTGGAGGGTCCTGATGTTTCGGCAGGAAGGGAGGCCGGCTCCAACATGTGCTGGCGAACGAGCTGCTCCAGGGCATTTGCTATTCGCACGTTGGCCCCAGTATTTTCCGCCAAGGCCTTAGCAATGGTCACGTTGGCCGCAGCACTTTGCTCTAGGGCGTACGCCACCCGTAGCAGACTGGCATCCAGCCTCTGCAGAATCTCGGTGTGCTGATCCGTTTTAATATTGAGATCAGTGAGGAGGGCCACTGCCTGCGAGGGGGAATGCCCTGGACTGTCTGCCACAGGGTCCCCAGCCAGATCTACTGCTTCCTCCCCTGCAGAGCCAGAAGAAAATCTGTGGTCAAAGCTCCCCTCTGGAGCAGACTCACCCGCCTGTGTCTCTGTGAGAAAAAAAGAGAAAAGAGTAACATTATAATCTAGATATTGTCCAAAACACATTTCTGAGTTGTTAACATTACAACATTTACCTGGGGCAATATGAGGAGCCGCAAAGTCTGGCATGTCGGTATCCATGTTTGACACGCCAAACACCTCCTCATCCTGCACACACCCCTGGGCCATCTCCTCCATATCTGTGAGCTCCAGTGACACAGGGGTGGGACCCCCACCTGTCCCCCCTGCATGCCTAGCCCTATCAGCCAGTTTTTGCTTAAGCCGATATTTGAAGTCGCTCCATCTGTGGGTTAAAAAGTTGGCATTATTTCTGCAGTATTTGGACCTGAAAACACTTTTTACTAAAATTTAGTTTTTACGTACCGGCGTTTGACCTCCCGGGTTGAACGTTCAAACTCACCCACCCTATTGAAAGCACTGGCTATGTCATTCCACAGTTTCCATCTCTGGGTTGCACCCATATTCCTTGGTGCCTGTGCCAGGTTGTCATTGCACATTTGCACCAAAACCTCCATCTCATTCCTTGTGAATTGTGGCTGCCTTTTTTTTGGCCCTAGTTTGCCTACTAGGGCCAGCAGCCTCTTCCATGGCATCCTCCACACCTTTTTTTAAATATGTTTAATAATTTTTTTAGTAAAATGTTTTAAAATGTAATGTTAAACATACGCATGTTCCCATCAAAAATAAAAACACTTACATGGTGCCTGTTGGCTAGTACTTTGCTGCTCTGTACTCATTATTTTTTCTCAATGTAGCAAACCGATTTTGGCCTTCAGTGATGCGTCAGCATTATTCGGCTGCATCATTCCTTGTGCGCTCCTATTGTCCGTCCTTAATTTGATCGGGAAAATAAAGCCTATTTATGGCTTTGTGTGACTCGAGTCGAGGTGGCATGTTTGTTGGAGGTTTTGCGTTGGAGTTGTTTCTTGGTGATTTGTGGTTGTGTAGAAGGAGTACTTGGTTTTTTTTATCTTTTTGCTTATTTTCTTACTTGTTTTTTTTTCCGTTCGCATTTTTGTTTCTTTTTTCACTTTTTTTATTTGAATTTTTGAGTATTTCAAAAAACCACCTTAAAAAATAATAGTAAATAGTTTACATTTTTTTTATTTTTTTGACAGTTATTTTGGCAGTGACCCAGTGATGTTTTATAACTTTGGGATATTTGTCTTTTTTTGGTAAGTGCTTTTGGTTTCATGAATTTACAAATTCGATGTCTTGGTCTTAGCATATGTTTCGCTAAGTAATGGTTTTTTTTTCTGTGAACAATCATGTCTTACCACTTAATGTAGTGGACTATTTAGCGAACTAATGTTTGAGTGGTTTTAACTGTAAAAGTAGCGTACTATTTAGCGAACTAATGTGTCCTTATTTAACTGTAAAAGTAGCGTACTATTTAGCGAACTAATGTGTCCTTATTTAACTGTAAAAGTAGCGTACTATTTAGCGAACTAATGTGTCCTTATTTAACTGTAAAAGTAGCGTACTATTTAGTGAACTGTGTCCTTATTTGACTGTAAAAGTAGCGTACTATTTAGCGAACTAATGTGTCCTTATTTAACTGTAAAAGTAGCGTACTATTTAGCGAACTAATGTGTCCTTATTTAACTGTAAAAGTAGCGTACTATTTAGCGAACTGTGTCCTTATTTAACTGTAAAAGTAGCGTACTATTTAGTGAACTAATGTGTCCTTATTTAACTGTAAAAGTAGCGTACTATTTAGCGAACTAATGTTTTTTGCATTTTTCAGTGTAAAATCATGTCTTACCACTAAATGTAGCGTACTATTTTCAGAACTAATGTGTGCTCCCTTCTCTATTTTTTCGCAAAAGAAATTTGTTTACAATCATAGTTTATTAAATTAATCTTAAAAATATTTTCTACTTTTGAAATGTAGGTTGTTTTGCACATGACACGTCCCAGGCCTGTAAGCATCTTTGGTTTGCTTTGAAAATATAAGTATATTTTTCTTTACACATTTGTCTAAAACAATAACTACCTGGCTTAACATTTCAGGTTGATGTTGGTCGTATTATATTGGCCATGGTTCCAGAACCCGACCAACCTCAACTTCGTCCCAGGCATAGGCCTCGTAGGCGTGCAAGGCCCCAGATATATAGAACACGTGTCACCCTTTTTGGAATGCCAGATGATGAGGTGTTAAGGTGCTACCATCTTCCGCCACAAATCATCATAGACACTCTCTCATTAATAGAGAGTGATCTTGAATGGCAAATTGACAGTCCTACAGCAATACCACCACTTACGCAATTAATGTCGGTGTTACATTTTTGTGCCTCAGGATCCTTTCAAACCACTGTGGGAATAGTTGCTGGAATATCCCACTCCTCCTTTTCAAGGATCCTGAGGGCAGTGATGGAGGCCCTTTTTAAACACCTCCATCATTTTATTAAAATGCCATTAGATATGGGTTCCCTTAATGTGGCGAAGGCTAATTTTTACCAAATAGCTGGCTTCCCACACATCATAGGGGTTGTGTATGGCACTCACATACCACTTCAGCCTCCTGCAAGGCTGGAGGCTATATTTAGGAACCGAAAGCACTTTCACTTGATGAATGTAATGGTGGTATGTGATGCCTCCCTCCAGATCCTGTCCCTGATTGCCAAATTCCCCGGCAGTGCACATGATTCCTTCGTCATCCGGCAATCAGGGATTTGGCACAAATTAAACCTACAAGCTGGTTTCTGGGAAAGTTGAAACCTTCTGTTGAAACCAATGCAAAGCTTGTTACACAATGGTCCTGATGTTTTTTTTTATATTTTCACAGGAGACAGTGGTTACCCTTGCATGCCCTGGCTGCTCACTCCTTATTTGGTTCCCACACCAGGGCCACAAAGTCAGTATAATTCCGCACTTACAGCCACCAGGCAGGTGGTGGAGTGCTGTATCGGCCTTTTAAAAGGCCGATTCAGATGCCTCCACCGCTCTGGTGGCGACCTCATGTATTTGCCGGCTATGGTTTTGAAAATTGTGGTCCTGTGTGGGATATTTCACAACATCGCCATAAGGAGTGGTGTCCCAATGCAGCCAGAGGATGCCTTGCCTGAGGACGGCCCCCCTGAGGTTGGTCAGAGGTCAGTATGTGGGGGGGCCATACGCGATGAAGTTGTGGCGATTTTTTAGGTAATTATTTCCTCATAATGTTAAAAATGCCACAATGTAGACATGTAATATTTTAAAGTACACTTTTAACTGATTTTTTTTTTTAATCCCTCAAATGACCCTAAAAATCCATGCCTACTACCTGATCAACACAAATGACTTTATGTGGACACATTGGATATAACTTCGGGAACAATGATTTATTCTCCTCATTTGTGGATTCATGTTGGCATGCTACTTCTTCAAACAGTTCCTGATTGTGTTTTTTGGGGGGTTTTGGTGTGGTTTTGACTTGTGTGTGTGTTTTGAATGTTTGAATTTATTGTGTCTATTCACTTGGTGTTTATTATTTGTGTGCATTCAAATGTTATTTTACGTTAACCAACCATTTTCATCGTAAATTACAACCAAGTGTAACCTGTTCTAAAAATGCAAAGTTTCTTAATACCTAATACTGTAATTTATTATTTTGAAAAGTTTAGTACCCTGCTTTGTTGCTAAAAACAAACACCAAAGGTATTATGGTGAATCAGTATGTTTGCAATTGTAGGCCTAAGCAGGTAGCTTTAATTTTAACATTACCCACACCAAAAACTAATCTCATTTTGAGGTTACTTCTCCAAACCTATTGGTATTGTTATGTGTTTAATGTGCAAGCTTACATACTTACTTGAGCTTTCGACAAACAAATTTACATTTCTTTAAAAATCAGGGACAAATAGTAGACTTATGTAAGGTTCAACAATCTAAGATTTACACACAAGGAATGAGACTTAAATAAATCAAAATAAATTTAATTTTTTAGCGAAAAATAAAAAAATTAGTGGCGCAGGCGCGCCAAAATCTGATCCAAGGCCACAAGCATGGCAACGACATGACCCCTCAAGATCTGCAAGCCAGCATAAATTTCTGCGTTACGCCTCTGGTCCTCTGTGGGTAAAAAAAATGTGCGGATTACTAAAATGACACCTTAATTTATATTTTACAAAACAACTAAAAAATCAGACTATACAAAAAAAGGTGAAAAAAAACATCTCCAAAACAAAAGGAATGCCAAACAAAAAGATTGTTGAAAAAAAAGACAAAAAATATTTTGCAAAAATAACACAAAAAAGAGAGTTACAACTATGCAAAAATACAACATTTGTTGGTACCGTAAACAAGAAAGACACAAGTATGAGTGTTTGGACATGTGTCATATGTGTAAGGGGAAAACATCCTAGACATTGTTTCACAAAGATATATATCAAAAACATTAGAAATACTTTACAATTTTGAACTGCACAGGCAAAAGGACAACATCAACCAAAAACAAAATAATGAAAAAACAACCATAGTTTAAAAGTGAAACATACCGGTCATAATGCTGACTGGGTCTGGAGCCCCAAAATCGTCCTCATCAGAGGTGGGCCAGTGCAGCACGGATGGAGGAGGGGTTATTTGGGAGGAAGTTGAGGGTGAGGAAAAGAGAGGGGGGAGTGTGAAGTTGGAGGGATGGGAATGTGAGGAGAGGGAGGGGCCTCACGGTCGGCCAGGTCTGGGTTGGAGGGGGAATTTGGGGAAGAGTGGGCAGAGGATGTTTGGGTGGGAGTGGGGGATAGGGGACGAGCCCAACGTCGCTGGCGTTGGAATCTGCGCTCAGCCCCTAAATGATGTAGAAAAATTTATATTATTACATATTTCATTTTTTGGGAAAAAAATTTACACCAAAAAAAAACTAAAAAAAACCCCAGGGCTATACGGTAAACATGCACACGCAGGTATGTCCAAAATAAAGAAACAGGGCTATACGGTAAACATGCACATGCAGGTATGTCCAAAATAAAGAAACAAGGCTATACGGTAAACATGCACATGCAGGTATGCTTACATTTTAAATAAAAAAAAAAAACACTGTCATGGATCTGCTGTCGCAAATTGGCCAACAGGCATGGGGATGTGCGCCTCAGATCCGACTGCGTTCCAGTTGTCCGATATTTCAGCGATAGCCGATGGAACGCAGGCGGCGGCGCACCTCCGCGTAGGCCAGACGCTTTTGGAGGTTGGTGATGGGGAGTGGATGCTCTGTGATTCTCCGGTCCATCACATGTGAGGACCAGGAGCTCACGCCTACAAAAAGCTGCGGCTCTCATGATGGCAATGATTTTTTTTACACAAAACAGTTTTACTAAAGGTCCTAGAAAAAATTTGATTGGCTAATGTACTTTGTAAATTAACAGAAACCATTCTATTGGTTATTGTATGAGTCATGTGACCTACACCCTCACAAATATAATGTGAGTTATGATAGGCTTGATGCAGTGACATGCATAAGCTAATTTAAATATTAAAAAAAAAGTTGAAAAATCGGCCTATAAAAAAACGCAAAACAATAGTAGCATTCAAACCAACTTTTAGGTTTGAAGAATCATCCCCTTGGTACAACCGTACATATTCTGCGGAAGCAATGACACACACTAACAATAATAAAGTTTATTGACATTGAAAAAAAAAAAAGGATTGCAAACATGTGAATAACAATTAAGCTAATTAATATAGTGATTGCCATTAATCGATTCAAGTATGTTTGCTGAATGAAATAGCAGGCAATCGAAAACTAACAGGGCCACTTCCGGAATTGACTTGTGCGAGCGTTCCCTGCAACCAAAGAGGAGACGGAAGGTCGCTATTTAGAACGTTCGCTAGCTAGAGGAGGGGTTGGGAGACTATGGGGCGGAAAATTAGCTGCGAACGAACATACAAGCGAGCGCTTGAATTTATATTTTTTCGCTCGTACGGCGGACGAGCGAACGGCCACTTGCGTCCGGGTCTGAATCAGGCCCTCTGTACGCACATTTATACCATTGCAGGGATTGGGAATACAATAGATAAGTTTGGCGTGATTCCATTGGTTCTTCTTAAAGTTGTCTTGGTTACAGGATCATTTATTGGACAATTTCAAATGGATACAAATGGTCTCCAACCTCCCTTTGCATCCTTTTTCCCGCCGCATGCAAATCTAAGCTGCTAACATTACACAGTACATTTTAGTGTTTTAACTCTCTACAGTCCATAAGTTGAGAATGCATGTTGCGATCTTCTCACCAATGATACCGGAAAGCTGTTGAGACAGAGTAGATCAGTACGACACTAAACACGGTTTACTTATCATGTACTAAACCTTAGTTGTAGAAAACAGTCATTTCTTTACACGCTGGCATTGTGAATGAATCATGTAATAATAACCCTTTTGCGGTACGGAACTATTGCTTTAAGTGTATGTATGCAAGGGAGAACGACACTAAATAGCGTTGTGCGTCTTGGGGTCTGTGGGGTACTTAGCAAGCAACACTAAGCTGGAAAGGTATCTCTGATTGTATGGGACTAAGGCCCTGATTCAGAGCTGCTCGCTATTTGCGGTCGTTCGTTCCAAAACAAGGGGTGGCTATTCAAATGAACCGTTCGCTCATTGCGGTCTGTTCACGCCTCTAAGTCTGAACGAGCGAGCAAAACTTGCGGTTGTAATTTTGAAAAATACGCCCCCTGGTCGCTCGCACCATACGTCATGTCCGCTATTTATTAGATTAATCGAGTACATCGACCAGCGTATGAACTGCTCGCTATTCTTGTGGTTGGTTTTTCCTACCACTATATTGCGAGCAGTTCTGACTATAAAACAACCAGGTGACATGGTCAATGACGCTGCTGTTTTAATTATGCACACCCTTAAAACGCCCGTTTTGACCTTTAAGCACGCCTGCTTCTGATCTCCACTCCCCGTTTTCAAGCCCCTTCCCCTGTTACCACCCACATACACCTCATCCTGTCACTCAAAGTAGCAGGCATTCGCTATATAGCGAACAAACGATTTTCGGCCGCACTGACTGGTTCGCGCATGCGTATTACAATCTGTACGCATGCGCAGATGAGCGAACATCGGTCAGAATGAATGAGCGGCCGCTTACGAGTGGCTCTGAATCAGGCCCTAAGTCGGAATTGGTTGTGTAGGGATCCTTAAAAAGCTGAACGTGCTAATAATTAGCTATTTTGCGTTGTGCACTGTTTAACATCGCGTGTATGCGTTAATGTCAATGCAGGGAAAACACCACTAAGTCTGTGTCGATTTTAATGTGTTGGAAAGTCATTTTTATGTATTTCAGACACCGTCGGTATGTGTTTGGGGAAGATTGTTAAAAAGCTGGCCGTGCTACTTATTAGCAGTTTTGCGTTGTGTTTTGTTTACTATGTGGTTTTGACAAAATGGCGCTGTGTGACCTATTTCTAAGATAGAGTCTTGTTGCCATTCGCAAGATGGCGTCGCTCCGATCTAATTTTAAAACTGATTCTGTCTCAGCCAATTATCCAGCTTCGACAGTCCACCCTTAGATAGCAACCAACATGCTATCATACACTGGTCTTACATTTATTTTAGACTTACATTTTGACATATTATTTTAATGTTATAGTATGGGATGGCACACAGTGGTTCTTAATCCATCAATAACGTGTCTCTAGGAGGGGACATAAAACTACCTTTATACGCACACCGCGGATCCTGGAGGATCATGGGAAAGGTGTGGGAATGCACCTATCCTATAAAGGAAGTCTTGTGGGGGAGATAGGGACTTACATTATTTGAAGTGTTTTTTAGGATAACATTTTAATAATACATTTTATGCATGTCTAAACATAATACATTATATGATGGTATTTCCTAGTTCAGGGTTGTAATGCAGTTCTACATTTACCTCAGTATTCATATTGTCATTACTGACCACCATCATAATTTTGTTCTTCCGGTTTACCTTATTTTTACATCTTCCACACTTCAACACAGTAGGAACACACCTGACACATATGCCAATTATTATGATGACAACCAGTATGAGGATCAGGAGTTTACCTATGCTTGCGATCATTTCCTGGACCCCCTCTCCTAGACCTGAGAACTATTTCACTGGGTTCAACCATAAAACTCATTCCTCTACTTTCTCCTCTACTTCAGCCACTGAAGCATTATGGTTCTTCCGAAACTCCCATTTTAGCTGCAGAATTTCATCCATCTTCCGGACTATCACCTCCTTGGGGTCGCTGGTATCATTCGTGACATAAGTGCAACACTTCACTCCAAATTGGGTGGCCAAAGTTATGCAGTATACCCCAGTGACAGCTGTTAAATAATTTAATACTAGTCTGTGTTGCACCAGTTCTTTCTTGTATGCTTATAATTCCCTACCTGTATACCTGAAGGTGTCATCATACATCTCGGTGATATTATCTATCAATTTAGCAAGATTTTGGATATATCTAAAATTTAGTGTACCCCGAGCGATTCTGGTGGGATCCAATGCTACTAAAACTTGAAAGCCAGTTGTCTCACTAATTAACTGAGTGGCTTTATGCACATCACCAGGTATCATATTTCTTTTGCCTCTGTGTTCATACTGCGTGTGAAGATATGGTGATGGTGTGTTTTTATGAATACCAAGCATTTCAACATGTGTGAGGGTCATAACCTCTTAACAATTACAGTACTAAGATTGGTCAGACACTCCCCTGATTGGCATAGCACTCCTCCTCCTGACTCCACTCCATCAGCAAATGCCATCAGCTCCCATTTCCTCTACCGGTCCCCCGTCACAGAAATCAGATATCCCTGAACAAACCAGGATGATGGAAACACTGGAAGAGAATATGAAAATGAACACAGCAGACCAGTCCATCGCCGCAGCATGGACCTGCAAATTTCTTTAGCTCAGGTATCTCACTACAACCTTTTAATCCTCCCGGAACAAGCTCGCGATCGACAGGTCCAAGTTATCAGCCTTGTCTCCGCCTTGTTTCTCCACCGGTTGGTTGACCTTTTTACAGTGAGTGGAATGGACCCAGGTATCTCTCTTGGCCACCTTCAAAGATGTGGTACTCATCAGCAACACCTGGTACGGACCCTCCCAATGATCAATCAAACAACCTGAGCGTAAAAAAATTTGGATCATAACAAATTCTCCAGGTTTGACAGTTCCACCCTTTGCATCAGACATGTTAGAAAATAAAATTTTCACTTTCAGTTGTTCTTACTCATCTTCGTGAGACACTGCACAGTAACCTCATTATCATATTTCCACATGAGGCTGCCTGTCAAACTATCTCAAAGGGGGACAGATTAAAAAAAAGAAAAAGAGACAGTCTGGGGTGATCTTGATATTATTAATACCCACCAACTTACACCTATTTGTTTTTAAAGAAATCACTTGTGAAATGAGTATCCCTATACTCTAGGGATACCGTAGCTACATACAACCTTCTGTACAATTAAACCGTTATTAATAGCTACTGCTCTAGGTAGTGTCTTAGCCCCTGGGTTAGTACAGTTTCCCAAGTACTTGACCTTAGCCTGGAATGGCTGCAATTTGTCCTTAGCAACCTTGTGTCCTGTGTGTGAGATATGAAGTACAACAGTTTAGTATAAATTAAACATGGCATGAATGAAACAGGGCACAACAATAAATTGTCCACATGTATCAGAACAGATCCATTGGCAGGTTGAAAAAGATTGTAAACAGTCGTATATGGCCTGGGAGAAGATACTGGGGTTGTCTATGAAACCTTAGGGCAATACTGTCTGGTTTGGGAGTCCTACATTCTTCACTTTGCAGTGCTTACTTAGGTGTCCCACTTGGTTGCAGTTAAAGCATTTTTGTGAGCGGGATGGGTGATAATGTTGCTGTGTGGTTTGAGCTGTGGGGAAATGGTGAGGGTATGGGTAAGGATATTGAGGGAGAGGATATTGTGGGAGATATGGGGGTTGTGGATAGTATGGGAATTGTGGCTGTGTGTGGTAAGTGGGGTAGTGTGGGATTAGTGAGGACGTGTAACTGTTCAGGTGTAGGTGTGGGTGCAGGTGTGTCTGCTGGCTGGGATGTTACCGTTATTCCTTCTAGAGCTTTAAAATACTGACAGCCATTAGTTTCTTGCTCTGGGTCTCTCTCTTTTTAGAGATGTTCTTGTCATGTTCAATTGCGGATTCTATGAGGGTGTCTATTGTGACTCCCCTCCAGCCAGGCTGTGAGGTCTGAACCCGGGTCTTTAGGTTCTCTTTAAGACCATCCATGAGTACAGTGACAATCATTCCCCTGTGGTGAGTGCTATCTTTAATATCTTCTAACCCACAGTACTGAGTGATAGCGCTGCAGAGCCCGGTCACAATAATCTTCTGCAGATTCACTCTCTTTTTGTTTTATGTTGAAGATTTTGTTCCAGTTAACTACTACTGGAAAATATACACCCAACTGAGTTACAATGCGGGAAATGTTACATTGATTAATTTCGTCTGTTAAGGGAACATCTCCATCCAATACACAATCCGTGATAAATTTGGTCACGTCGATATTGCGTGGTAGACAGGGCCTTAACACCACTCGCCAATCTTTATTGGTTGGTTCGTGAGAACTACCCAAATTTCTCCAAAATCTTTGACATTTGGCTAATTCCTTTTAGGGATCGGGGAAATCATTTATTATGGAATTTAGCTCTGCTCTTGTCCAAGGACAATGCATTACTACTTCCCTTGTGGGCACTACTCCGTTCGCATCCGCATTCCCATTTGGAACAGTTATTGTCCGGTTGGGATGCAGACCGGCCGCACTGCTACTTTTGACCTTATTACCTGGCTGGAGGTTTGAAATGGCAGACATGACAATAGGCTCATCATCCACATCATAAACATTTTCCTTACGGTTACTTAAGAGAGCGTACAAATTACTTGTTAAATTTTTATGGGTTTTTTCAATAACTGTACCTGCACCACCATCAACATAGGGCGGTGGTGGTGCGTGTGAACCACTGACAATACCTTCCACAACGCTACCTTGCTGCATGTGCGTGCTATTTCGTGGCTCGCATGCATTGCAATCTAGCGCTGCCGGTGTACTTTCTGGTAATGCATTCGCAACGCTAGTTTGCATCGCTTGCACACCTTTAAGCCACACATCCCCTTCAAGCTGCCATAATTTTAAACATTCGTTATATTTTACCGTTTTTACTCGAGAACGCATCAGGCTGATGTGATCTCGGACATTGTTCAATACATCTTTATCAAAACTACCAATTCTGGGAAACGGCCTAACACTCTTCATCGTTATCTTAAACCATATGTCACAATACCTTATTGCATAAGCACCATACTTAGTATGCATAATACGACGGGCCGATCCAAGCGGTGCTTCCATTAGCAGCAAATCATTGTCTAACATCTCTATTGTTTGCATGGCTCCCATCTTGGGACAACTCCTACGTTTTTCAATAAAGATTTAAACTGGTGAAAGACAGTCAAGATACTTTCACTTACCTGTGGACGCCTTGGAAAAAGGGTGTATCCATGAACCCTATGGAAGACCTCTAGATGCCTCCACTCACCTATGGAAGAAAGGCCGCTTCCACGCAGCAATCCCTTTTTGACTATGTTTCAACAGCTAGGGGCAACAAAGTACCCTTTGTTTTCCAGTTGATTTCGTCCACCCTCTCATCAGTTCACAATCAAAGTTTAGCCAAAACTATGCGGTTCAATTATAGTGCTCAAATAAGCCTAACAGATTATCACACACTGATTACTGAATACTATAATCACACTGGGAGCCGAACCCTAACAAAAATAACAACCCATACACCTGCCTTGTGTAAAGTAAACGGTAAGCTGCTACTGAGTCACTAGGCCGTTCGTTATGCCTAGCACTTAAGGGTCCTACGATACCCTTAACATTTAGGTCCCGTGTTACACCCTAAACAAATACTCACAGTTACACACTTTTTTCCTGCGCGGAATAATACACATTAACCCAGTTATTGGCAACAATTGATAAAGTAATCTCAACAGCTTTGTTTAAAACACGTGGCAGCAAGACCGGAAATACGAATACGCTATTGTGCGACTAGTCGCATACACAATAATGCCACTACTACACAACCGTATTATGACTTACACTTAGCTGCGTATGCAAAAATGCGTCTCAGCTGCGTACGCAAAAATGCGACCCAGCCGTGTACGCAATACTACGGCACCCCTTTTTAGCATGCAATTCTATCACCAAAGGAAAACAAAATTTTTCCTTTCTTGTCCCTGGATTCTAGTCAGCGTACGTTGACTCACATGAAAACATATTGTGATCTCTCAGCATCAAGTGTTTACAGGTAAACCCTGCGTGTGGCCACTCCATCCTTTGGTGAGAGACTGATAACTGTATGTTTAGCATGTGAATTGGTATCGTGACTTCACTCCATGAGCCCCCAACTAACGATACTGACTTTAAATCTCTGAACAATCCTGCCTATACCTCCTAAACCTTTATACTCTCCTGCCTATACCTTCTAAGTTGACGCTATTTGCGTACGCAGTCATACAGTAAAATAAAAACCTTCAGACATTGAAATGTGTTTCCAACACACAAAGTGTAATATTCAACATAAAAACAGTAGGTTACACGCCGTGATCTAAAGACAATTTATCGCAAATAAATTATACAGACCCAAGGTACACTTATACATACGCACGCGCACTGGAACCAGTTTCCGGCATCAACAAGAGACCTCCGTCAACAGCATCAGCAAGAAGACTCCAGATTGAAGTCTGTACGCACATTTATACCATTGCAGGGATTGGGAATGCAATAGATAAGTTTGGCGTGATTCCATTGGTTCTTCTTAAAGTTGTCTTGGTTACAGGATCATTTATTGGACAATTTCAAATGGATACAAACGTTCTCCAACCTCCCTTTGTATCCTTTTTCCCGCCGCATGCAAATCTAAGCTGCTAACATTACACAGTACATTTTAGTGTTTTAACTCTCTACAGTCCATAAGTTGAGAATGCATGTTGCGATCTTCTCACCGATGATACCGGAAAGCTGTTGAGACAGAGTAGATCAGTACAACACCAAATACGGTTTACTTATCATGTACTAAACCTTAGTTGTAGAAAACAGTCATTTCTTTACACGCTGGCATTGTGAATGAATCATGTAATAATAACCCTTTTGTGCTAGGGAACTATTGCTTTAAGTGTAAGTATGCAAGGGAGAACGACACTAAATAGCGTTGTGCGTCTGGAGGTCTGTGGGGTACTTAGCGAGCAACACTAAGCTGGAAAGGTATCTGAGTGTATGGGACTAAGTCGGTATTGGTTGTGTAGGGATCGTTAAAAAGCTGAACGTGCTAATAATTAGCTATTTTGCGTTGTGCACTGTTTAACATTGCGTGTGTGTGTTAATGTGAATGCAGGGAAAACACCATTAATTTGCTACTTTTTAGTGCTGTTCATATTTAAGTCTGTGGTGAATTTAAGTAATTTTTATGTATGTCAGACACCGTCGGTATGTGTTTGGGGAAGATTGTTAAAAAGCTGGCCGTGCTACTTATTAGCAATTTTGCGTTGTATTTTGTGTACTATATGGTTTTGACAAAATGGCGCTGTGTGACCTATTTCTAAGATGGAGTCTTGTCGCCATTCGCAAGATGGCGTCGCTCCGATCTAATTTTAAAACTGATTCTGTCTCAGCCAATTATCCAGCTTCAACACCTCCCTCACCCTAGCCTAACCCTAACCCTAAGTCCCCCTCGGGTGCCCTAAACCTAACCCTCCCCCCGTGGCTGTCTGTTCGCGGCGCCCGGCATCCCTTCGATCGGGATGCCGGGCGCCTGTCTCCCGGCGTCGGGAAAATGACAGGCGTCTAGATATAGACACCTGTCATTTAACCCACGCCGGGATAAAGCAGTCAGGAAGCCGGCTGTCGGGATCGCGTCAGCCGGTTTCCCGATTGCATCCCATTTCCTGGGCATCCAGTCGGACGGTAGGCTCACAGGTATGGTAAGCAGGTGCTAGGCCTATGGTTAGACAGACACTAGGATTAGACCGGCCACTAAGCCCATGAGCACAATTAAGTATTTAAAGAGCAGGAGAGTTCTTACTTCTCAGACCCTTGGGTACAGTTGCTTTATTTATTTAGTCTTCTTTTTGTAGAGGGGGGGTTTAATGCTTAAGAACTTACTTTATTATTCTTCATATATTAATATATAAATGTGTATATATTAAGAAATCAATAAATGTATATAATGTACATATACATACATAATATAAATATATTAATATATGCATAATAAATAATAAAGTAAATGTATACTAAAATACACATAATGTATACTAATGTATGCAATAAAGTTTTCCTTGTGAGCTGGCACATTGTGACGTCAAGGGATGGGGGTGGTTTGAGGATAGGGCTAGGGGGGCCCTGCCTATTTTGTCAGTCCCGGGCCCCACAATTTCCGATGGCAGCCCTGGTGACCAGTATGTCTAATTACAGATCATCATGACTGTAAATATGCACACAGGATACTTTTACAATAAAGACTATGGGGGAAATGTATCAAACCTAAAGAGTGGTAAATTTGCCCATAGCGACCAATCAGCTTCTAGCTAGCATTTATCAATTACGTTCTATAAAATGATAGTCTGCAACTTTTTACTTGTATATGATGTATGGAAACACAAAATGGCGCTCAATCTATAAATGTTCAGCAGCCTAATCCACCACCTCAGTTTCACCCAATAAAACAAAAACAATAATAATATATGAAATATGGTGCAGATACTGGCACTTAACACTATAGGACAATATTACCTCAAAAATATATAAAAGGAGAAAAACCCCAAGGCCTTGGGGAAGAACTATATGCTCGAAACGTGTTCATGGTGGAGTGGAGCTAGTTGGAGTGCTGAGGAGCCTAACCACAAAGTTGGAAACATCGGATGCCAGGTCTAAAAGGTTCCGGAGCCTTGTATCCAGTCTTTGGGGTCTATTTATCAAGCAGTGAATAGTGTGGAGAAGTGGACCAGTGGAGAAGTTGCCCATAGCAACCAATCAGCTCCTACCTTTTATTTTATAGACCGTACTTAATAAATGCTATTTCAAAGCTGATTGGTTGCTATGGGCAACTTCTCAACTGGTCCACTTCTCCACACTTACTGTATCACTGCTTGATAAATAGACCTATTTGACTTATATGCACCTGATATACCACTTTCTGGTAAAAGTCTCCAATATGCACCTTGTTTGCTTTTTTGATTTATGTGTTATATCTTTGGAATAAATTTTGTGTAAATTATACCACACTATGGGGCATATTCAATTGGGAGCGAGAATAGCAAAAAACCCACACCTGCACGGTTTTTCCAGCAGGTGCAGGTTTTTTGCTATTTAAATAGCTGCGTTTTTTTTCTTTTTTTACTCATCGGGAGGTTTTTTTTCACGTAACTGCAGAGGAAGTGTGATTTTTCCTAAAATCTGTATTTTTAGGAAAAATCACCGGGACTTGTTCTGGTATCCCGGCGGTACCCCCCCCTGAGGACTAATTAAGCAATTTGAAGTTACCAATTAGCTTAATTAGTCCTTAATTATTTACCTTCCGCAGCATTGTCTTCTTCATCCAGCATCGGAAGCCAGGTCTTCTGCAGCTGGGTGAGTATGTCAGTGTGTGTGAGTGTTTGTTAGTGTTTGTAAGTGTGTATGAGATTGTGTGTGTGTATGACTGTGTGTGTGTGACCCCCGGGTTGTGTGGCCCTCCCAGTGTCTGTGTGGCCCCCTCAGAATGGTCGCTGGGAGAACTACATCTCCCAGCAGCCCTTGCCCCTCCCACCAGCCCCAGGAGCCTCCCAGCAGCCCCCAGGACTCCCAGCAGCCACCTCTTCAGAGAGAAGACACAGTGAGAGGGGAGGCCACGGAGACCACCGGAGACCCCCGGGCAGGTAAGTGCCGAATTCTTTTTTTTTACGTGGCCCTGGGTTTTCAGAGCTGAAAACCCAGCGACCATTTTTTTTTAAATTGGATACTGCAGGTATCAGGAGCGTGCCTACCCGCAGTATGTCCCTATGTTGGGGTTTTATATTTTTTTGAGGTTATATTGTCCTGGAGGACGTGTGGAATAAACAGCACGCAAAATACATTTTAAGGGAAGTATTATTTCCTTTAAGTGTTCTTAAGTCAAGAAGGATGTGAGTGTATGTGATTAGTGTTAAGCGCCAAAATCTGCACCATATATCATATATTATTATTGTAACTTTTTACTTCTCCACTCTTTAGAAGGCTTGATACGTACATTCCCCTATTATTAAAATCTGCATCTCCTGTCTCTGATTAGTTCTCCCATGTCCCTCTTCTTCTCTCTCATTAATGTGTCCCTACATCTCTCTTCTGTTTGTTTTGTGCACTAATTACAGTTAGGAGCTGATACTGGCTGGTACATTATATCCATTCAATTTATCTCCATCCAAGGCTTAGTAAATAGACTTCTCTATTTCCACACTTCTACCCTGCTCAGGTTCACAACAGCACTTACATGCGTTAAACAGCAGCTCCCAAATCTTCTCCTCCCCTTCCTATTCTCCCAGCCAGGAATTAGCAAGCTCCACCTCACAGCTGAAGTTACAGCTGATTGCTGAAAGAATTATGTCTTACAGAAGGGGGGCTCTGCTCTGGGGGCATGCGCCCCAGGTCTATTCTCCCTCAAGGGACCCTCCTCAATCATTATTTGAGCTGAACTACCAAGTAGCAGGGAGGAGTGACAATTGATTATTAGCAACCATTGATGGTCTGATGGCAATGGTAAGTGTTTTCATCATCTATGGGAGTCCTTGGCTGATCCCTAATAATGAGTGCACAAGGCGCTGTCTGCACACGCTCATAGCCTAACCATCGATAGCTAATTACAGATGGTGGGAAAAACTTTGACTATCGATGGCAGGCTCAGGGTCATTGATAGTCATCTCTACCCAGTAGATAGAAGAGGAGGGAGGGTGCAGTGTCCAGGGCCGGCAACAGAAATTTCAGGGCCTGGTACAGTAATGTCTCTGGGGGGCCCACCTTCTTGCCACCACCCCTGATCCCGCACATCCCTCCTCTGCATGTGTGATATGTGAAGCATGAGAATTTTAACTGAAAGATATTCCATCGACAGCTGCCCCTTTTGTAGTGAGCTCCGAATTTCTCTCTCGCTCCGGGGCTGGCACACGCGCAGTGCGGCTGCTGCGCGTGCGCAGGGCCTTATCATCGACCCGGTTGCGAGCGCTCAGCGCTTGCGACCAGGTCTGAATGAGACCCATTGCCTTTTCCTGTAGATCTACAGGTCCCAGCAAGCCTCCCCCGCATGCTAGTACTTGGAGAACCACAAGTACCAGCATGCAGGGCGTTACGGGCCTCCTGGTACCTGTAGTTCCACAGCAAAATAAATATTAAAAAGACCACAGAACACACACCGTGAAAGTATACATTTATTAAAACATACATACACACACACAATCTCACATACTCATCTATGTATCCGTGAAGCCATCATGTCCACTTGTCCAGTATATTATCCATAGGGTACCTGTAATAAAAAATCCATACTCACTTCCACCTATGCGTGGATCATGTCCTCTTCATTCCATGTAGGCATCCACGGACTTGTGAATTGTGTGCGCAGTAGCTGCACGTGCATCAACAAAGTAGTGCCAAGCGTGCGCCTGTGTCCCATAAATAAAGGGCCGGCTGGATTGACCGCTAAAGGGTGCTGTAACCCCCAAAGGGCACTCCAAACAAAATAAAAAAATGTTTTCTGTGTTTGTGAATTGTGTGCACTGTGGCTGCACGTGCATCAACAAAGGAGCAGCGCCAAGCGTGCGCCTGTGTCCCATAAGTAAAAGGCCGGCTGGCTTGTCCGTTAAAGGGTGCTGTAACCCCCAAAGGGCACTCCAAACAAAATAAAAATGTATATTTTTTTGTGTTTGTGAATTGTGTGCGCAGTAGCCGCACGTGCATCAACAAAGTAGTGCCAAGCGTGCGCCTGTGTCCCATAAATAAAGGGCCGGCTGGATTGACCACTAAAGGGTGCTGTAACCCCCAAAGGGCACTCCAAACAAAATAAAAAAATATTTTCTGTGTTTGTGAATTGTGTGCACTGTGGCTGCACGTGCATCAACAAAGGAGCAGCGCCAAGCGTGCGCCTGTGTCCCATAAGTAAAGGGCCGGCTGGCTCATTTCTTAAAGGGTGTTGTAACCCACAAAGTGCACTACTCTCCAGCAAAAATAAAAAAATATTTTCTGTGTTTGTGTGCGCCTTAGTCGCACGTATATATCAAATCAATATAACATAAATGGAGGACCAAACTTTCTCCGATAAAAATAAAATAGGGAAAGATCAAGAACCACTTCCTCCTAGTGCTGAAGCTGCTGCCACTAGTCATGACATAGAAGATAACATGCCATCAACGTCGTCTGCCAAGGCCGATGCCCAATGTCATAGTAGAGGGCACATACAATCCCAAATGACAAAGTTCAGGAAACTGACCTTAAAAAAAAACATTTAAATCATCTGAAGAGAAACGTAAACTTGCCAATATGCCATTTATGACACGGAGTGGCAAGGAACGGCTAAGGTCTTTCCCTATGTTCATGACTAGTGGTTCAGCTTCACATGACGATGGAAGCCCTCCTCCCGCTAAAAAAATCAAACGAGTTAAGCTGGCAAAAGCACAGCGAAGAACTGTGCGTTTTAAGAAGATATCACAAATCCCCAAGGAGAGTCCAAGTGTGGTGGTGGTTGCGATGCCTGACCTTCCCATCACTGGACGGGAAGAGGTGGCTCTTTCCACCATTTGCACGCCCCCTGCAAGTGCTGAAAGGAGCACCCACAGTCCACTTGCTGATATGCAAATTGAAGATGTCACTGTTGAAGTACAACAGGATGAGGATACTGGTGTAGCTGGCGCTGAGGAGGAAGTTGGCGAGGAGGATTCTGATGGTGATGTGGTTTGTTTAAATCAGGCTCCGGGGGAGACAGTTGTTGTCCGTGGGATGAAAAAGCCCATCATGGTCATGCCTGGGCAGAAGACCAAACATTCAACCTCTTTGGTCTGGCAATATTTCTATCCAAATCCGGACAACAACTGTCTTGCCATATGTACCATATGTAAAGGTGAAATAAGTAGGGGTAGGGACGTTAACCACCTAGGAACATCCTCCCTTATACGGCATCTGCAGCGCGTTCATAAAAGTTACTGTCAAGTTCAGAAACTTTGGCTAAGACCGTAAGCAGTCCAGGGACACCTAAATCCCTTTTTCCTGTTTTATCCAAGGAATTGGTGGATGAGGATGAGGACGACATCTTGCCTCCGTAGAGCCAGTTTGTGCAGGGACACATTAATTACCAGCTTGTTTTGTGGGGGCCCAAACGAACCAATCATTTCAGCCACAGTCATGTGGCAGACCCTGGCGCTGAAATGATTGGTTTGTTAAAGTGTGCATGTCCTATTTATACAACCATAAGGGTGGGAGGGCCCAAGGACAATTCCATCTTGCACCTTTTTTTTTTCTTTGCAGTATGTACTGTTTGGGGCCTAGTTTTTCAAACTGCCATCCTGTCTGCCACTGCAGTGTCACTCCTAGATGGGCCACGTGTTTGTGCCGCCCACTCGTGTCGCTTAGCAAAGTCATCCAGCTACCTCGGTGCAACCTTTTGGCCATAAAAACAATATTGTGAGGTGTGAGGTGTTCAGAATAGACTGGAAATGAAGGTTATTGAGGTTAATAATTGAATAGGAGCATAAAAACCCACAAATTATGTGATTTTAGCTGTTTTTATGCTTCTTTTCAAAAAAATACAGATCCTAATCACAAAACCCAGAACCCAAAACACGGAAGGGTGGTTTTGGCAAAACCAATCCAGATCCAAAACACGAAGAAAGATCCAGATCCAAAACCAAAACACGAAAAGTGGCCGGTGCACACCCCTAGTATTTATACACACAATCTGGACTAGCACCTCGCCCACCTGCTTCTGATGTTTTTAAATAGGGACCAGGGGCTGGCTGGCAACTTTTAGCCTGGGGGGCAAATGCATGCAGGCGGCCCTGGCAGAGGAGTAGCGTGTAGCCAGGGTGCCCGAAGAACGTGCGTGCTATGGCGCCCCCCCCCTCAAATGTTTCAGGGAGGAGGCGGGTCCATATGGGATTAATGTAAGGTAAAAATAAAGATTAGGGGCAGCCCCCTGTCGTAGTGCCCATATGCAGTGCCCCCGTGTGCCACAGGAGAGAACACCCTTATGGAGGCCTCCAGTAGTGCCCCCAGTAGTGATCCCCCCTATGCAGTGCCCCTTGTGCCCCCAGTAGTAAGCCCCTTATATAGTGCCCCCAGTAGTGGTCCCCCCTGTGCAGTGCCCCTTGTGCCCCCAGTAGTAAGCCCCTTATATAGTGCCCCCAATAGTGGTACCCCCTATGCAGTGCCCCTTATATAGTGCCCCCAGTAGCAGTCCACCCCCCGTGCAGTGCCCCCAATAGTGGTAACCCTTATGCAATGCCCCTTAAATAGTGGCCCCAGTTGTAGTCTCCCCCCTATGCAATACCCCCAGTATTGCCCTTTATATAGAGCCCCCAGCAGTGGTTCCTCGATGCAGTGCCCCCAGTGGTAGTCCCCTCCCCCTATATAGTGCCCCTAGTAGTAGTCCATCCCCCCTATGCAGTGCCCCTAGTAGTAGTCCCCTCCCCTTGTAGTGCCCCTAGTAGTAGTCCCCCCTTGTAGTGCCCCCAGTAGTAGTAGTACCCCCTTGTAGTGCCCCAAGTAGTAGCCCCCCTTGTAGTGCCTCCAGTAGTAGTAGTCCCCCCCCTTGTAGTGCCCCCAGTCGTAGTAGTCCCCCCTTGTAGTGCCCCCAGTAGTAGTAGTCCCCCCCTTTGTAGTGCCCCCAGTAGTAGTAGTCCCCCCCTTTGTAGTGCCCCCAGTAGTAGTCCCCCCCTTTGTAGTGCCCCCAGTAGTAGCCCCCCCTTGTAGTGCCCCCAGTAGTAATTGTCCCCCCTTGTAGTTCCCCCAGTAGTAGTAGTCCCCCCCTTGTAGTGCCCCCATTAGTAGTAGTCCCCCCCTTGTAGCGCCCCCAGTAGTAATCCACCCCCCTGGTAGAGCCCCCAGTAGTAAACCCCCCTGGTAGTGCCCCCAGTAGCCCCCCCCAGTAGAGAGAGACTTAATAAAAATAAATCACTTACCTGAAACTCCCGCTCCTGGTCCCGCCGCTAACAGCTCCTCCGGCCGCTTTGCATGGGAGAGACGTCATAACTCATGACATCTCTCCCATTACCCACTGCGGGAGCCGGAAGATGGCTCCCGCAGTGGGAGCAGCAGCCTCTTTTTCCTGCCAGTACAGGTACAGATTGTCTGACATGCCTACTTGGATGCTGTCACTGATGTAATCCTCCACCATTCTGTCAATGGTGACAGTATCATATGCAGTGACAGTAGACATGTCAGAAATTGTTGCCAGGTCCTTCAGTCCGGATCAGATGTCCAAACTTGGTCCTGTCTGCCCTGCATCACCGCCAGTGGGTTGCTTAGGATACCTAAGTTTTTTCCTGGCAGCCCCAGTTGCGGGAGAAAATGAAGAAGGAGCTGTTGACGTGTCACGTTCCGCTTCAGCTGACAGTGTTTTCACCAGCAGGTCTTTGCACCTCTGCAGGCTTGTGTTGGCCGGAAAGAGAGACACCACGTAGGCTTTAAACCTAGGATCGAGCATGGTGGCCAAAATGTAGTGGTCTGATTTCAACAGATTGACCCCCCTCGAATCCTGGCAAAGCAAATGAAGGACTTCATCCACAAGTCCCACATGCCGAGCAGAATCGCTCCATCTTAGCTCCTCCTTCACTTTCTCCAGCTGCTTCTGCAAAAGCCTGATGAGGGGAATGACCTGACTCAAGCTGGCAGTGTCTGAACTGACTTCACGTGTGGCAAGTTCGAATGGCTGGAGAACCTTGCACAGCACGGAAATCATTCTCCACTGCGCTTAAGTCAGGTGCATACCCCCTACTTTGCCTATGTCATAGATGGATGTTTAGGCTTGAATGGCCTTTTGCTGCTCCTCCATCCTCTGAAGCATATAGAGGGTTGAGTTTCACCGCGTCACAACCTCTTGCTTCAGGAGATGGCGGGGCAGGTTCAAGAGTGCTTGCTGGCGCTCCACTCTCCGGCATGCAGTCGCTGAATGGCGAAAGTGGCCAGAAATTTTTTGGGCCACTAAAAGAATCTCCTGCACGCCCCTGTAATTTTTCAGAAAATTCAACCACCTCACCATCAGAATCCTCCACGTCAACTTTCTACTCAGCACCAGTTACACCAATATCCTCATGCTGTTGTACTTCAACAGTGACATCTTCAATTTGAATATCAGCAAGTGGACTGTGGGTGCTCCTTCCAGCACTTGCAGAGGGCGTGCAAATGGTGGAAGGAGCCACCTCTTCCCGTCCAGTGTTATAAAAGGGCAGGCATCGCAACCGTCGCCACACTTGGACTCTCCTTGGGGATTTGTGATATCTTCTTAGAATTAGAAAGCACAGTTCTTTGCTGTGCTTTTGCCAGCTTAACTAGTTTGATTTTTGTAGCGGGAGGAGGGCTTCCATCGTCATGTGAAGCTGAACCACTAGTCATGAACATAGGGGAGGACCTTATCTGTTCCTTGCCACTCCGTGTCGTAAATGGAATATTGGCAAGTTTACGTTTCTCCTCAGTTGATTTAAATTTATTTTTTACGGTCATTTTCCTGAACTTTGCCAATTGGGATTTTATATGCCCTCTACTATGACATTGGGCATTGGCCTTGGCAGACAACGTTAATGGCATTTCATCATCTATGTCATGACTAGTGGCAGCAGCTTCAGCACTAGGAGGAAGAGGTTCTTGATCTTTCCCTATTTTATTTTTATCGGACAATGTTGTCCTCCATATATGTGATTTTGATGGCCGTGCGGCTAAGGCGCACACAAACACATAAAAAGATTTTTTTTTTACCGGCACTTTGGGGGTTACACCACCCTTCAACAGACGAGCCAGCCGGCCCTTGATTTATGACACAGGTGCACGCTTGGCGCTGCTACTTTGTTGATGCACTTGCGGCTACTGCGCACACAATTCACAAACACAGAAAAAAATAATGTTTTATTTTTTTTGGAGTGCACTTTGGGGGTTACACCACCCTTTAACGGACGAGCCAGCCGGCCCTTGATTTTAGACACAGGTGCACACTTGGCGCTGCTACTTTGTTGATGCATGTGCGGCTACTGCGCACACAATTCGCAAACACAGAAAAGAGGTTTCTTATTTTTTTTGAAGTGCACTTTGGTGGTTACAGCACCCTTTAATGGATAAGCCAGCCGGCCCTTTACTTATGACACAGGTGCACGTTTGGCGCTGCTACTTTGTTGATGCACGTGCGGCTACTGCGCACACTGGGCCTGATTCAGAGCCGCTTGTAAGCGGCCGCTCGTTCGCTCTGAGCAATGTTCGCACAACTGCGCATGCGTCGTAATGAGCATGCGCCAACCAGTCATTGCGGTCGGAAATCGAGCGCTCGCAAAATAGCGAGTGCCAGCTAATTTGAGTTACAGGATGAGGCATTTGTGGATGATAACAGGGGAAGGTGCTTGAAAACGGGGAGTGGAGATCCGAACGCAGGCGTGCCAAATGGTCAAAACGGGCATTTTAATGGTGTGCATAATTAACAAAGCAGCGTCATCGACCATGTCACTTGGTTGTTTCTTAGCCTGAACTGTTCGCATGATTGCGGTAGGAAAATCCAACCACAAGCACTGCGAGCAGTTCAGACGCCTTTCGATGTACTCGATTAATCTAATAAATAGCGGAGATGACGTAGGATGCGAGCGGCCAGGGGGAGTCTTTACAAATTAGCGAGCGCATGTTTCGTTCACTCGCTCAGACATAGAGGCGTCAACAGACCGCAAAGAGCGAGCGCTCAATTTAAATAGCCGGCCCCTTTTTCTGAACGAGCGAGCGCAAATAGCGTCCGGCTCTGAATCAGGCCCACAATTCACAAATACAGAAAAGAAGAATTTTTTATTTTTTTTGGAGTGCACTTTGGGTTCTACACCACCCTTTAACAGACGAGGCTGCCGGCCTTTTACTTATGACACAGGCGCACGCTTGGCGCTGCTACTTTGTTGATGCACGTGCGGCTACTGCACACGCAATTCACAAACACAGAAAAGAAGAATTTTTATTTTTTTTAGAGTGCACTTTGGGGGTTACAGCAACCTTTAATGGACGAGCCAGCTGGCCCTTGATTTATGACACAAGCACACGCTTGGTGCTGCTACTTTGTTGATGCACGTGCGGCTACTGCACACACAATTTGCAAACACCGAAAAGAAGATTTTTACATTTTTTTTGAGGTGCACTTTGGGTGTTACAGCACCCTTTAATGGATGAACCAGCCGGCCCTTGATTTATGACACAGGCGCATGCTTGGCACTGCTACTTTGTTGATGCATGTGCGGCTACTGCGCACACAATTTGCAAACACAGAAAAGAAGAAACACAGCCCAGCCAGCCCCTATGGACTGAGTGGACACAGCCCCTATGGACAACAGCAGCACAACACAGCCAGCCCTAACTCCCACCCTCCCTCTTCACTGTCCACAGCCGGAGTGAAAAATAGCGCCGACGCGGGGACCTTTTATAGAATCCAAAACCCGCGAGATCCAACAGCAGGATGATGAAGTTTTGCCTCGATTTCAGATCTGAGTCAGGCGGGAAAACCAGAGCCGGACTCGGTTCCCGGCTCGGATCGGGGGGGTTCGGAGTTCAGAATCCGAACCCACTCATCCCTAATTTATTGGTTTTATTTATATACTAAAATTTGTGTTTCCTAACGATGAGCCATTACAGGACTTTGATATTCTTTATTTAATAAACTAATACTGCTCATTCTATAAGGGACATGGTGTTGGTATATCTCTGATCAGGTGGCTGTGTGACTGTATTATTAAAGGCAACATGAATTTCAATATTTGCACTTTACTTCATTTGCCTATTTGGTCAGTTTCTGAATTGCTCTACAGCAGGGAGCATTACATGTCTTTGTGGATGACGTTTAAAATTTCACCTGTAACCCAGGACAGTCAGTGTGAAGCTCAACATACACTGTCTGCGGGTGCTGTTTAAATTTTCACCTGCAACCTGCCAGAAAAGCTGCTGCTTCATATATATAACCCCTAGGGCTCTATTTACTACAATCCGCATATTGAATGCGGATTGTAGTGTGATATTACCGAGTGAATTCGCATTGCGAATTCAGGTAATATCACAGGGATTTACTATAAATCCTTTGCAGGGACAGAGCTTGCGATAAAGCTCTGTCCCTGCGGATCCCATCCGCACTCTAGTCGCGGTATTTTCGGAAAAAATACCGCGACTAAGAGCCCGCGCATGCGCCGACCGACCACCGCTACTACCCCCCCACCGCCGCTAAGCCCCGCCCCCCGCGATCGCGGACCCCCCCTCCCCCCCCGCGACCCCCCCTCCCTTCATTACACTTACCTGCATCCTCCTGGCCTCCGGTGGTCTTCTCCGGGCTTCCCGATCAGGTGATCTCCCATACTGCACTGGGGCCCGATCACCTGATGACCGGGCCCCAGTGCACTGTGGGAGACCAGCTGACCGGAGAGGAGCCATCACCGGAGGCCCGATCACCGGTCCCTGGATTCAGGTAAGTAAAAAAAAAAAATTTTAATTTTTTTTTTCTTTTCTTTACAGCAATCAGCTTGCGGTCTATTTAGACCACATAGCTGATTACTGGTACCGGCTCCCGCCTCTGCTCTCCCCGTTAGAGCAGAGTGGGAGCCCGGTAACCGGGGGAGACCCTGGATAACGCCACCTCCAGGTGGCGTTATTATCACAGGGCTTCCCCCGTTATTTTTTTACAATTTATTTTTAGTAACTTGCACACAGATCACATTTCCCATTACAATTATGGGAAATGCGATCTGCTTTACTAAAAATAAGTGATACTGGGGGTTGGAGTAGAATTTTACTAATTCTACTCCAATTGCCCTGTAATAAATACAGGTGAAACTAAAATAATGTGAAAAGGGTGTGAAAACACCCTTTTTCACTTTATTTTAGTAAAAATAATGTTAATAAATAGAGCCCCTTGTCTTTTGTAGAGGGTAACAGACTAATAAAAGCAGGTAGCTATATTTATTTTTAAGTGGCCTAATATTTGATTTAATTTCACACTATCAAAATCCCTAATGTTTTGGGGGCCCAGGCGGCCCCGGTCCTTCACTTTATATTTCCATACCAGCAAATCTAATTTCCCACTTAATCCACTGAGCTGCTCAAAATAAAAGTATGGAATTGGTAAGAATCACCTCCGGACCTGAGCCCGGCGGATGAAATACCGATGCCGGAAGGCCAGCAGCTGGAGATCCCGACAGGGGAGGTAAGTAGGCTATCCCTACCCCTCTCCCCCTAACCCTCCCTTAGGGGTACCTAACCCCCCCCCTCCCCGCACCCTAAACCTAACCCTCCCGGGGGGGGCGCCTATACCTAACCTCCCCCTGGTGGTGCCCCCTTCCCCTAGCCTAAACCTAACCCTCCCAGGGGGGTTGCCTAACCCTAAGTCCCCCGGGAGTCCCTAATCCTAACCCTCCGCCCCCCCTCCAGCGCCTAAGCGCTCCCGACGCATCGGCTTACCTACGATCGGTATGCAGGCTTCGGGATTTCGGCATGGGGCTGATTTCACAGTCGGGAAGCCGGGGGTCGACATTTCGACCGCTGGCTTCCTAACTACATCCCAAAAGTATAACTGTATATCATATGCTATGATATTAGACACAATTAACTATAGACAAACCTTATATTCATAGCGAGCACATGGATATCACTAGTTGTTTTTCGGATGATTGTTACTCCAATAACTGTAAAAAATATACATCAAGCAAAAACCCAAAAATGGTTCAGTCACTAAAACAATAAATGATATATGACATATGATAGAATTCATACTAAATATTAAATGCAAAATCAAGCGATTACACTCAAATACTATTGTTTGCTGTACCAGAATGATAAAATCAGTAGCCCTTTGGTGATGAGGGTAGGGTGGTTGTGTTGGTAAAGTTAACTAAAAATATAGGAAGGATAATATCCTACCTGATGGGTGCGCATATAAAAGTTAATATACACAGGTGTATAGTTGTAATAAGAAATAAAACTTAATTGGTCAAGTAGAATCTAAACATTTCTCAATAACAAGAGATATGGTAAGAACTTACCTTTGTTATCTCTGTTTCTACGAAGTCCATAGGGTCCACAGGGTGACCTTGGGGTATAGCTGGATCCTGGATCCTCGGGCACCACGGAGTTAAAGCTTTTAGCTGCTCCCAGGATGCACTTGGGTCCAACCTCCCCTATACCCCGCCCCCGAGCCACAGGCACCCCAGTTGGTAAGCAGCCCAGGCCGGAGGAGGAGACGAAACAGAGAGAAGGAAGACTGGAACACACAAGAACCATACTCACAGAAATGGGAGACGGAAAACCGGTGACCAGTCACAGAGCCCATATGAAGCCAGGTGCGTCAGGGCGGGTGCCCTGTGGACCCTATGGACTTCGTAGAAACAGAGATAACAAAGGTAAGTTCTTACCATATCTCTTGTTTTCTACTTCAGGGTCCATAGGGGTCCACAGGGTGACCTTGGGGATGTCCCAAAGCAGTCCAACTAAGGGCGGGGACGCTCCTGTGCTGATAGGAGAACCCGGCGCCCAAAGGATGCATCCTGAGAGGCAAAGGTGTCAAACGCATAGAACCTCAAAAAGGTCTGAATGGAAGACCAGGTGGCCGCCTTACAGAGCTGAACAGCAGAGGCGCCATGGCTAGCAGCCCAAGAAGGGCCCACGGACCGAGTGGAATGAGCCTTAACAGAGGCTGGAACAGCTAAACCCTCCTGCATATAAGCCTCAATAATAACAGAACGAAGCCAACGGGCTAGAGTCTGTTTGTTGGCAGGCCAACCCCTCTTGTGAAAACCAAAGAGGATAAACAAAGAATCCGACTTCCTCACAGAACTAGTCCGGTCCACATAAACCTGGAGTGCCCTTACAACGTCTAAGGAAGTCTCCCCAGCCGAAAGATCAGGTGACTGAAAGGCTGGTACAACAATTTCCTGATTAATGTGGAACCTGGAAACCACCTTAGGCAGGAAATCAGGACGAGTGCGAAGCACCGCTCTGTCCTGATGAAAAATCAGAAAAGGGGGACGACAAGAAAGCGCCCCCAAATCTGAAACCCTCCTGGCAGAAGCAATTGCCAAGAGGAAAACAGTTTTAAAAGTTAGCCACTTGAGCTCCACTGACTCCAAGGGCTCAAAAGGAGGACCCTGTAAGGCCCTAAGAACCACCGCCAAATCCCACGGGGCCACAGGTGGCACAAAGGGAGGCTGGATTCTCAAAACACCCTGGAAAAAGGTGTGTACGTCCGGCATAGCAGCGATCCTGCGCTGGAACCACACCGACAGACCAGACACGTGTACCTTCAGTGAAGAAAGACGTAATCCTAAATCCAAACCGGACTGAAGGAAAGCCAGAATACGCGAAACTCGGAACACCTGGGGATCATAGTTTCTGGCCTCGCACCACTGAAAGTAAGTGTGCCACACTCTGTGATAGATCCTCGCGGAAGTAGGCTTGCGCGCCCTCAGCATGGTGGTAATAACGGAGCTAGAAAAGCCCCGAGACCTCAGGACGGCTGTCTCAAGAGCCACGCCGTCAAAGATAGTCGACCCAGATCCGGGTGAAGACAGGGCCCCTGAGACAACAGGTCCCGCCGTTGAGGTAGGAGGTACGGAGCGTCGATGGACAGGCTCCGCAGATCGGAGTACCACGGCCTTCTGGGCCACGCTGGGGCCACCAGGATCAGTGTGCCTCCGTCCTGTTTGAACTTGCGCAGGACCCGAGGCAGCAGAGATATCGGAGGGAACAAGTAAGCCAGTTGAAACAGCCATTTCACCGACAGCGCGTCTATCAGACTTGCGCCTGCGTCCCTTGTCCTTGACCCGTACACAGGCAGCTTGTGATTGTAACGGGACGCCATCAGGTCCAGCTCTGGCAGCCCCCACTTGTCCACGAGTAGTTGGAATACCTCTGGATGAAGCGACCATTCCCCGGGATGCACATCGTAACGGCTGAGGAAGTCTGCCTCCCAATTGAGGACTCCTGGGATGAAAACTGCCGAGAGAGCTGGAAGATAGCGCTCCGCCCAAGCCAGGACGCGGGACACCTCCGACATCGCAGCTCGACTGCGAGTCCCTCCCTGGTGATTGATGTACGCCACCGTGGTGGCGTTGTCTGACTGCACCTGAACGGCCCTTCCGTGAAGAGCGGTGCCGGACGACTGCAGGGCTCTGTATACTGCCCGCAGTTCCAGGATGTTGATGGGAAGAATCGCTTCCTCCGCCGACCAACGACCCTGAAGTGACAAGGAGCCTGTCACCGCCCCCCAACCCCGGAGACTGGCATCTGTCGTGAGCAGAACCCATTCCGGGATCCAAAAGGGGCGCCCCTCCAGGAGATGCGCTGTCTGCAGCCACCAGGCTAGGGACAGACGCACCTCCGAGGACAACACCAGCATCTGAGAGCGGATCCTGTGTGGCAATCCGTTCCATTCTGAAAGAATCAGCCCCTGCAGGGGCCTGGAATGGAACTGGGCAAACTCCACCATGTCGAATGCCGACACCATGGACCCCAAAACTCTCATCGCTGAGTGCACCGACACTCTGCCACTGCTCAGACAACTGTGAATCCGCAGCTGTAAGGAGGAGACCTTCTCTGGAGTCAGAAAAATCCGTTGCTGACGAGAGTCCAGCAGGGCCCCCAAATGAACCATCCGTTGTGATGGGATGAGGGAGGATTTCTTCCAGTTGATCAACCAGCCGTGCGCCTGTAGACAAGCGACCGTCAGGTGGAGATGCTGGATCAGTACCTCCGGGGAGCTTGCCAGCAAGAGGAGGTCGTCTAGATACGGTAGCAACCGTATCCCCTGGCTCCGAAGGTGAGCCGCCATGACCGCCATCACCTTGGTAAATACCCTTGGTGCCGTGGAGAGACCAAAGGGTAGAGCCCTGAATTGGTAGTGGTTGTGGAGAATAGCAAACCGCAGAAACCGTTGGTGCGATGTTGCTATAGGCACATGGAGGTAGGCGTCCTGGATATCCAGGGAGACCATATAATCCCCCGGTTCCATCGCCAGTATGATGGAACGCAAAGTTTCCATCCTGAATTTGGGAACCCTGAGAAACCTGTTCAGGGACTTCAAATTGAGGATGGGGCGATGAGAGCCATTGGGTTTCTGCACCAGAAACAGCGTAGAGTAATACCCCATCCCACGTTGAGACTGTGGTACGGGTATAATGACCCCCGCCGTCAGCAAGGCCTCTATGGCTTCCTGAACCTGCAAGGCCTTGGTTTTGTCCTGAGAAGGACTTGTGCAAAAAAACTGGCAAGGCGGCCTGTGCCGAAAAGACAGGGCGTACCCCTGGGAGACCACTTCTCGCACCCAGGCATCCGTGGTGGTATTGTGCCAGCACTGGGCGAATTGAAGAAGTCGGCCTCCCACTCTGGGGTCCCCCAGAGGGAGGCCCGTCCCATCACGCAGAAGGCTTATCTTCTGGCTTGGAAGAAGGGCGCCTAGCACTCCAGGCTTGCTTCTTTGGCTTTGTGGCGGTCTTGGGTGCGGACTGCCTCGGGAAGGACTGACCCTTTGCCTTGCCCTGAACCCGAAAGGAACGAAACGCCGAGCTCCGGACCTTAGCAGGTGTAGTAGCTGAAGGGAGGAAGGCTGACTTGGATTTTGCCAGGGTATCTACTATTTTGTCCAGGTCCGGACCAAATAGTAATTCCCCATTAAAAGGTAAGGCCTCCAAGCCTTTCTTTGAATCCGCGTCTGCTCTCCAAGACCGCAACCACAAGGATCTACGAGCAGACACTGCTGCCGCCGAAACCCTAGAGGTCAACAGGCTAGCATCCAAAGATGCTTCTCCAATGTAGGAGGCGGCATCTCTCATCTGTCCTAACAACGCCCCCTGGACGTCCGGAGATTCATCCGTAAACGTGTCCTCCAAGGCGTTGGCCCACCCCTCAATGGCCTTGGCCACCCAGGAGATGGCCATGGACGGCCGGGCTACAGCCCCTGAGAGAGAATAAATAGACTTTAGACAAGTCTCCACCTTCCTGTCCGTAGGATCCTTCAGCGAGGATATAGACGGCAATGGCAAAGTAGCACTCCTGATGAGGCGTGTTACATGGGAATCGACTGCAGGCGGAGTTTCCCATTTCTTACAATGCGCTTCCGGGAATGGATAATTGGACGCCAAGCGTTTCTGTGGCAGGAAACGCTTACTGGGCGTCTGCCAGGCCACCGCCATGTGATCAGTCAACTGATCAGACAAGGGGAACGCTGTAGAAGTAACCTTAGCTTTTTTAAAACTAGGATACCTTGACTTGGGAGCGGGTGCCTCATCCTCAATCAGAAGAATAGCCCGCACCGCCTTAACCAGAGCCCGCACATTGATGGAAGACTTAGTGTCTACCTCCTGGACTGAGGCATCTGAGGCTGAGTCATCCTGTACCTCACCATCATCCGAGAACCCCTCAGAATCCGAAAGATGCGCAGCCTGTGCCATGACTGAGCGTTTAGACGCCCTGGAGGGCACGTCACTGCGCAACATCGACTGAAAAGCCGAAGATGCTGCCGCCAAATCTTGGACAGTGTGGGAAAGCGCATCCACCCAGGGTGGAGGAGCTGTCACAGGAGCCTGAAACGGCACCACAGCCGGCTGTGCCACAGGGGTGGACTGAATATACATTGGCAACCCCGCATAGGGACCAACAGGCTGAGACCCCGGGGGAGTCTGCAATAATTGTGGGACACCCGGGGAATGGGGGATGGCAGGCTGGGGCAACGCCCTAGTAGGGGCGGCAGTCGGGACCGACAGACGGTCCGCGATGGACACCAGCACCTGGGAAAACATCGCCCATGGTGGCTCCTGCGAAATGGGAGGTTTAGACGTACCAGGGACCGCCTGGCACCGTCCGCACAGGCCGTCCTGTGACAAATCCTCCCTATCCACTCCTGCAGAACAGCGCCTGCAGGAAAACAATGCTGGAGCCCCGGAGTGCTCAATCTCCTCCTCAGACATGACTTAGGAAGAAAACGTGCGCACTCACCAGTGTGCTGAACAACAGCCCACAATATGGTACTGTGTAGCACACAACTGTATGTGACGGACCTCACAAATACGTGATCTATATAGGTGAGGTCAGTAGAAACACCCTTCCCCCGCACACCTGTAGGGCTTGTAGGAGAAGGAAAGGGATAGGTACAGGCTGACAGTAAGTAGAAAAAAGACAGACAGGCAGCACTAGCAAAAGTCACATACCATGCAGGAAGATATACTCACTGCACCTTTCCACTACAATCAACCTGCCCAGATTCAGTGTCTGGGAGGGCTATAGCGCTGTGTACACTGTCCTTCTGCAGGGGAGAGGTACACAGGGGGACCGGTCCGCGTGCTCCCTGAGAGTATCCACGCTGCCACAGAGAAAATGGCCGCTGGAGACCTCAGAGGAGGAGTGGCCGAGTATCTGCAGCTCAGCGACGCCAGACTCCGAGCTGAAAGGCGCGCTGAGCTGAGGGGAGGAGCCGCTAGACAGGGAAGGCTTCCTCCCCTGGCTAGCATATTAACCCCCGGGTTGCCGGCATCCCGCTTGCCGCGATATTAACCCTGGTGGTCTAGTGGTCTGGCGGGGTATGCCTCCGCTGGAGGGGGGGCCCGCCGCCACCGCTAGCGCCCCCGGTCTGTCCCCTAGACCGGGGGCATGGGACTGCATTTGAAAGGAACCCGCGCACCGCCGCTAATCAGCGGTGCGCGGCTTACCTGATCTCCCCGGCGTCTTCCGGCAGCAGTCCCGGGGGAAACCAGAGTCCGGCTAGTACAGACTCTGGCTTCCCCCGCCGCGATCCCCAGTTCAGTGCTGGCGTCGCGGCGCCAGCAGGGAGAAGGAGCGGCAGCGTGGGCGTCTGTACAGACAGCCCAGCGCTGCTGCTCTAGAGAAAAAACTTATAGTAAAAAATAAATAAATTTAACTAAGTTCAATAAAAAATTAAAAGCTTTAGGGGGCTGCTCCTGCAGCCCACCCCGCAGGGTGACCCGACTCCGGCCGGGCACCATCTAAAACTGGGGTGCCTGTGGCTCGGGGGCGGGGTATAGGGGAGGTTGGACCCAAGTGCATCCTGGGAGCAGCTAAAAGCTTTAACTCCGTGGTGCCCGAGGATCCAGGATCCAGCTATACCCCAAGGTCACCCTGTGGACCCCTATGGACCCTGAAGTAGAAATATAATTATAAATACATATATTAAAACCAATACAGACTGATAAATATCACTTATCTGCTGAAAAATATTAACTCGATCACCAATAAATAGACTGAGCCCCTGGGTTGAATATAAATATATGGACCTTCGAAACCTCCACAGTTAAATACACATATAATTCAATCGACATGGAGATATCATAGTCACCATAGGGGCAGATGTACTAAGCTCTGGAAAGTGAGAAGTTGGAGAGTGGTAAACCACCAACCATTCAGCTCCCAACTGTCATTTTTCAAACACAGCCTGTAACATGACATTTAGGAGCTGAGTGACTGGTGGTTTATCACTCCCCAACTTATCACTTTTTGAGCTTAGTACATCTCCCCCATATGTTGAAATTAATTTTAACTCAATGTTCCGGAATGTCCAGTGTTCTTACCTCTTTTGGGGAATTATAGCACTGATCAGGCTACTGAATCCGGATATATTAGAGCAATAGGTAGCTGATGAATATAACCAATCATTTATGTTTCTAACTTAGGCCCTCATTCAGAGCCGGACGCTCTGAGCAGAGCTCACGCTCTGAATGAGGGCCGTCCTCCATAATTATGGAGCGTCCTCCTGGACGCTCGTATAGCTGTGGGTCACCACCCACAGCCTATACGAGCGTGCAGGTTGATGGCCGCGATGGTCTTGACCATCGCGACCATCGCCACTGCGAGCCGGAGCCTGCGGTTGAGTTTCTCAACCGCAAGGCCCGGAGTGATTTTGGCTCTATCAGAGCCAAAATCAATCCCACTGACATCACGGTAGGCGTTCCCTTGGGAACGCCCCCGTCTGGGAGGCACGCCCCCGTCACGCCCACCAAAGGGGGCGTGCTGTCAATCAACATCGACAGCACGCCCCCTTTGATCAGACACAACGAGCGAAGGAAAGTCCTTCGCTCGTCGCGTCTGGCGCATGCGCACGACGGAGCTCCCGCCGTCGTGCGCATGCGCAGTGCACACCATCGACCCACTTGCGAGCGGACAGCCGCTTGCGAGTGGGTCTGAATCAGGCCCTTAGTCCGCATGGAGCTTACGAAAGGCACGGAACAGATGAATTGCAATAGTTACTAGGGGTACAGGTGAGTAGTGGGAATCAAGCAGCTGGCCAGCCGCACACTACTCACAGATCTCCCCTTAGATGTCAGCGGTATTAATCAATGCAGCTCCCGGCGCTCCCGGCTCTTGCTGCCGCACACGCTGATATTAAACAGCACCGTCCAGCAGACTTTAGTGGATCTTTATGGTCCCAATAAGTTATCCCAATAAGGATAACTTATTGGGACCATAAAGATCCACTCTGAGTTCCCTGTGGCATGCGGTGCTGACCTGGGTCGCGGTCTTGTCACCCACCACCACTCCTGGATTACAGTTATCGTCATTATGATCTGGGAAACATGTAAATTCATTATGAACAGAAGTATTAATTTTGTTTTGACAACCCTGTGAATCAACCTATGTGGTGTATCTGATTAAGTGTAAGTGCGGCAAACAGTATGTGGGCCGCACCACGAGAAGTCTCAGCGTAAGGTTCTTAGAATATAGGAGGAATGTCATCAAAAATAACTGTCTTCATAATGGGGGAGATGTACGAAGCCCAGAAACGGCTGCCGGCTCCAGGGCTCCACGTGGGGATCTCGCGATACTTGCGAGATCCCGCGCATGCTCAGTGGAGCCGGCCGGGAAGAGACAGCGCATCAGCACTAGGCTGATGCGCTGCGGTCTCTAACGGGTAGCGCCGGAGGGGGGAGTTAACGCTCCCCCTCTCCGGCCGATTAGATGTTCTTACATCTCATCGGTAGTGCTTCCTGCTTCGCCTCGGTAAAGAGGCGAAGCGGGAAGCGTTATAGCGGCACAGTACATCTACCCCAATGTATCAAGAAATGTAGCTAAATACCATGAAAGAGACATAAAAGTGCTCTCTGTATAGGCAATTGAAGAGGTCCCCTATACCCGTAGAGAGGGGGTGGGGGGGAGAGACAGATTAAATTCCCTCTGCAAAAGAGAAGCGTACTGGATTTTTCGCGCTTGCCACTTTGGTGCCGGGGGGTCTGAAAGAAAAAATTGAACTGAATAATATATAGTAACACTGTATTTATCTTGTGTCTTAATGAATTTAATTATAGTATGAGGAATAGATAGCTTGGTCTGCGATTTAAAACTATGAATTTATACAAGATTTGTAAGTATATTAATTATTGAATGAATATGATTTTTCAAATTAAATGTAGGTGGATAGGATATATCCTGTATCTCTGATAGTTTGTGAAACTTGTAATCTCTATAGTAGTAGAGTGTTTAAATTTTAGTCAAGCCTTCTTTATTGTAGCTTAATTGTATATGGTATCTGTATAACATGTGAAATGAATGTTAGCACAGGTGTGTTATAATAACAGACTAAATTGGAGGAGCTAATTGTAATGAATTTTCTATTGGCTAAGCCCTATTTAAAAGGAGACCCTGGGAACTCTGGGCCTGATTCAGACCCGCTCGCAAGCGGGTCGATGTTCGGCCACTGCGCATGCACACGTCGGAGCCGGCTCCGACGTGCGCTTGTGCGAGACCTGGCTAGCGACGGGCACTCCGTCACTCCGGGTCTTGCACCAAAAGGGGGCGGCTGTCGATTTTGATCGACAGCTCGCACCGTTTTGTAGGCGTGGTGGGGGGGTGGCTTCACAAACGGAGGCGTTCCCATTCTCTATTAGAGCCAGAAGCTCTCTGAGGCTTGTGGCCATGAGACCCTACCATAAGGGTCTCGTCGCAAACCCCGATGGTCGCGATGGTCTTGACCATCGCGACCATCATCCTGGCCGTTCGCAATAGCTGTGGGTGGTCACCCACAGCTATGCAAGCGGCCAGGAGGTTGCCCAAAAAAATAAAAGAAAAACGCCCTGATTCAGAGCGAGCGCTCTTTCAGAGCATCCGTCTCTGAATCAGGCCCTCTGTTCCTTATTCACCTTCTGAGGAAACCGTCACACTAAGTGACAGAAAAGCACATCAAGTACACTTAAGGTGCCCATACACCTGCACGATTTCGGGCCGACTGCCCGAATTTCAATGAGTCATAAGATGGATCTTGTGAAAATCATGTATTATTCTAGTAAGATACGATCCCATGCGCGCTCCCGCAGCTCCTATAATTGGATCTTATGATCAGATGTGCAGCACATCCTGTCCATCGTATCGTGTGCAGATCGTACCGTTTATTTTGTTCATGCGATTCATGGTGTGGAAATTCAAGTCATTTCAATGACTGTTTCCCTAATGAGCCTGTGAGACACAGGATCGATCTTACGACAGAACGTGTGCTAAGAAAAACAACAAACATGCTGCCAGGACTGCCAGGGAGTTCCGGGGGAATCGTAGGGAAAACGTATGATGAATCTGATCTTTTGCTGGTCGTGTAGGTGTATGGCCAGCATTACTGGGACTACAAGGATCCATCCTGGTTCCCCCGAGACCTTGTGTGCTGATTTGAATGTGGTCTCGAGAACCCTCTTTATCTATAAGTTGCAGCTGTGGCAGACATCGTTATCTTGTGTTAAAGTGCTTTGGTCAGTTGGACTGCATTACCAAAAGGAGCATAGGTGCCAGCAGGAGCTGGGAATACCGGGAGTCACTTTGATGGACATATTCCGCGGAGAGATTCGTGAGTAACGTGCAGCTCGAGGGCTGCTTGAATACATCACTCACATGTATTCCTAATAATAATATCTCATTTGCTATACATCGGCTACGAAGTCTATTTGGACCAGCTGCAAATCTAAAAGAGAGTGGTTTTACTAATCGAGACTGCTTCCATTACTACCAACAGCAGATTATTATATTACATTACAGTGTATCCAGATATATAAGCCGGACCAGCCTGTCGATTCCCTGAGAAGCGTAAGACCACTGGGTATTCCACCTGCACCTGTACCTGGAACACAGAGTTTTTATTAAACATCTCGGCACACAGAGACTATAACTAATGGGATATCTTTATACCCACTAAGATACATCCATATACAATTTTGGAGAGACTGAATTAATTTATATATTAGGTCTGGGAACCTTGGTTAGGTATCCTTGATTGAGCCAATTAACATTATACATCCTCCTGTTCCCCAAGTGACAACTGATTCACTGCTGAATTCTGTGAATGAAGAAATTAGATAGATAGATAGATAGATAGATAGATAGATAGATAGATAGATAGATAGATAGATAGATAGATAGATAGACATGAAAACACTTAAAAGGTTGTCAGGGGCAGATATATGCCCCAGTTTTTCTAATTATTAGCCTTGATTGCCACACCAGTGAGAGATTAAGTCTGAGTCAAAATGTGTCAGTCAGGGCCTGATTCAGAGCCGCTCGCTCTGAATCAGGGCGGGAATTTTTTTTTTTTCTACAGGCAGTGTTTTATATTGGCGCGGCCAATTACTGTCACGGCTCCGGTACAGGAACCTCCCTGGGCTTGTTTCGCTAAAGCGCTTACAACCCTAGTGGGCCAGTTAGTTCCGCCACCAGCGTTTTCCCAGATGGGATTGTCCCAGCAGTCAGTGGTGTCGTCACCCATGCAGGAGTTCCCGAGACAACTGATGGTACCCCACAGTCTCCCTATTTCCCCTCCCCAGGTTTCACAGGAACCTGCGTGGGTTAATTCACTGACAAATTCGGTACAGCATTTGTCGGACATGTTGCAAGGGGAGTCTGTGTTGTGGCCACATAAGCGGCCTGTGGCGTCTCTGTCTGCTCCTTATGAGGATGACGACGTGACCTCCGATGATGGTGAAATTCTGGATCTATCTGACTAAGAACCTCTCCGTACTAAAGAGTCGGACGCTAAGTCCAAGGTTTACATTCCTGGCCTTATTCGAGCAGTCCGCACAGCTTTAGTTATTGAGGATGACGATCCTTCGGTGTCCAAGTCCAAATATGCCTTTTTTAAGGATATTAAGGGTGACGCCACAGTGTTTCCTCTTTCGGGTCAGTTAGTAGACCATTTAGAGGAGGCGTGGAAACACCCTGGTAAACGGTATCAGCCTCAGAGGCGCTTAGCTGTGGCTTATCCATTTGGGGACAATTATTTTTCTAAGTGGGAATCCCCTCCACAAGTGGATTCTCATGTGACACGCCTAGTTCGAAGTGCCACATTGCCCATGCCCTCCATGTACTCCTTGAAGGATGCTACAGACAGCAAGGTGGAGATCTGCCTAAAGTCCATTTATTCCCTCGCGGGGGGGGGGGCATCCAGACCGGCTATGGCCGTATGTTGGGTAGCCAGAGCTATGGAGCGCTGGGCTGATAGTTTGGAGGCGTTTTTGGATTCCGACTGTTCGACTGAACAGGCCAAGTTGGTAGGCAATCTCCGGGATTCGGCCACTTACATCAATGAAGCGGCCTTGGATATCAGTATCCTCACATCTCGGATTTCTTCGGCAGCTGTTGCTGCTCGTCGCACCTTATGGTTGCGATCTTGGAAGGCGGACGCTCATTACAAAAAGGGCTTAGAAGCTTTGCCTTTTAATGGAGAAGTCCTATTTGGTCCGGATCTGGACAAAATTGTAGCCACGCTGGCGGCAGCCAAATCTGCATGTCTCCCGTCTGCTGTGGTCCCTTCCAGTTCGGGTACGTCATCCTTTCGGCCAAGCCCAGGAAACAGGCCTGGAGTACCAGACATCCGGCCCCTAAGTCAGATGACAAACCTGCGGCCTGACGGTCCGGGCCTCCCTTTGGGGGATCCCAAAGTGGGAGGCCACCTGCTGCTGTTCGCCCAGTGTTGGTCGATAACCACGACAGACAATTGGGTTCACGATGTGGTTTCTCACGGGTATGCCCTCTCCTTTCGGCACAGGCCCCCATCCCGGTTCTTCACCATGGGCCTTCCATCAGACCTTGGAACTGTGGAAGGTTTTGCACACTATGCTCCAGGCTGGAGTTATAGTGCCTGTTCCATTCTCCCAGAGGGGCCAGGGTCTCTATTCCAATCTATTTTTGGTGCAGAAACCCAATGGGTCGTACCGTCTGATTCTCAACCTCAAGGCCCTCAACAAGTCCTTGCAGGTGCCGCGGTTTCAGATGGAGACCCTACGGTCCATCATTCTGGCGCTGGAACCTGGGGATTACATGGTGTCATTGGACATACAGGACGCTTACCTGCATGTCCCTATTCTTTTACGCCATCAACAGTTCCTCCGGTTTGCAATCCGCAACGATCACTTCCAGTTCCGGGCGTTACCTTTTGGCCTGGCGACAGCACCACGTGTGTTCACCAAGGTCATGGTGGTCATGGCGGCTTACCTGCGGCTGCAGGGAGTCCGCATGTTGCCGTACCTAGACGACCTTCTGTTGGTGGCAGGATCTCCAGAGCTCCTTCTACGCCACTTGGACCTGACGATTGCAGTACTGCAACGTCACGGCTGGTTAATAAACTGGCAAAAGTCCTCTCTGATCCCATCTCAGAGGATTCTGCACCTCGGAGC